>CM053610.1:94839827-94875527 GCA_028646535.1 Procyon lotor | reverse complement strand
AAAAAAAAAAAAAAAAAAAAGAATATGTCACCTTTAAGGACCAGACTCCCTGTGATGAAAACTCTGATGATTGGAGTTTGCATCATTTAAGACAAAGCAAAAATGAGCCTCTCTCTCTCCCACTCTCTCCCCCTTCCCCCCTTCCTCCTTCTCTCTCTCCATCTCTTCCTCCTCCTCTCCCTCCCTCATCCTTCCCCTCTTTTTTTTTTTTAAGATTTTATTTATTTATTTGACAAAGAGAGAGATCGCAAGCAGGCAGAGAGGCAGGCAGAGAGAGAGGGGGGAGCAGGCTCCCCACTGAACAGAGAGCCCAATGCAGGGCTCGATCCCAGGACCCTGAGATCATGACCTGAGACAAGGCAGAGGCTTTAACCCACTGAGCCACCCAGACGCCCCCCAATCTTTCTTTCTTATTTGAATTCCACATACATTATGGGCCAGACAGCCAAAAGACCTAAGAAAAATCTCCTGTCTTGCATATTTGAAAAACAGGGTGTGGCCACTTTTCGGCTCTTCTGATAACAAAAGCAAGGACACAACTTGTCACTATTGTTAGTGGCAATAACCATTACAACCATTTACTGACTGCTCTTGGGCCAGGTATTATGCTACTATTTTGCATAAGTACCCTTAATTCTAAAAGATATTGTTCCAATTCGAGGTATAGATGAGGAAATGGATATTTACAAGGTTTCAAGGTCATCCAGATGTTGAGAGGCTTTTAAATTTGAAGCGAAGTCTGCCGGACTCTAAAGGCTACATTCTTTCTACATTTTCCTTGCTTCCTTCCCAAGAGGAGGACGTGGATGAGATTCACAGCTACTCAGCATACACAGTAAAAGAGGCGTCTAGTCCCCCAAATTAATATCTTGGGGGACACCTTCATCTAAGTCCTTGACTTCCCTCAGGTCATCTCCCCAAATGTGTTATATCCTCATGGTCTATTCAAAGCATGAACTATGGCCCTCCAAAACTTAGGGTGTCTCTAAATTTGGAATAGTGTCTTTTGATACCATACTTAGGACAACTGTGCCCAGAACGGAGAGATCCACAGCACTCCAAGGACTACCTCAATGACTCCAATCCTGGCAAACCATCACAATGGATTTTATCACAGAGCTTCCCACCCCTCAAGTCTGCAACAAATTTTGAAAGTGGAAAATATCCTTTATAATCACCAATATTCCCCTGACCTCCCTCTCATCTACTTTAGTCATAGTCATTTGTTCACCAAATGTAGGGGGAGTATCTGAGAGCTGACAGTGACTTACAGCTCACGTTCTGGCTTCAAAGAGCATGTCTCATGGCACCCAACACCCGTAGCCAGATGGTCAAACTGGATCAACTCAGTTCTGGAAAATGCCTCTGCTTCCACATTGGTCTGTCTTGCTTTGCTCCTTTCTTCTGCTTTGTGATTTCATTTCTTAAATCTAATCCCTGGTTTTGATGTTTGACTCTCTTTCCTCAGAAATGGTACTTTGTCTTTGGATTGGGTTTTAAAAATGGTCTTCCCATCATAGAAACAGAAAGTAGAATGGTGGTTACCAAGGGTTTGGGGCTGGGGGGGCTGTGAAAAGGGAGGGTTGCTGTTTTAGGGTTGTAGAGTTTCAGTTTTGTAAGCAGTTCTGGAGATCCGATTCACAACAGTGGGAATGTAGTTAACGCTCCTGCAATGTACACTTAAAAATTGTGAAGGTAGTAAGTTTTATGTTAGGTATTTTTACCATAATAAAAATTAGCAAAAAAAAAATTTTTTTTAGTACCCAGGGGAAAAAAGTTCCCTCTATCCAACTCTTTCCTAAAAGCCACAAACGGATGCTATAATGCTCTATTATGCACAGATTGGAACCAACCTTAAAGGAAGTTCACACGTTAATCTGTGTTCCAGTGTGGAACCTTGATGTTGGCTATAGCTATAATCAGAGTTCACTCAGTACTTGTATAATCTGTTCCCCTTGGGTCGCTCTCTCTTGTACTAGGTAAAAATGTATGTTTTGAGGGACACCAGGGTGGCTCAGTCGGTTGAGCGTCTGCATTCAGCTCAGGTCACCATCCCAGGGACCTGGGATGGGGTCCTGCTACCCTTCAGACTCCCTGCTCAGTGGGGAGTCTGCTTCTCCCTCTCCTTCTGCCCTTCCCCACCACTTGTGCTCTCTTTGTCACTCTCTCTCTCTCAAATAAATAAATCTTTTTTTTTTTTTTTAATGTATGGTTTGACCCCTGGATCACTGGTTCTCAAACTTCAGTGCTTAATAACAGTCACAGGCTTATTATAAATGCATATTCCAAGGCTTACCCTGGACTTAACTGAATTAGAAATCCTCTGAGCCTTAAGCCCACCAATCTGCGTGTTCAGTAAACTCTTTCTTACTCAGATATAGGTGGTCCTTGAACCATAATTTGAGAAAATTTAGAAGGTATGCTGCTTTTAGGGCAAAGGTCAAATGTTTAATTTTATTTTTTTTTCTTCCACAGTTCAAGTTCAGAGCTTTGTACTTAGTAGGGACTTACATGTGGTTCAAAAAAATACAGTAAAAAAAAAAGTATTTTGCTAGACTTGTCCAAATAAAATATAATCTGTAGCATGTGGTTTCTTTCAGAATTAATTGTGCATTAATACTTGGTATTTGAGCAAGTCATATAATAAGAAGCTAGAATGTGAGGCGAGTTCCAAATATGTGGCTTTAGTGTATGGTGTCTTGAAATCCAGACTCTCGGATCCTCTGATCTCATATAACTCTAAAAAGTCATTTCCTTCTTGAACTTTTTATCCCTCTTCAGCCTTTAAGTGGAAATGAAGCATTCCTGGTTTCCACCTGACTTACAGCTTTTAATCTGCGTTCTTAATGAAGTAGTAGACAGCATTGCGGTGTATTTCTTTGTGTAGTCTGTCCACACAAGAATAACTGTGAACGTATGCTTCAAGTTCCACATACTTTAGACTTTAATTTTTTTGTCTGAAGCAAAAGAAAAGTTCATTTATCTAGTGAGCAAAGCAATTTGGAGTTGCCTCATTTAGATTAAATTCACGATTTTATTTCTAATAGAATCATTTATATTTATGATATCACAAAAGTGTGCCATGGCAGCTATTTACTTGGAAATTAATAAGATAATCTGTTCTTCATGCTCTGGAGGAATTTTGCCCATCAGATGGGCGGTGGTCTGTGAAGGCTTTGTAACCCTGAGTCTGTAAATTCAGTGTCAGAGTCATTTCTTGATACACTCAGTATTACTTGGATGTAACACGAAATGTAATTTATTCCCTACAGACAACAGAGTTTTTTTGCTCAGAATTTGCCTATGCAAAGTGAATTTCATAATGGTTTTATCTCCGTGTAGTTTTTAGAATGACATCATGCTGTAGAAATACAAACATTCAAATGGAAAATCAAAAGTTGGATCAGAGAGTAACCCCGATAGATGTGGCTTTTAACTTTTCTAAGGGACTAATGTGTTATATATTCTTTCTCCCCAGTCTTGTTTTATTGAGATGTTGACAGTAACCCAGAGGTCACCAAATGCTTGGTATGGATACAACCGGGAGTTTGTGGCTTTCTGAAACATCTTCAGAGGCTTGGAAGATCAGGTGGAAGTCCTAGAAACTTAGAACTGAAAAGACCTCAGAGATGTAGCCTGAGGACATTCAGTAACAGAGTTGCTCAAGAGGGTGTGATGGTCAAGAGACATCCTGCTTCTCTCCCAAGGCATTGTGCTACCCTCTGCCTCAGAGGAGAAAGAATTAAGTAGTTCTGTCTGTGGGTAACATTGTTCCTCTGACTATTCAGTAATCCAACAGATATTACATGTATTTGTTTCTTCTTTCTGGGTCTTTTTTTTTTTTTAAGATTTTATTTATTTATTTATTTATTTGACAGAGAGAGATCACAAGAAAGCAAAGAGGGGTAAGCAGGCTCCCGCTGAGCAGAGAGCCCGATGCCAGGCTTGATCCCAGGACCCTGAGATCATGACCTGAGCCGAAGGCAGAGGCCTTAACCCACTGAGCCACCCAGGCTCCCCCTTTCTGGGTCTTTTATCCATCGAGGCAGATAGACTCTAGGGCAGATGCCATGATTCCCTGCCTCTTGGTATTCATGCCCTTTGATTTCCCCCACTCCCTGCAGTATGGGCAGGACCTGTATTTGCTTCTAACTAATAGAATGCAGCAAAGGTGATGGGATATACATGGTTATGTGTATATGATTACCTTACGTATGACTGTAAACCACTTTGATAGGAGACTCTTCTAGAGCCTGCCTGGCTAGATATGGCTTAGCTGGGTCCACTTCTTCCAAATCTTATAAAGCCTCAGTCAAGTTATTGGCTAGAGCTTTGGATTTATCTGAGGCTCAATTGGGGAAGGAGTGCTTCCAAGCTCATGTGATTGGTGACAGCATCCATTCCTTTGCATGCTTTCGGATTGAGGGCCTCAGTGTTTTGCTGGCTGTTGGAAGAAGGCTACCGCCAGGTCTTTGCCATGTAGTGGTCTCCAGAGGCAACTCCCAACATGGCAGCTTGCTTCTTCAAAGCCAGCAAGGAAGAGAGAAGCTATTGGGCATATTGGATATGACCAAGACTCACTTATTTTAACTTGCTGCCATCTCTTTGGGGTGATTTTGCACGCCATCATTTGTGTTAGAATTCTAAACCTTGTGATCATATTCACCTTGGCAATATCAATATAAACCCATTTTGAACTTTTTTCATTAGTTACATAATTATATGGTTCAGGGGATTATGGAGTATATTGACTCTATTGTGAATTCAAACAAATGTAGTTTTTTCAGCAAGGAAACTGTATGCCACTATTAAATTAGTAACCAACCTACCACTTGGTCTTTACTAGACCAAGATGACTTTCAAAGCAATAAATTTTAATTTTTGCCTAGCAAACCAATTTCACTGCCATGTTCTTTTCCTTCCTTCCTTCCTTCCTTCCTTCCTTCCTTCCTTCCTTCCTTCCTTCCTTCCTTCCTTCCTTCCTCCCTCCCTCCCTCCCTCCCTCCCTCCCTTTCCTTCCTCCCTCCCTCCCTCCCTCCCTTTCCTTTCTTCCTCCCTCCCTCCCTCCCTCCCTTCCTTCCTTCCTTCCTTCCTTCCTTCCTTCCTTCCTTCCTTCCTTCCTTCCAAATATTGCACAAAAATAAGGTAACGTTTGGGCACCAGTGCTCTTGGAGCCCACAGTAATCTCCCTCTGCCTTCGGAAGTGTGTCATGCCCTGTCCCTACAGCCATCTGCTTTCTTTTCTGCATATTTCTTCCCAACGATAGCTTCGCTTCCCCCTGCCTCCAGCAGCGATTAGTTTACAAACCAGCTTATGGTTGAGTCCAAAGTCTTTCCCCACAGGGACACACAAGGGGGCAAAAACAGCAAAAAGAAAGTGTCCCTGTTCCAAAATCAATAGAAAAATTTCTACCACAACACCAATTATGATTTCTTCGGTAATGATGACATCAGATTTTAGTCTTGACAAAATTGATACTGCTCTAGGCATTTATTACTGGAGTCTCAGGATCCTTTTTTTTTTTCCTTCATTACATGGAAACTAGTGCTGTTTTATTTTATTTTCGGTGCTTGGCAGTGACTGAATACCAAGAGAGGACAAAGCCAAAGCCAGGGAAGGCAGGCAGCCTGGTTTAGATTTTCCCACTGAACTTTACCAAGGCTGGGCCTCTCCTGGGAGATATTCTGAACTAGAATTCTTTTGGAAATTCTTGGAATTTTGCAAGGTAACTTTAACATTACTATTTACTGACCACTAGACTAAGTAAAAATAAACTACTGATGAACACAATTCAATTTTAATGAAATGAATGTAAGAGTTTTATTCCTATCCCACTAAGTGTTTTTGTTCCTTCAAAGAGTTGTTAACTTTTATATTTTATTTTTGTAATGTAGAACTCCTTCCTAACCTTTAACCATCTTTTCATATTTCCTACTACACTGTAGAGGCCCATCCTTTACCTGAATTCTTTCAGTTAGTCATTCCAGGAGTTCTGACTTATTTTCATTAGATGATACAGTTCAAGTCAGAGGAGCACGGTTCCCCTCAACGTGTAATCACGTAGCACTTCTACACATTTTAAATGAAAATAGGCTGTTCTTAAAAATATCTCTTAGGACTTCAGGTATAGTGTATTCCACTTGAACGAAAATATGCAGATTTTTTGGTATTTTCTTTGACAACTTTTGCTTGGGTTTCCTCTCTATTGTATACATAGAAATTCTTTGTAGGTAACTACAATAAAGAAGTGTATTTCCCTCCACATGCAGAACCAAAGTAGTAGAAGAAAGTCGCACATGATCTTTCCCCACAAGGCCTTTCGATTTTTCCCCTAATGCCCTTCGAGAGAATCTATCATTAATTTTAGATTAAGAACACAGAGCCTTTCTGTTCCCATACATGTTTTAATGCTTCATTTCTAGAGATGGCCTGTATGGGGAGCTCTGTGAAGCTGTTCTTTGTGAGAAGGAAAACACTTCCCCACAAAAAGAGAAGGAACTTTCCAGTGAACAATGAAAGCCTAGTAAATGTACTTGGAGGTTTTTTTTTTTTTTTTTGCAGAGTTCATGCTTTGCACATGGGAGCATAGTTTGCTCCCAGAAACATCCCACCCCGTGGCTGCCCATTTTCTGGCCAATGTCAACTCATGTCCCTGTAATCACTTCAGTACATTACAGCTGTGCTATCCTAACCACCATGAACTTCCTTCTTCCTTTCTGCTGTTACAACAGGGTCGTTCACTCCTTTCTCTCTCTCTTTTTTAAAGAAATCTTTTCCTCCCCATCTGTGCCTGGGAATGTACATACTCTTGCTTTTCCCCTACCAGCTCTGGCTGAGCTCATTGTTTAACCTATTCTTTCTAATATATGGGTCCTCTCAGGAAGGCTACAAATGGACGGCAAGAAATGGCTGAATCCGAAAACAATCATCAGAGGACTAAACAAAACTAGGGAAATGGGACATTTTGTTTTCATCCAGAGACTTAATTTCTTCCTGTTTTCTTTGGTTTCATCTTATTTCAGGCCATGTATCATTTTCAAATATACGTATTAGTAAAGTTGGCTTTGACTTCATTCATTTTTATCATGGCTGCCCCAAATGAGAGAGAGCTTTTGTCTCTCCCTTAAATACCATCAGCTTGTTTTTGCCACTCCTTTTGTTTTGCCTCAGGTGGTTTCTCCATGGTGCCAGGGAAATTAGTGTGTCTTCCTAACATTATATGTAAATACTCTTCTGATCTTCTTAACAGGAGTCACCAGCTTAAAAAGCATTTAGAAGTTTTCCTTATTCTTCTGTAAAACAAAATCAGTTGTCCTCAATGCTGTTCAGTTTTATTTTTTTCTCATTGAGGTATAATTGACAAATAACGCTGTATTAGGTTGTATCGGGGATACAACATTATGACTCACTATTTGCATATATTTTGAAATGATCACCACAGTAAGTCGTGTTAACTTTTGCCACCCAATATAGTTATAAACATTTTTTCTTGTGATAAGGACTTCTAAGTTCCACTCTTAGCAGCTTGCAAATATACATCACAGTGTTATTCATAGAGTCACCAAGTCCTTTTCAGAAGGTGGGGTGTTCATAAGGTAATTGTATAGACCACCGCTCCTCACACTGTAATGAGCATCGGAGTCACCCGGAGTTCATGCAGATTGCTGCCCCTCCCCCCCTGAGATTCTGTTCCCAGAGCTGCTGAGGTTACTGGTCCACGGACAGCAAACAGAATGCCGAGGAGCCCCTTCTATCAAGAGATTCTCTGGCTTATCGTGTTGCTTCTCAAAGTGTTCCCCCTACATAAAAACAGCCCATTGACAGACGGTAATTGTGGAATGACCAACAGAAAAAATGATAGATAACAGGTAAGCAAAAGAATCATAGGAAGGACCTTAAGTATTAACAGTTTTAAAATTCTATCTTTAAAATTAGTAAGTTTTTAAAAATTTTATTTATTTATTTGCCAGAGAGAGAGAGAGAGAGAGCACACAAGCAGGGGGAGCAGCAGGTGCCCCGCTAAGCCAGGGGCCTGATGCAGGACTCGATCCCAGGACCTTGAGATCATGACCTGAGCTGAAGGGAGATGCTCAACCGACTGAACCACCCAGGCTTCCTGAAAATTAGTAAGTTTTTAAAGCATGGGATGCACACTATAAAAAATAAAAGAGCACTAAACGTGTCTCTCACAAACCGAGCTATTGCCACATTCCAGACCTGCACTCCCACTTCGCCAAATCAGCCATGCCTAAGTATTTTGTTTGAGTATGTGAATGTCACATTTTGAAAGCAGTTGAGAATTGCCCTCCACACAGTTGAAGCCAGTTCGTACTTCCACTGATGTTATGGGAATTCTCATTCCTCCACACTTGATTGGTATCAGACAATACCAACATTTGGATCTATCCATCTGATATGTGAAAAATGAGATCTGATTTTTATTTTATGTTGTCTGTAATTATGAGAGAAGTTAAACAACCTGCAATAGCGAAACTGTGGACAGTCTTCAGTTTGATGCTGATGAATGACTGGTCTATAAACTTAGCTTCATCCTTTCTCTTAAGGCAAAGTATCTGCTTTTCTCATCCACCTGTTGATATCTTCTGTTGTTGAACCTTGCCTCCGAAAGTAAGTCAGCTCCTTTTGGGTGAAAAGAAATCAGTGTGGCAATCCCCAGGGTCTGCCCTCTTCCTCATTTCCCCCAGGAAATTCACTTTATAGGTCATTCCCTTGGGAAATGAAGGTGACATAGGTTTGTGGATGGTATTTTATATAGAAAATGGTACATCTCTAACCCCAAGCTTTGCTTGTGGGAAATGTCAGTTTAGCACAACCAAGGCGATAGGAAGTTAAACTTTGACTATGGTACCCTGACCAAAGCTGAATTTCCCTTAGCTTGTTTATTGGTATTCACTTGAAAGAAACACACACACACACACACACACACACACACACACACACACACACACACCTCGGACTACTTTTTGAAATCAAATACATTTCCTGCCTTCTTCTTTCCTCAGTGCTCTTAAGACTAGCCTATTTATAGCCCAGGAAAGGAAAAAGCTCCAGGGGAGGCAGGAAAACTAAGTTCAGAAAGAATAGGAGGAAGTGTGCCTGCCATTTAGCCAAACAACCTTTAATTCATTGAGCTCAAAGCTTAGCAGCTTCACTGTCGTGGTGAAGCGTAAACAGCTTGCAAATTTGAAATTTTTTCTTCTTCCCACTTCTGACCAGTGTTGGGGCAATGGAGGTGATGGCAGTGTTTTAGAAGACAGAACAGAAATCTCTAAGCGTTTGCATGCAAGAGACACATGGAAGGGGTTGGTGAAGCAGAAAGAGACAGTTCAACAGAGGAATGAGCTGGAAATGATTCCACATCTGTGAGTTAAGGTAAGTGTCATTTTTAAGACCATCCATTGTTGTGTCTACATGCATATTGGGAGCAATGGGCATCAGCCAGAGACAGTATGTATGCTGTGAGGGCAGGGCCTCATGAAGAGCTCGGAAGCTTGGTTATATTTCTGAAGAAATATAGAAACCAATTTCTGTCATGACATGTTCAGTTTTTAACAATGATAAAAAAAAAATAGTAGTAGTTTCCTTAAGATAGCTTTATCTCCCTTAAGTTTCCTTCTGTTTCATCATCACTGGGGATTAAATAGTATAAATAATTTTAGTAAAGATCATTTCCGAAAAATAATTTCTTGAGTTTGTCTGTCCAGTCCTTTCAAATTGCTGATTAATAATCCATGTACCATTCTTTGGATCACTACTGGTTGAGGATACATTTAAATTGGCTCGCCAGCAAAAATAAGCAACTTTAGAAAAGTTGCTTTAAAGTTAAATTTTGTAGAAAAGTAAACGAAGAGAAAGTTGTTGTTGTTTTTAATACAGAGCTTCTCTTCCTGGACACTCCTTTTCAGACAAAGGAGAACCTTCCAGAAGCACCAAAAACAGCACTGACCAGCTCCAGTGATAGAAACTGTTCACAATAATTATTTACATTTAACTTACGATTTCAAAACATTCTTGTCGCGTACATTTTCTGAGTGACCCAAAAATTACCCCTGGGTTTGGAAGAGGAAAGGTGGAAAGGGAATGGGTTAAATCCAAGAACTGTTGATGCTGCCCACAAAAACTTGGAAAGGCTCTAGGGACATTCCGAATTCTTTTAACACCCCTTGCCATCCAACAAGTACGTTTGTTTAAGTGATGCACCGTATTTGCCTCCACTGCTGATAATACCCACATGTGTGTCCTGGGGGAGCTTGATTAATGTTGTCACAATGACAACAAAGGAATATGTTTCTGGCGGTCTGTTGACAAGAGAGAGCAGAAGGAAACGTGTTGCTGTTCTTTTGGCTTATCCCAGTTTGAGATTGGTATGTTTAGAATCTGTCGCAAGGAGATAGCAAAGCGGGAAGCCAGAAAGGCTGAGCCCGCCAGATTGTGACTGGGGCGGGGACGCCAGGACATGGATCTGTCTCCACGTGGAAGTCCGCTGGCTGCTCTCTTTCCTAGGAGAACTTAAGGGTTTGTTTTGGGTTTTTTTGTTTGTTTTTTTTTTCTGATTAGAATATTAGGATTCATTCCTTGGAAACTGTAGTAAAGGGTAGTATTCTTGAGTAGGGAGAACAAGTTTTCTTCGTCGAACTTCAACCATACAAAGAAAGGGGGAAATAAAATTAATCTGGATGAATAAGATGGGTCTGAAGAGACCAACTCTTCGTGTGCATTTCCAAGACACTCTCGTGCTGCAAAGTTAATTCTGAATCTGTTTTATTATTTCCCCGAAGCAAAACCCCTTTGCTTTGGTAACCTCTTTAATGCCCCTCCACGTGGGTCTCGTGACAGAGACGATGCTGAAGGTGATCTTGGTTTCTGGGAATATTGCTCTTAGGGTTTCAAAACAACTTTCTCATCTGACGCATTTGTATATGTACGTTACGAGCATAAAAACGGTTTGAAGACTGTCGAAGGCTTAAGTAATAGAGAAAATTTGGCATTATGCCTTTTATTCTAAGAATGTTTTTTTTGTTTTCACTTTTAGAAACGTTATGGTTGGTCATTGGTTTCTGGAGGCCCCACAGATGCTTATAAATATATTCCTGAAATCCCAGTTATTTCAAATAGATTGGGGGTAGGATTGTTTCTTCGTTTCACTGGTTTCTTGATGTACTTTCAAGCTCCTGAGGCTATTTGATGTTAGAGTTAGCCAATTTTGAAAAAAAAAAAAAAAAAAAAGTCAATTTTTTTTTTAGCTTTTCTATTAAATAAAAATGTATTGCTTGGTTTCTAACATGACTCTTACAATTGCTCTGTGGTATAGGTTACATGGTAGAGCCACCTCTGGCCCTCATATTTAAATACAAGGGAAATCAGCTTACTGAAGGGGTAGTGAGAAGTGATGAGAACCAGCCAAGTCACCACATGTGGTCCACAGCTTCTGGGATGTGTTGGAGTGCAGTGTGGGGAGAAACATGCCAAGGTCATGCGGCTGCACCCACCTGGCCAGGTGCTGTGGAGGGGATGGCATTTTGGTTCTAGTTTGTCTCTGATAAGTGGCCTCTAGAGGTTTTTTCATTCCCGCATATCCCTATATTATAGGCTAACAGCAGCACCACACCGCCAAAGCATATATATTGAGTTTTCCTCCTTATCCGGCAATCTTTACCTTCCCTAACTCAGCATTTACTCAGAGAAAGGGAATTATGTAGGATACAAAGCATCCGGCACCAACTTCATGATTAATATTAATGAACGATGTAGATAATGGGTACCAAGTAAGGAAGTCCTGACCCAGGCAGGCTCCGTGGAGTCACGAGGGTGACCTGACTAGCGGGGCAGGAGGGCTGATGGCTATAGCAAGAGACAAGAGTGTCCCGAACAGGATCCAAGCTGTGTATGTGGTTCTCTGCACACCGCACGTGGACAGCAGTATTGTCGGTGTGCCTAAGGAACAGGACTGTCAGATGGAAAACGGGATTCCCAGTTAAATGTGAATTTCAGCTAAACAAAGGTTTTTTTAGTGTATTTCTGTCCCATTGCACAGGTGTGTGTGTGTGTGTGTGTGTGTGTGTGTGTGTGTGTGTGTAGCCACTGCACGGGACATACATCTTCAAAAACATTGCGTGTTGTTTATCTGAGAATTCACATGTAAGTAGGTGTCCTCTGTTTTAATTTCCTAAATCTGGCAACCATACCGGGAGCTATGTATCAACAGCTTGACAGGGGCCGAGGCAGGGAGCATATGGGCTGGAGAGAAGCATCTGGAGGAGGTTTGGGGTCAGAGTGGTGGGACTGTGATGCCAGACAGAGGAGTTTAGAATCTAATTTAAAGCCACTGGGAAGCCACTGAGGGGCTTTGGGAAGGGAAATGACATCAATAAAATTTGCCCTTTCAGGACAGGACCTGGTGGGGCAAAGAGAGCAGGTTGCCAAGGTCTGGGTTCTGGTGACAACAGAGAGAAGGAAACCAGATGGAGATGCGTTAGAGAACAAACCGGCATGTTTTGCAAACTAATTGGCTATGGTTATAGGAGGAGAGGAAGCATTAGAGAGGATGTTATGTTTCGTGGTCTATTCTAAGAAATAGCCAATCAGAGGGAGAGCAGCAGCTCAGAGAGAGAGGGAGGGAGATGAGGACTCTGGTTTTAGAAGTCTTTTTTTTTTTTTTAAAGATTTTATTTATTTATTTGACAGAGAAGAGAGAGATCACAAGCAGGCAGAGAGGCAGGCAGAGAGAGAGCAGGAAGCAGGTTCCCTGCTGAGCAGAGAGCCCAATGCGGGGCTTGATCCCAGGACCCTGAGATCATGACCTGAGCCGAAGGCAGAGGCTTTAACCTATGAGCCACCCAGGCGCCCCAGGTTTTTAGAAGTCTTAACTTTGATGCCCTGATGGGACAGCCAGGTAGAAACTGTAAGTGAACAGCTGGAAATAGGAAACAGCCTAGGAGGAAGGGGAGAAGCAGAAGAGATCACAACAGGCCAGAACTGATTGGGCATTTCTTCTGTGCCAAGCCTTTTATTTGGTTCTCCCAGCTGCCCAGGGGCAGGCTGCATCGATAGCCACCTTTTATAGAAGAGGAAACAGAGGCTCAGAGAGGTTAAGTAATCAGTCCACAACTAACTAGCTAGCGAGAGACAGGGAGCAGAAAGTAGGTGTGTAGGAGGCCGAAGCCTGCAATCTGCTCTGAATTCCCCTTCTGCATCTGCAAAGACCTAAAGGCACCAATTGTTCATGCTCTCACCAGATTTTTAACTGGTCTTTAATTGTTTTCTAACTGGTAGCTCTCAGAATTCTGCATCTTTTGGTTAATCTCCCTGAGGGAAAGGGAAGAGTGTATGCTCGGAGAATGTCATATTTCTTTATTTGCCTGATTATTTGTTTCTGAAATTGGTTTTACCTTCAGTGCCTTGTGTTTTACTTTTCTTTGCTTATCAGATGAATTAAAGATTAATCTGAAAACAGGCCGGCGAATGTTAAAAAACTCCTTTCTCTGTCCCCGGCTGTCCTCTAGTGGCCGTCCCGGGTAACGATGCCCAGGCCAGGCAGGGACCCCTCAGGCAAGCTCTTGAGGAAACTAAGAGTTCACAGAATCACTGCAGAATCATATGTGGGCTCCTAAATGGTTCGGAGGCTAGTTTTACTAGGAGATTCTGGAAAAGGACTTCGTGGAATTACATACCTCCTTCCAGTTTTTTGGCCTGAAAGCCATTTTGAATAGAACTGTTTCAGATTTACCTTAAACTTTGTAACTGTGAAAAATATGTCACTTCTTTTTTTTTTTTTTTAAAGATTTTATTTATTTACTTGACAAAGAAAGAGAGAGATCACAAGTAGGCAGAGAGGCAGGCAGAGAGAGGGGGGGAAGCAGGCTCCCCGCTGATCTGAGAGCCCGATGCGGGGCTCGATCCGAGGACCCTGAGATCATGACCTGAGCTGAAGGCAGAGGTTTTAACCCACTGAGCCACCCAGGCGCCCCGTCACTTCTTTATCTTATTAGGAGGGCACATATTATCAAGTTTGGTTACTAAGCTTTTGATGCACATATGTGCTTTTATTAAGAAAATTTCTTAGGCCTTTCATTCTAAGTATTTACTTCAAGATACACAGTATAGTTTTTAGTCAAAAGTGAGTAATCTATCTTTTAGGAATATATCCTAAGGAAATATTCATAGATTGAGACCAAAATGTACGTGAAAAACGCGTTATCTGTTTGTGACGGACAAATATACAAAATGAGGAAATTGTCAAATGGTGTTCCACAATATGTCATTTCATATAGCCATTAATTAAAATAGTTAATGTTTTTAGTAAACGTTAAGTGAAAAAGAAGGCAAAATATTATATACATGGTGTGAGCTCATTTACTTGAGAATTATATATGTTTCTATGAAAATTAGTTAACTAAAAATTTACATATCAGAATATTAACAATAGGAATCTCTCCTTGGGGAGATAATGGGGATTTTTATTTTCTACTTTGTCTCCGAGGCAAGCATGTTCTCCAAGATAACCATGCGCTAACTACTCTTATAATCAGGAACAAAAACCAGTGTGTTTTTAAAAAAGTGGAGAGCTAATAAGTCCCAGGGTTGATTTCTCGCTGCCATGGTTGACTGTAATGGCTGAGCTAACTCGGCCCCATTTATGGCCTCTTTGCCCAGTAAAGAGCTGTATCCTGTTTGTGACAGCATAATTCATTGTAATGGAAAAGATTATGATGCACTAGCCGGGTCTGTGACTTCACTATATTCAT
The DNA here is from genome assembly GCA_028646535.1 of Procyon lotor. Taxonomy (NCBI): domain Eukaryota; kingdom Metazoa; phylum Chordata; class Mammalia; order Carnivora; family Procyonidae; genus Procyon; species Procyon lotor. Next base: position 94,860,761 of record CM053610.1, on the reverse strand, counting down.
CAGCAACAGGAAACAAAGACACACACTTTTTTTTTCATAATTGTTTTAGTAATAATTGACAATTGGAGGAAATGAATGGCAGAAAACAATTATGGGCAGACAAGATGGTCAGCAGATCAGACTGGGAAATGCAAGGGAGCCAGTCTCAGTTTTAATTCCTGCAGCGCTTTCAGAACATTACAAAGATGTTATTGTTTTGTTTCAATCCGCTCCTGAAATCACTGTTGTTTTTACCAGCAGTGACACAATTCTTTGCTGGCAGCGGTGACCCCCCCAGTATGTTTTTGATTCAGTAATCTGATAATCCCACATCAAGGTTTGGTACTGAACTTTTTATGTATATCAACACTCAGGGTCAGTGTGAACTTTTCCGTGTGTGTGTGTGTGTGTGTGTGTGTATGTGTGTGTGTGTGTGTGTGTGTGTGTCCGCTAACAGTGCTCCTCTAATAATAAACTAGCCATTGATTGCCCATACATAAAACTCTCAAAGCTTTATTTTCTATTCGTTGTAAAAATATCAAGTTCATAGTTCTCTTTTCCGTGAAAGGATCCCTGGTCTTCATTTTAGCAGCAGTGGCTGGAGGAACAAACAACAAAAACTCAGAGCAAGTGAATTCTTGATTCCCTCGCTAGTGGGATGGGCAAGGTTAGCAACCACAGAGCTGAAATGAAGCCTGTGTTACCAATTAGGAAAGAGCAAAGTAAGGCAGGTGTTGCATATACTGCAGTAACATTTCTCTTCCCTATGGCTTGTGCCCGTAAGCGTAAGGTCACTGTCAGGTTGGGTACTCTTTTTTTTTAAGATTTTATTTATTTGACAGAGAGAAACACAGCGAGAGAGGGAACACAAGCAGAGGGAATGGTAGCGGGAGAAGCAGGCTTCCTGCTGAGCAGGGAGCCCGATGCGGGGCTCGATCCCAGGACTCTGGGATCATGACCTGAGCCGAAGGCGACGCGTAACGACTGAGCTACCCAGGCGCCCCAGGTTGGGTACTCTTAAAAATTCTTTGGGTGAAGAAACTAAACACACAGGGCATGCTTTAACTTTTCTTCCAGGTCAAATTCTCCTCTGGTTAGCCTGATTTGGAGCACAATTCTGCAGCAGCTCTGGCTTCCAATCTTTTTTTTTTTTTTAATATTATTTATTTATTTGACAGAGGGGTAGAAATCACAAGTAGACAGAGAGTCAGGCAGAGAGAGAGGGGAAAGCAGGCTCCCTGCTGAGCAGAGAGCCTGATGTGGGGCTTTAAGTGAAAGTGATTCCAGGACCCTGAGATCATGACCTGAGCTGAAGTCAGAGGCTTTAACTCACTGAGCCACTCAGAGGCCCCCTCACTTCCAATCTTAAAGACCACTTACAGGCCACACTGTTTGTTTCAGAGGCTTCTAGACCAGGGGTGTCTGGTAGAAATAGAATGTGAGCCACACACCTGAATGTTTATAGCAGCAATGTCCACAATAGCCAAACTATGGAAAGATCCTAGATGCCCATCAACATATGAATGGATAAAGAAGATGTGATACAAACACACACACACACACACACACACACACACACACACACACACACACACTGGAATACTATGCAGCCATCAAGAGAAACAAAATCTGGCCATTTGCAACAACGTGGATGGAACTGGAGGATATTATGCTATGTGAAATAAGTCAGTCAGAGAAAGACAATTATCACATGATCTCTCTGATATGAAGAATTTGAGAGGCAAGGCGGGAGTTTGGGGGGGTGGGGGAGAGAAATGAAACAGGAAGGAATGGGGAGGGAGACAAACCATAAGGGATTCCTAGACTCAAAAAATGAACTAAGGGTGGCTGGGAGGCAGGGGGGTAGGGATGGGGTGGCTGGGTTGTGGACATTGGGGAGGGTATGTGCCATGTTAAGTGCTGTGAAATGTGTAAGCCTGACGATTCACAGACATGTACCCTGGGGCAAATAATACATTATATGGTAATAAAAATTAAAAAAAAAAAGAATGTGAGCCACAAATGTCATTCTATATTTTCCAGTTGCCACATTAAAAAAATAAAATAAAAAACAGAATTAAATTTTTTGAAGAGTTTATTTATTTTTGAGAGAGAGAGGAATAGCATGAGCAGGGAGAGAGAGAGAATCTCAAGCAGACACTGCACTGAGCCACTCAATCCCAGGACCCTGAGATCATGACCTGAGCCGAAATCAAGAGTTGGCCGCTAAACCGCTGGAGCCCCTCTGGTGCCCTCAGATAGAATTGGTCTTTAAAATGTAGTTGTTTACCCCAATATGTCAGAACATCATCATTTGACATGTATGAGTGAGATATCCTACATTTTTTTGTTTTTGGAGACCAAGTCTTTGACATCCAGTGTATATTTCACTCTTAGCGCACATCTCCATTGGGACAATGATTATTATACACAGGGCGTGGATTCAGGGACCCAGTGGCTGCAGTATCAGTGCCGATCTGAACAAAAGAGCTGTAGTTACATCAGTTGCATGTGAAGTTTGGCCTATGAGATCCTACTATTTGCTCAGGACTCAGTCTTCTCCTTTGTGATAGATTCAGCTGGCCACCCTTACAGGTATCAGCTAAAACTGAAGGACTGAAAAGCAAGCAAAAGATTGGCAGTTTTTGCATTTCTGCCTCTTAGAACAATTCAGCCATTCATTTAGACGATGTAACTAAGAGATGCCTCAGTTGAGAAGAGGGTATAGAGGTTAAAAAGCTCCCGGTTGTTGAAATCTGTGAAATTAGTGATGGTAAGAAGCCTTACTTCTTAATGATGTTTTCAAGTGAGTTTAGGCATAGGAATAGATTTCATTACGCAGCCTAAAACTAACTTCCAGAAAGCCTTAAGAACATTGTGTTTCCAGTAATGCATACAACTTAGTACAAAGAAAGAGATCTTTAGTAATTCACACACACACACTCCTTGTAACATTGTGATCGCTTGCTGATGTGTTTTCGGCATTCTGCATTGTCTTATTTGAAGAGTAGGAAGTATGCTTCAGTAATCTTGTATAACTCCTATGCCCTGGGGACTCGCATGCCAGTCAGCTGGAGCGATAAAGATAGCTGTGTGTGCTAAATATGGGGATACAAAAATAGAGCTGGTGGAAGTGGATCAAACTAAAAGACTCTAGTTTGTTGTGCTCCCCCCTCCCCAATGGCAGAGAGCTGGCAACAAGAGCCCCGAAGTCCTGGCAATGAGTCCCAGTCCCCTGGACCCATCATAGTTTGGGTTCATTTCTTGTTCCATGAGGGTCTGTTTATAAAAGCTAGATTTAAAGCAGTCAGAAAACTCAAAAATCAAAATAAAAGTTAAAGACATTTAAAATGTAAATAATGACCATCTATTGCATGATTTACAAATTGGTAGTGCCCCAAAAGCCAGTTTGTAGGAATTTTCTTGGCCCTCTGAATTCACTTTCCACTTTCCCACAGAAACAAAGTCATTAAAAAAAGGGGGGGGGGCGGAGAAAGAAAGTCATAAATAGTGAGTGGTATGTGCACCTAAAATACTACATACTAGGGCACCTGGATGGCTCAGTTGGTTGTGTCTGCCTTCAGCTCAGGTCATGATGCTGGGGTCCTGGGATCAAGTCCTACATGGGACTCCCTGCTCAGCAGAGAGTCACCTTCTCCCTCTGCCTGCAGCTCCTCCTGTTTGTGTTCTTTCTCTCTCTAAATAAATAAACAAAATCTAAAAAAAATTTTAAAGTAAGTAAAAATAAAATACTGTGTACTTACAATGAAATTATTACAATGTACTTATTTATATTCATAACATATTACATTATTATTAATTAAATCAATGTTCTATATATTATGTATGTTATATATTTATAATTTTTATAAATCTGTATTAGTTAAATGATTACAATGCACTTATCGTGAAGTATAGTTATTAATGTATCACTTCTACCTGAGTATTATACATTAATAATATGTTAATAATTACATTACATTAATACATTAATAACCCATGAATCAAAATGAAAAAATATATGCACACGGCATCTTATATCCAAAGCAACAAACACTGGTAGAGAAAGTAGCAAGTGCCAGGTGCCGCACCGGGTCTGGGGTAAGATATATCATACTTATTTTGTCCCTTAATGTCGGCAGGAAAGCAAATTCACCCAAGAATGAGGAAACAGGTGGAATTATTTTCTAAGGAGGCTGCCTTACCTCCATGACCCGTCAGTGGAGACGGCCTTTTCCTTTGTATGTCTGAACCTTGGATTTGCCCTTTCCTCAAGGATGTGGTAGGTCTAGCACTGCATTTGGTGTGTAGCCATAATTAGGATCTTTTTTTGTTCCCATATAGGGTGAGGTTTTCCTAGGTAACATTTGGCAGAGAGGAAGGTGGAGGGAAAGGTTGCAGGGAAGGGCACTATGTGGGCCCGTGAGACTGAGATTAGGGCACAATTGCTCAGTTCTGTGGAGGGGAAAGGAAGGCTCAGCACTAGGAACTCTGGATCTGTGTTTTTCCCTGCAGCCTCCAGGGTGAGAAAGAGGAGGAGAGCGAGGAGTGTGCAGCTGGTCTCCGCATGTAGAGGGCTCTTTCTGACTCCGTTTTCTGGATCTTTGTGAGTGCCATGAACTTTTGGATCTTGTGGATAGGACCATGGCTTTTTCTCATTACTAGTAAAGGAAGAGCAAGTGACAAAGGGAGACATTAACTGCCTTTCGGGCAAGGTCAAGGGCCATTGGTTGGTTTCACAAATCAGCAAGAGAATTCAAGGACATATAAGGGAGTGGAGATTATGGACGTAGCTCAAGAACAGGAGCCTAGGCTAGGAGGCTATAAATCCTTTAATTTATAAATCCTTTCTCCCTCAGAGAGCTCATTCGTGGCTTCCTTATGTAAAGAACTCTGAACTTCCTTCTCTGGCTCTGAGGGGATTGTAGCCTGCATTCTAGGACCAGGCATCTGTCGGTACGTTTCTACTCGTTTCTACTCGATGTTCAAACTTAGCACGTCCTAGCCTAGGAAGATAAAGTATTCCTGTGACTTCTCTCCTCTGGAACGCCTTCCTGCCCTTCCTTCTGGCTGGGAGCTGGGGCTATCTCTCTGGGCTCTCTGGGCAGGGAGGTCCGCCAACAGAGACCCAAGGTGGGTGTTGTGCCGCGTGCTGCTCAAAGAGGCAGGCCACGTCTGGGGCACGCACATCTGTGTTTTCTGTATCCGAAATGACCCCCACCCTATCCTTCTTCAGGATCCTCTCTTTCAATTGCTTTGGCTTCTAGGATGTTTTCTTTAAAACCTTCATGTTTTTTCTTTGCTGTGGAAACTACAACCCAGACTACCTAAATCTGCTGCCCACACGAGTTACCCATTTGAATTCTCGAATTCCACTGCTAAAGTTCTCAGTGTGTCTTCTGGCACGTAATAACTTTGTTTTCTCATTTCTCTTTCAAGATTTTAAACACATAAAATCAGCAGCTCTGTCCTCGACCCCTCTGAAAGTATAATGTCAGAAACTTTCTCAATGGTGCAGGAAATAACCTCTTTCCACTTTTATTCCCCTGCACCATTTAACATCCTAAAATTGTCCTCTATTGAAATCTGAGATGCCACATTGTTCCTTTTCTTTCAATCTTGTTGAGTGTTTTTCTTTTTCTTTGCCCTCAAATGCAGCCATTTACCAGAGATCCTTTTCTTCCATTTCTAAATCCTTTCTCCCTCAGAGAGTTCGTTCATGGCTTCCATATGTAAAGCACTCTGAACTTGCTTCTCTAGCCCTGAGCCCTCTAGCCCTACATTCTAGGACCAGGCATCTGTTGGTATGTTTCTACTCGATGTTCTATCATCACTTCAAACTTAGCATGTCCAAAATAAAAAAATCCTAACCTTCGCTTAGCTACACAACCTCCCTGTGTTCTTTCCTTTGATGGTGACATCATCCCATCTGGGTGGGAGCCATCTTTCCTCCATCTTGTTCTTCACCTCCTGGTAACCCAGTGGATTATCCTTCCTGTTAAATGTGTCTCACGTTCAGTTCCTCCCTTCGTTCAGTTCCTCCCTTCGTGTCACCACTGCTTCCCTTCTTGGTCCTTTTTACCTAAATCCAGGACTCTGTCAGTAGCCTTCCAGCTGATTTCCTTCCCTGAGGCTGTCCCATTCCCTCACACTCACCTCTCCACACTCCTGAGAGAATAATCTGCCTCGGAGGGTGTTATACTTTATGAAGTTGACATTTTTTTTGTTTGTTTGTTTGTTTGTTTTAATTTTTATTAACATATAATGTATTATTTGCCCTAGGGTACATGTCTGTGAATCATCAAGCTTACACATTTCACAGCACTTAACAGCACATACCCTCCCCAATGTCCACAACCCAGCCACCCTATCCCTACCCACTCACACCCCCTGCCCCCTGGCCACCCTTAGTTCGTTTCTTGAGTCTAGGAGTCTCTTATGGTTTGTCTCCTTCCCCATCCCCTCCTGTGTCATTTCTCTCCCCCACCCCCCCAAACTCCCGCCTTGCCTCTCAAATTCTTCATATCAGAGAGATCATGTGATACTTGTCTTTCTCTGACTGACTTATTTCGCTTAGCATAATACCCTCCAGTTCCATCCACGTTGTTGCAAATGGCCAGATTTCGTTTCTCTTGATGGCTGCATAGTATTCCATTATATATATATACCACATTGAAGTTGACATTTGTTAAGTAGAGCCCTGTAGAGTGGCTGGATGGTGAGCAAAACAGAAGACCACAGCAGAAACTGAAGTAGAGAGATTTACTACTCACGGGTCCTGGAGGAAGCACCCTGCAGACTTTGAGGGGCTAAACAAGGTCAAGGTGGGGTGCAGGCACAAGACCTGAGCACATGCCTTTGTCAGAGGGCATGGGTGGCATGCTTTGGGGTTCCTTGGGTAAAGCCTGATCGGTCAATTCAAACTGAAGAGTGTGGATTTTGGTAAGTCCCACCAGGTCTTACCTAAGGGTAGCAGGAGGGGAAGCCCTGGGGAGTGGGTGAGACTGCTTATCACAAAGGGCTTTTAGGGAGGTCCTATCAGGAACTTACATTAACCCATCACTCTTCAGGTTGTTATCTAGGGAAGGCCCTTGTGTGAGGGGCTGGTGTCCATTAGCTAAACTCTTGACACAAGACTGCAGACAACCTGGGATCTTAGCCCAGGTTCAGGGAGTGGAAATATATTCAGTGTAGCTACATTGATGTAAGTCATGGAAGCACAAGTAATGAAGTGGAGAATGGCAGGGGCCTCCCTCCAAGAAACTCAGTGATCAGAGCCCAAGGCCATGAATTCTGGAACATGGTGGTTTCTGCCCCCATTCCTCAGAGGCTCTGCTCAACTGCCCCCACCCTGGCTGCCCTTCCTACCTCTACTTCGAAGCACAGGATGGAGGATGTCCATCAGCTCTCAGTTTGAAGGATCTTTTTATTCAAGCACTGATCAAAATGGATACATCTCTTGCGTTCCATTCCAAATTCCCTTCAGAAAGAATCTGCTTATCAGACTGACCTAAATTTGCCTCAGGTGTCCATTCCTTGTCTAGTCGTGTATGACGCTGAGAAATGAGTCACAGGACTAATCCGGAGGATGGGGGCAGTTTTCAGAAGAAAGGCTCATGCTTGTGAAGCTATGTCTTATACAACTGGCCATCGGATGTAATAGAGCATTTTATTTCTTACTTCCCTCTGCCAGACCCTAGCCAACAATATGTCCCCTAACTTTGCCTCTTCCGATGTGCTATAAAACATGCTATCTATCACCAGATGTTTGGTGTTATTTCTTTTATTCAGTTGTTAGATGCCTGGTTAGTTCATTTTCCAGGAGTTTCTTCTTCCATCCACTTAATTATAAATTCCTTAAGGTATAAGCCATAAGAGGGTCACTGGGACCATCCATATGCAGGTTATCAAACATATAAAGAGAAAATAAAATTTTAAGAATGGGATGATTAGAGTTGATCGTACTTTTCTTCTTTGTGCTTTTCTCTACTTTTCAGACCACTTGTGGTGAACATACATGAGTTTTTAAATCACACACATACAAAGAAACACAAGCCACTTTTCAAAAACCGTAACTATTCCAAATAGGAGCAAGTCGATCCCTGATTGCGTATTGCATAGACCCTGACTTTTCAGCGAAAGAAGGGTGTAACACAAACATTTAACTCCTCTTCTGCTTTCTGAGATCCCATTCACGAGATCACAGAGTTGGTGTGTTTGGTTTTGTTTTTAAGTCACAATGACTTAAAATATTGTAACAATATTTTGAAAGCTGGAAAACAGACAGTTGAATAATTCAGTGATAGAAATCAGAAAATTAATTCAATTTGTACTGGAGCACCCTTCCACGACCCAGGAATTAGTGCCACCAGCTACCCCTGAAACTGTAGGTGAAAACGAGGCCAATTTGAGAAAGACTGGTATGAAAAATTCTTAAAAAGCAGTTAGCTTGGGAGGCGCCTGGGTGGCTCAGTGGGTTAAAGCCTCTGCCTTCAGCTCAGGTCATGATCTCAGGGTCCTGGGATCGAGCCCCGCATCGGGCTCTCTGCTCAGCGAGGAGCCTGCTTCTCCCCCTCTCTCTGCCTGCCTCTCTGCCTACTTGTGATCTCTCTCTGTGTGTCAAATAAATAAAATCTTAAAAAAAAAAAAAAAAAAAGCAGTTAGCTTGGGATGCCTGCGTGTCTCAGTTGGTTAAGCATCTGCCTTCGGCTCATGATCCTGGGGTCCTGGGATCGAGCCCCAAGCCCGGGATCAGGCTCCCTGTTAAATGGAAAGCCTGCTTCTCTGTCTGCTGCTTCCCCTGCTTGTGTTTGCACATGTTCTCTCTCTCTCTGTCTTTCTCTCTCTCACACAAACAAATAAAATCTTAAAAAAAAAAAAATCAGCTTTCCAGGACCCCTCCCCAGCCTCACACAGTTGGGAGGCTGCCCTTCTCTCTTCATAGCAGGATTCTGACAGTTTGTTCTCTCAAGAAGTTAAAACACGAGATGTGTAGACTGAGGACATTGAACTTTGCATAGGGCCCAGCTGAGGGCAGGCATTTTATACCAAAACCTAGAGAATTAATTGAAGACTGACACAAACCCTCCACTCCCACTCAGCTCCTAGAATGGTATAGGCAAAGCAGAAAATATGAGTGCCAGTAGGTTCTAGGTTTGGTGTCTTAAGATTTGGCCACAGAAAAAGGATGTTCCGGCTCCATGTCTGAAAAACATGGGCCAGTGACTCATGGGAAGTTAGGGAACCATCTGCCTGGATCAAATCAGACATCCATCTCTGAAATGCTCCAATGTGGCCAGAGCAAGAGAAGAATTAAGACTACTCCCCTTTGGATCACATGTTCATCTCTGGACCAATGACCTTTGCCCAAAATACCAAAGCAATTCCAAAGATAGGAGGGGCAGAAAATGTTGTCACTAAGAATGGGCGGTTGTGCCCATCATAGATGTCAGCTGAAACCCCGTGGCCTCCTCTGCAGGCAATGATGTCATGTAGAAAAGGTAGTATGAAGCCGTCTTACTGATGTAAGAACTGAATATACTTTGCATTCGTTCCCACAATATAGTATGAGTTCCAAAGTACTTCATTTCATTAGCTTTCCAGATAAACCTGTGAGACAGATAATGTCGTTCCCACTTTTTGATGACCAGGGGGACTCCTAATGGTAATGGGGTGGGCTGACTCACTATCGCACAGCTAGATTAAGGCAGAGCTGGTAGGAGAAATCCTCTTTTAGGTTTGGTTTTGTTTCGTTTTCAGAAGTAGAATTCAGTGATTCGTCGCTTACATACAACCCGAAGTGCTCAACAAGACAAGTGCCCTCCTCCATCACCCCATCCCCCATTCAGCCCATCCCCCGCCCGCCTCCCCCCAGCAACCCTCAGTTTGTTCTCCATCATAGTCTTTTTTGGCTTGTCTGCCTTTTGGTTCTTCCTCTGATTGGAGTTCTGTGTTAGCACCCCACCGATGAGATTCCTAGGTAACTAGGCAGGGAAGGACGTGTGGAGGTGCCCGCCATTCCTGGGCAGTGGGCTGTAGGGCGGCCGGTCCCTAGTCACCGAGCGTCTCCCCCACAGCAGCCTGCACGGCCGCCCCAACACGTGTCCGAGCAGCAGAGGCCTGGAGGGCGCTGCCAAGCGCACCCGGCCAGAGGAGCCACACGGCCTCCTTTTGGAAAAAGACTAAAGAATTTAACTTCTGGGAAAAGTTTTCCATCTGTTTTCCAGATAAGATTGATTAGAACCATCTACGCAGTTTTGCAGATTCCGTGAAAAAATGGATGAATTGTCCCGCCTGGCGGAGCCGCGTCGAGTTCACATCTCTCGGAAGAGTGCCGGCTCCGCCAGGCAGGGGAGGCCTCCTTCCCCCCAGACCTCCGCCCCAGAAGAGGAGCGCGAGCGCCCAGACGCGAGCCCCACTCTGGCCGCAGGGCCTTCCTGTAGGTAGGAGGGGTGGCCTCTTGGATCCGCTACCCAGCTCCCTGCGCCTTGCATTTCCCCTCCGCTGAGGTCCTGGCAGAGGAACGCGCTGTCTGCTCGCCAGTTGTCTTTGCCTCCCTTACCCTTCCCTCACCCTCTCCCCTCCCGACCAAGCCCATTCCCTTTGTTATTTTTGGTATAAAGAACTTTCCTTCCATTAATTTCAAGGCTTCATAAAAGCAGTTCAAAAAGGTTGAGTTAAGGGAAGATATCTGATCCTCTTTTCTGGACACACACACACACCCACAGGCCCTACACCTGTGGAGCCGAACTGATTACGAATGGGTCCATCCTTTTGCTTCTTATTTATTAATAGTCTGCGCATTTTCATGGTGAGTTCAGTCTATAATGCTGTGAAGAGTAAATAGCATGATTTTCTTTTTAAGGTTCTTTTCCTCTCCTCTCCTGTTCCTTTTTGGATTTTTCAAGTTTTCCTTATTCTAGTTTCTCCCCTGTAGTGTTTTGGAAGTTATGTCCTCCACTTCTTTTTTTATAAGGGTTTGCACATAAAAGCCATTATTTGATGTAACAAAGTCTAACGCTAATGTCTTCATATCAACAACTCTTTGTGAATAACACGAAGACCTTAGAAACCTTTCAATCTGATCTTACTCTCCCATCTGCCATCTTATTACTGCTGAAAATTTTAGCTCCACTTTTTTTTCTCTTTCACACAATCTTGTCGAGGTATAATTGATGTACAATAGAAGGTGCCTATTCCAAGTATACAGTTTGCTGTCTCGACTTATGTAAATACCCAGGAAGCCATCACCACTGTCAGGATCGTAAACAGTCACTTAAAAAACTAAATGGGTCAGGGTCACACTCAAGTTTAACTGGCTGCATGTTACCAAGGTCTGCTTGCTTTCTATAACCTCCTCTTACTTAAGAAGTTCTGTTGTTTCTTTAATGCATATGAGGAGTAGTTTCATTTCTTAGCAACAAAAAATCAGTCCGTCAAAGTATAGCCAAAAACTGTTCAGCCTGGTAATACCAATTGGCAATTTTGTTTTCTTTTATTCAAGTCGTGTAATTGCCCTTCCTTCCCCTTTCTCATAAAAACTCTTTGCTTTCCCCACACAGGTGACACATTTTTCTGGTTGCTGCTGGAATCTGTGTTGCCTGAATTGCAATTCTGAGAGCCCAAATAAAGGCCTTTATTCTTTTTCAAAACTAGCTAACTAAATAAATAATAAACGTCTTAAAAAAAAAAAGTTCTATTGTTTCTAGATAGAATTAACTGTGATAATCACCATTCATCAAAGCCCACTAGGCCTTGAGCCAAGTGCTTTTCGGTGATTAGTTTTCGTTGCATTCTTTATTGTCTTCAATTTTTAATTGTAAAAACAGCACAGGTTTATTAAACATAAATTTACTCAATACAAAAAATGAATAGTGTGAAAAAGGAAGGACTCACAACTCTTGCGACCCTCTTGTTTTCTGCAGAGTGGATATTTATTTGCTTGTTATCATTGTAGATATTTTCTTTGTATTTTAAAACATACATGAGGGGCGCCTGGGTGGTTCAGTGGGTTAAAGCCTCTGCCTTTGGCTCAGGTCCTGATCTCAGGTCCTGGGATCGGGCCCCGGATCGGGCTGTCTGCTCAACAGGAAGCCTGTTTCCCCCTTTATCTCTGCCTGCCTCTCTGCCTACTCGTGATATCTCTCTCTCTGTCAAATAAATAAATAAAATATTAAAAAAAGAAAAGAAAACATACATGATTGTGATAAAAATGGAACTAAATATATAGTGGAGGGTTCTTTTTGGCTTAAAACAATCATTCATACTTAGTCATTTTTGCAGCTTACTTTTTCCAGTTCTTACGGCAAAGCCATCTTCCTATTTAATCCTTTTCATGGCTGCATGATGTGTATAGCATTGAATTAATGCACTGTGATTATTTTGATCAACCCCCCCTTTTTTTTTAAGTTTCATTTATTTATTTGACACAGAGAGAGAGAGAGGGAGAGGGAGAGGGAGAGGGAGAAGCAGCTCCCTGCTGAGCAGAGAGCCCCATGCGGGTCTCCATCCCAGGATCCTGAGATCATGACTCAAGCTGAAGGCAGATGCTTAGCCAACTGAGCCACCCAGACATCCCTCAACCTCCCTTTCTTTTTAGGTTATTTTCCCTTGCCTGTTTTGATTACTAGTGTCTCACTGAGCTTGCCTTAACATTTATTTTTGTGTACTTGTTGACTATTTCTATAGGATAAAATCCTGAAATATAGCACATTATTCCCAACCCATACAGCTACCTTTTGAGTTGGGTATTATCATTTGATTTTTACAGTTGAAGAATTTTATACTTAAAGGGTTAAGCATACTCAGAGGGTGAGTGGCTGAGGTGGGGATGAGAATCCTGACTTCCCAAGGCCCCAGTGTGGCAACGTCCTCGACACTCAACACACTCAACACATTGGGAGAATGGTTAAAAGAGAAAAAGGTTATTGATGTTGGAATTATCAGGAGGATTAGTGAGGATTTTCAGCTAATGGTAGTCCTATGGAGTTAAAATACAGGACATATTTCAAGCAATTTATATTTTCCCCTGGCTCTTCAGCTAAGGATGCTAATGTGAGCCCTGAGAGGCTATTTTTAGCAAGTTACTTTAAGCCCTCTGGGGGGAGGGGGTTGTGAAATAGCCTGTCCGTCACAGGCAGCAAGGGATTGCTTGCCCACTTTTGTGTTCAGAAGGAAAGGACACAGACCATCTGGGCCAGTAAGTTGGGTCCAAAGTTGGACTCATGTTTATTTTACTTAATAAATGTACTCTTGAATAATATGAATTAAATTTTGGTTGGTTGAATGCCATTTTTAATGCACCAGGGCTGCACCCATTTCTTGTAACCCTGTGATGAGTGGCTTTCTAAAACAAAGAATGCTTTGGTAATGTGAACAAATTTCCCTGAATTTATGCTGACTGTAACTTATTTTTTTCTTAAGGCAAGGAACCTTGTGCTTGGTCGCTTGTGTCTTAGAGTATGTTGGTGGCTATAGCCATACAAGTTGGAATATATACATGCTGTGAAAAATATAGGAGAATGTTACCCAACTTCTCATGCCAAAGCCGCAAACCAAATGACATGGCAAAACCATATAATTTTGAAGAGGTAGTTTTAGAAAACCAGCCCCCCCCTCCCCCCCAAGGAGTGGAGCTGTGGACAGTGGGTACTCACACCCTTGTGTTTAGACTGCAGGGCCCATTCCTGTCTCACGGGGATGACAGTGGGCTCTTGAGTTACTAAGGCCACAATCCAGAGAATAAAATCGTAACAAGTGAGTTTTTGAACCCTTTTTTGCACTAGCACCACTGCGTTCTCTGAAAGTACAGTCAATCGTTTTTAGTCCAACATTAACATTTTTGTTCTTCATAACATATCAGTTCACATTCACTCGTGATTTTTAAAAATTAATCAGCAATTGGTTCTACAATTGGAATGGGCTTTAGAGTTTATGGAATTTTTGGTGTGTGAAGATAATAAAGACTAGCTGGAGGGAAATAGGCTCCAACTTTTAACTTTGACACATTTTGAGTTGATTTGATTAAAACATTTTGGTTTTAAAACTGTTATTACTTGTGAAAAGCCAGCCGATATCTTCAATATAAATGATTTAGTTAATATACTTGATGGGGAATAATTATGAAAGGAAATTTTAATGCTTCTCAGATTAAAATCTTGATCCTCTAAGTTGGTACTTATCAGTCTTTTTAAGGCCATGGATGTTTGCATTGATTTTTAAGTTAGTTTTGGGAAAATAACTGAGAATGTACAGTAAAATGAATAATTCTACAAGCCCAATAATCACAGTTTTGGATATCTATACTATGCAATTAAAAACACCAGAAACTAAAGGTATATGGGCAAGGATATTTAGTGTAACACTGTTTACACTAGCACAAAACTGGGAGCATGTTGAATGTTCATTAATAGGGTGAATAAAGTGTGATATGACTACGCTGTGCAGAAGTATACAGCTATTAAGAAGTATAAGTTAAATCTCTATTATTGACCTTGGAGCCAATATACATGACTGTGATAAGGGGAAAAATCAAATTCAGATTTTTCTAATGGAAAAATAGAACCCCATGTGTATATGTATGTATATATGAGATACATTTTTCATAGGTGTATGTTATGTTATCTTGGCAAGATGGGAGTGGATAGGATCAAGAGGTTACTAAATTTTTATGTCTATCTCTGTATCATTTGATTTGCTATAATGAACATTATTGCTCTTTAAACTTAAATATTTTATAAAGTAAAAAAGAAACGTAGGAGTCCTGCTTTTCCTATTTTGCAAAAGGAAATAAGACTATTCTTCCATGTTATGATGTAGTTATTCTGACCATTAGAATATAAATTTGAAAAGAATTTGTAGGCATGAAATACCAATCAAATATCGTGTAGGCTGGTATTTTTCAGCTGTTTTAGCCCACATTTCCCTGCATTGATTTCTCTCTACCATGTGTTTATCTCCACTAGCCAAGAAGCTTTGCAGAGTTCTTACTTCCTATGGTCGTATTAAAGAAACAACACCCACTCTCAGTTCTGAGCCCTCCCCTCCACCTACCCCTCAATTTGAAAGTTTGAACACAGCATACATTGATCTACTGCTTTTCCCAAATAGGAACGGCAACACAAAGACGAGCCCTGAGAACAGAAACTTCCTGTTTAATTAAAACATGAAGGAAAAATGGAAATTTTCCTACCGCGTTTTTATGTGTTCCTTTTTTCTTTTCTTTTTTTTTCTATATGTTTCTTAAAGTGTTTTCTTAGTTTACCCTCTCTGATCTACAAATCAGAAAATCTGGTTACAATAATATTAGAGCCTCATTACTCAGTGGGTTCCTGCTCTGTCTGTGGTTGCCTTTGTGCTCTCCTAGGCAGTTATGATGAAGAGTATCTTATCCAAAGGCTTTCTATACACAAAGGTTCAAAGTAATCCCAAGACTGCCGCTAAAAGTTTGAGCAAACAGCGTGTAAGTAAATCATGGCAACATTTAATGAAGTGTATGATAAAGGTAATGATACTTTAGGAAAGGATATGGAAATGAAGTCAGAAGTTCAGTCCTCACAGATTTATAACCTAGAGGTGGTGATGGTTGGATTAAAATGTGAGCAAGTAGTTTGGCACAAAGGACTGGAAAACAGGACTTGCAGTCAGCTAGCTGGGTTTCGATAATGTGATAGCTAAAGTGAAGAGCAGAAGTGATTATGTAGAACATGGACATTGTTTAGATTTTTTTTAAGATTTTTTTTATTTATTTGACAGAGAGGAGAGATCATAAGTAGGCAGAGAGGCAGGCAGAGAGAGAGGGGGAAACAGGCTCCCTGCTGAGCAGAGAGCCTGATGTGGGGCTCGATCCCAGGACCCTGAGATCATGACCTGAGCCGAAGGCAGAGGCTTTAACCCACTGATTCACCCAGGCGCCCCAGACATTGTTGAGAATTACAGGTTTCCCCAATTATTCAAAAGTAGAGCATTCCTGTGAAACCTTTTATAAGCCGAAATGGTGTAAAGCAATGAAACAACTCATTTATATTAATAATTTATTATTAATTTATATGGGACATTTTTTTAAAGATTTTATTTATTTTTCTGACAGAGAGAGACACAGTGAGAGAGGGAACACAAGCAGGGGGTGTGGGAGAAGGAGAAGCAGGCTTCCCGCCAAGCAGGGAGCCCCATGCAGAGCTGAATCCCATCACCCTGGGATCATGACCTGAGCCAAAGACAGATGCTTAAGGACTGAGCCACCCAGACGCCCCTATCTGGAAAATTTTTTGAGTGTGCCCGCACTCCAAAAATAACTTCTCTTGGGCTTTTCTGTTATCACATCTTACTAATGGATGCACAAAATAAATCAACAAAAAGCACAGATGCTCACACAGTTCAAAACTATGGTGGCTTGATACTGAGATGCTGAGTGTAATTCCTGAGAAAGGAGCTTGGTGGCACCACGCTCTCCGTGGGGGGTGGGGCACACTTGTAGCTCTGGGGTGCACCCTGCCTCTATGGAGGCTCACTGCCAAGTGCTGAACATTATTTTCGCTTTTCATCCTTTTTTTAAAAAATTTCTGTTGGTTAGCAAAAACAGGTGCTAATGCAGCTCTTTTATTGTAAAAGTGAAGTAGCATAATTTGAACTTTCAAAAAGCAGGGATACCTGCATGCACAATTTTAGCGGATGAATTTAGTATCAAAATAAAATGGCTATTTTATAATTGCAACCATGGTGTAAAAATTCCTTCCTTCATTCAGAATCATCTTCCACCCAGGACTGGTAAGCTCTGGTCTGAACCCGATGCAGTGAAGCCCACTCACAGAGTGGGCTGCAGTGGGAAGTTGGGGAGAGGAAGACAGGAGGGGCTCAAATTCTCATATGAGAAGAAAGAGGATTTGGAGCTTCTAACGGCACTTTTCCTATGATTCCTGCAAAGGTCAAATGGTGCCCATCTCATGCATTTAGCTATCACACATTTTGAGAAAAATATTTTTTAATATTTTCTTTGCCTCATTTTCCCTAAATCAGCTTTGTATTTTCTTCTTTGAAACAGCAGTGATGCTGAAAGTTGAATAGAAAGGAAATTATAAATCTGAAATTACCCTTCTATTATTTTCTGCACACTAAATGATTCTCAGAAAAATGCCTAGAGGCAGCCTTAGGAAGTGTTTTTGTTTGTTTGTTTGTTTGTTTACCTCTGAGCCACTTCTTAAAGAACTAAAACAATTCTGAGGGGACACCTGGGTGGCTCAGTGGGTTGAGCAACTGGGTCTTGATTGTAGCTCAGGTCATGATCTCAGGGTCTTGGAATCTAGCCTGCATCAGGCTCTATGCTCAGCGCAGAGCATGCTTGAGATTCTCTCTCTCCCCCTCCCTCTGCTTCTCCCCCTCCCTTTGCTTCTCCCCCAGTGTGCACACTCTCTTTCAAATAAATAAATCTAAAAAAAAGAAAAAAAGAACTAAATTCTGAAAGCAGCAGTGGTATGTTAGAAGATTTAGATTCAGATTAATTCGACCACCAGTCTATAGGGGTAAGATCTTCAAAGATTAATGTAAGTTGCTGTCAAATCAGGGTTTAGAAATAAAACTACTGGAAAAATTTATTATGTAAGTAATTATGCAAAGCGAAGTGATCTGAGTCATGGATGCTGAATTTTCTTCTCATGTTTACTGAATCTAGCTTCAGCTAGAAATCTAGCCTGGTCTAAGAAGCTGATTAGATGGAGGAAAAGAATCTGCCATAAAGGTAAATTTAAATGAATTAGATTAAGTAAATGTAACAACACTAATATGTAATGTGTTTTTTTAAAAAAAATGAAATTTTACCAAAAGGAAGAAAGAAAAGAGATAAAGTAGAGGGAAAAGAAAGAGACCAAAAGAGAAAGTCTATTTTTAAATTAGACTGATTTGTTCAGAAATTTGGAGATTTCTTCAGAGACGGTGAAGAAAGGGGGAAGGATGCCCGGACAGGGTGTGGGAGCAGCTTCTTTAGCCTCTGATAGAGGCTGTCCTCCTGACTCAGCCTCCTTTTTACTTTTATACAGCCCATCTCCAATTTCTGAATGGCTTGTGTCAAAGGTTCACTTGTAAATCGATTAGTCACAACTGCTGTCGTCATGCCAATAATTAGACCCCAAAGGGCAACACAGTTGACTTGGTGGTTGGGCGTGAGTGTGAGCAGGTTTGATTAGAAAAAGACGAGCAAGTCTATGAAAACTTCCATGGACACTAAACCATTTGGTTGGGTGGAAATGGTAAACATGGAAGGCTTGGAGTCAGAGACCTGAGTTTGTTTGCATCTGTATTTCTCTCTCTCACTCTCTCGCTTTCTCTGCTGCTTACTAGCTGTGGTCAGGCTAGCTAGTCTCATTAAAGGCCATCATCCTAGTAATAGCACCTCCTTAGGGCATTGTTGTGAAAATTAAATGAGTATTTTGCACAGATGTTAGCTTGTTATATATTATTTACACTATATTAGTATGTTACAATATTAATAGATACTAAGTGCTATGAGATATTATTATTAGAATTCCTTATGTATGGCTTTCTGCATGTTCCATTTTCTCCAAGAGATTGTAAACTTTGAGAGCAGAGATTTTTGTCACGCGCTTCGGTGACTCCTAAAATGCAATGCACTTTGAACACAGACACTATATTTTTTTCATTTGTTGACAATGGTTTGCTTTGTTCAGGGGCTTTAGAGATTAGAACTCCACGCTCTGATGTTTTTTCACAGTTTTTTCTGTTTGTCACAGACATGTGGCTAGCACAACTCTTAGGAGAACTGATGGTGTCTAGGGGTTTATTTTGGCTCAAGGGGAAGAATAGGGAAAGAACAAGAGTGGGAGAGAAGAATCCCCCATGATACTCAGACAAATGTTGGAAGAAAAAAGAAGTGTGTGTATCTGAGAAAGAGATGACCCAGTAGATATAAGAAAGTAATGTGTGAAAGGTCCGCTGAAAGGAAAGGCAGGTAGGGTTGGGGGTGCAGCATGGTGTTAAAACCTCAAATTGACCGGGGGGTTGGGGGGTCGCAACAGGTTGGAGCAGGAAATTGGCACAAGGTGAATGATAGATGGGCAGCTTCCCTGGGGGGCGTGGGAGGGAGTTGCAAGAGGAGGTTCCTGCTTTTTGACCATGTGTGCATAGGATGGAAATCATCTGGGAATTTCTACTTAAGGGAGTATCTCGGGTAGGCATAAAAACCCATCAGGACGTCTCTGAACCCACGGCGCTCGAGCAAGACCTTACTTCTGTCCTCTTCCTGCCTCTTTTGAACCTGGTCATTCCATTACTTCCAGAGACTTGCCATCCAGTGTTGGGTCCAGACACAGAAGGGTAGAGAATTGAGCCTTAGGGAAAAGTGTCTGACCTTATCAATGCATGGTGAGGCTTTGCTGTTCTGGGTCTTTTTTCCTTGATCACATTTCTACAGCTTTCTCCTCTTTGTGTAGATGGTTAAAGCACTTATGTATGCTGGTAGGTCTCTTTATAGAAAAAAGAATCTCATTTACAAATGAACAACTGACACACATTTATGGTAGAAACAGTAGGGAAAAAAGCGATAAGCGTAAAGGGGGGAAACACTGACCCCAACTCCCAAAGATAACTGCTATTAAAAATTTGACCCACAGTTGACCCTTGAACGATACGAGTTTGAACATACAGGTCCACTTACGTGTGGATTTTTTTTTATAAATACAACACTGTAAATGTATTTTCTATATTATTTTCTTAACGTTTTCTTTTCGCTAGCTTACTTTGTTGTAAGAATACAGTATATATTACATAATAACATACAAAATATGTGTTTATGTGTTAATTGTTTGTGTTATGGAAAAGGCTTCCAGTCAAAAGAAGGCTCTTAGTCATTAAGGGTTGGGGAGTCAAAAGTTATACAAGGATTTTCAGTTATGGGGGCGGTCAGGGCCCCTAACCCCTGTGTGGTTCAAGTGTCAACTACATAATATTTCTGACTATTACATATATTTACATGTCTTCTTAGAAAAATGAGATCATACTGAATAAACTATTTTATAACTTGGGTTTTCCACCTAATCTATGCTGAATATTTTTCCATGTTAATATACTTTAACAACATTATTTTGATTGCGTAGTGCTGTCTTATGAATGTATAATAATTTATTCAACTGCTTTTGGTACATAGACTATTTCTAAGTTTTCAGTAGTATACACAATGCTGTGAGAAACATTCTTGCACATACGAAAATCCATATTATTTCCTTGGGATATATTTCTGGGAGAGGAACTTATGAATTAAAGGGTCTACATATTTTAAAAAGTTTTTGCTACGTATGACAGAATTGTCTTTCTTACACTTGGTACCAATTTATACTCTTTTTTTTTTTTTTTAAAGATTTTATTTATTTATTTGACAGAGAGAGAGAGAGAGATCACAAGTAGGCAAAGAGGCAGACGGAGGGGGAGGGAAGCAGGCTCCCCGCTGAGCAGAGAGCCCGATGCAGGGCTCGATCCCAGGACCCTGAGATCATGACCTGAGCAGAAGGCAGAGGCTTTAACCCACTGAGCCACCCAGGCGCCCCACCAATTTATACTCTTGCCAGCAGAGTAAAAAGGTGCCGTTTTCCAAAACCTCCTGCCAGCATTGGAGATTGTCAGTTTTTATCTTTGTCAAGTTTAGAGGTAAGAAAAGGTATCCTATCATTGTTTAATTGTACCCTTTTTAAGAAGTTGGATTTTTTTTCATATGTATATAAATGATCATTTATATTTCTTTACTTATAAACTCTTTATTATATTCTTTGCCTAGTTTTTTTTTTTTTTTTAATTTTATTTATTTGACAGAGATCACAAGTAGGCAGAGAGAGAGGGGGAAGCAGGCTCCCTGCTGAGCAGAGAGCCTGATGTGGGGCTGGATCCCAGGACCCTAAGATCATGACCTGAGCTGAAGGAAGAGGCTTTAACCCACTGAGCCACCTAGGCGCCCCC
>CM053610.1:94807769-94839327 GCA_028646535.1 Procyon lotor | reverse complement strand
GCTTATGGTATCCACACTTGAGAGAGCAATAAAAGGGGGGAAAGGAAACTAAAAACTTTATTTTATAATGGAGTCTTGATTCTAGGCCTTACTAATTGTGTGGGTTTAGACCAGTTGCTGAATCTCTGAAAATCCCATGACCTCATCTGTAAACTGGGAATAATAATTACTTTTGTTAGGAAGCATTGTTATGAAGTATCATTGTGTTAGCTATAATGTTATTATTATAAAGGTCAAGTTGGATAATATATCCACTTGGTATGGCGCATTTGGTATGGCACCTGGTACATAATGTGAGCGTTCAATCGGTTTTTGTTAATGCTTTCACTACTACTATTAATGTTCCTATTAGAGAAATCAGGCAAATAAGACTTTTTAAGTCAGCTGTTAAAAGTTCATATGATCATTCAGATAATGCTTATCAATATATTTGTACTTTAAAATTTACCTCCTATATACTTGTAATAGTATTAAACTGAGTAACATTTATAATACTCTTGAATGTCTCTCTTATCACCTAAGAATATGAAGCAAGTGTGAGATATTGTATCAAAAAAATGTCAGCTGCGGAGATGAGTGGTATCTCACAGAACGTATCTGTGGTTCTGGGGCGCCCTTCCTGCAGAGGAGCACTTCAGCAGGCATTTGACCATCATGGTGGTTAACGTAATCTCTGTCACTGGGAGACTTTTCTTGCAGAAAGATACAGTCAATGGAAGTCCTTATCTTTTTAGGTGGGAAAGTAATGCCTCAATGAGATCTGAACTCTAGTCTGATAACTTTTGTTTCTTATTTCTTTAGAGTCTTGAAGTGTGACTAAGGGTAGACACCAGTACTAGCACAAACATCACCAAGTCGCGTGATTATGGAGATGGTGTATCTGATGCTGAAAATGTATCTAGTTTTTTGACAACGGCTAAATAACCATGGGGTCAAGTGGACTTGGAAAAGCAGCAACATTAGATGAACTGTTGAGAACTTGCATTGAGATGTTTGGTATGATGAGCCTTTTCTCCCTTGGTTGTACCTTGATACTCTCACTTTCCCCATTAAGATGCTAGTGAAGCTGTGGAATACAATTCAATCTCCATCTTTGGCATTTAAGTCCTTTTTTGATTGACCCTATCTATCTCCCCAGCAATACCGCCCAGTGCATTTCCTTCCCTTTAATGCCCACAGCTAATATGCCAGCCATACTGTCCACTTAATATTTCTGGAACATTCCCCGAATCTTTCTACCTCTGTGCCTTCACTGAAATTTTGCTTCAGAGTTCATCTCAGAATGTTCATGATACCATTCCTTTTTTTTTTTAAATTTTATTTATTTATTTTTTTCAGTGTTACAAGATTCATTGTTTTGCACCACACCCAGTGCTCCATGCAGTACGTGCCCTCCTCAATACCCAGGCTCGCCCAGCCCCCCACCCCCCATCCCCTCCAAAACCCTCAGTTTGTTGCTCATAGTCCACAGCCTCTCATGGTTCATCTCTCCCTCTGGTTTCCCCCCGTTCACCCTTCCCTTCCTTCTCACAATGCATGGAGGGCATGATACCATTCCTAATCTCCACTATCAGGAATGCTGATTGCTTCCTTCCATAGCCCTTTGTGACTTTCCCATGGTGCTGTGATCATTTCTCGGTCTTTTGGCTGAGACAAGTAGCGTAACCTGATGCATTCTGTGTTTGCATATATGTCTTATATCTCCTACTAGGTTACAGACTTTACAGCTATATGCTTTCTTATGTCATTTACATATCTATCTCAGCATTTCAGACTATTCTTTGCACAAATAGAGTCACAAAGGGGTTGTTTTTTTAATTGTGTTTTAAATTGATTGTTACAGGAAGAGTTAGACCAGAGTAGGGTGGTCAGATAAAATACAGGATGATCAGTTAAATTTGAATTTCAGATAAAGTATATTTTTAGTATAAGCATGTCCTAAATAATGTACGGGACATACTTAAAAATTATCTGTGGTTTACTTTAATTTAGATTAACTAAGTGTCTTGTACTTCGGTTTGCTAAATCTGGTAATCCAACCCCACAGGGAGGGTGAACCCCCCACCCCATGCACTGGACTTGCAAGGAAGTACCAATGGAAGGAGGAGGAAAACAATAATTGGGGCTATGAGAAATTTTGACACTGATGTTTCTCTACTGTTGTTAGAAAAAGAGAAGAGTAATACTGTTGTCTCCTCACCCCTCATTTTATTTTATTTTTTAACAGATGACAATGGAGAGCTGAATAATAGTTATTTGCCAAGAATAGTTCTACTGATGCACCGATGGTATTTATCTTCCACTGAATTGGCAGAAAAACTCCTCTGCATATATCTTTTCAACTACTGTGTAATTTTTAAAATCATAAATCAAGTTCTGTATTTAGATAGAGTGTCTAACAAAAGCCGGTAAATTAAAATGAATAAACAGTCTTTGGTCAGTTATCCAGCTGTTTTGTGGATATATATAGATGTCTAGACAAGACATCTGGATGATGGACCAAACAGTTGACTATCCATCTGCATGTTTTGGCTCTACTGCAAAATAATCACTAGATATAAAGTGAAACAGAAGCTGTAGGCTGAGTGTTTCTAACTTGACTTAAACATCTCTGCTCTTAGTACAATGAAAGAATAGTGAACACTGATTCCAGACCTAACTTATTCCTTTTAGGAAGGCAGAATGATGGACATAGAGGATACAGTTTAGACATATGGAAATGCCAGCCAGTATCACAGGATCTGGCTCAGGTACAAACCACCTGAATTTTTACATCTTCCCTTGCTTACAACACACAAAGAACATTCTAGCAAGTTTATTGGAATTTGCTGGTTGATCTTAATTTCAGATTTCCTTCTGATATAAAAACAAAAACAAAACAAAACAAAAAACAGGAAAAAAAAAACCCACCATAGTTAGAAACTCCATTCTAATAAGGGCTTTTAGCAGTCTACCACTTTTGAACATACAGCAATCCTAAAAGGTGAATGAAATCCAAATGACCCAAAATGACAAAATAGTCTCAGATTTATAAGGAGGTTTTATTCTCAGAGATCTAATGTTGATTATGTAATCACTAATATTGGTTCCTACAGTCTCAGCCTGCTTCAAGCCTAGGGGACCTTGCAGATGACTGGGAAGCCTTATGAGGTAGCAGGAGCCTGAAAGGCAGAGCGTCTGATTGTTAGGACCATGTGGGCGTCTATCTGCTCATTGCAAGCTTCCTCTACTTCCTCCTCCCTCCCTCCATCCTCCCTACAAGGGAGGATGACCTCAAGGCAGAAGGGGATGTCTGAGAGGGTAAGGGGACATTCACCCTGAGCAGAGGTCCCCGAAAGTGGGCAAGATCCTAGTCCCCAGTCTCAGTATTGAAGAGTAGCGTGTAGGTGACAATTATTCATTGCTAACATAGAGCCCGTTGTCTCCCCATCTGAACATCCGCACAACCCAAATGTCCCCAGTGTGGGCTTCTTGTTAGGACTTAATCTAAATTGGTCAAACAGCTGCAGGTGTGGGCAAAGGAATTAAGGTGCAGAGATTTTTCTTTAACTAGTGTACGTATCGAGATGCCAGTGGAGAAAGCTGTGATGAATTTCGGTTAAAGATCTGCTACTTCATGAGGTAAATATACTTATACATGTAATTGTCTTGTAGTGGTTGGTTCTGGAATTGTTGACAATTTCTTTCTCCCCAGAGAGTAGACCTAGTTTGGCAATAGAATTGACTCAGATTCCCCCCTTTACTGATGTTGCTTAAATTGGCCTTCCTCTGTTCCTGGGAGTAGAATTTATCTTTTAGAGATTAAGCAGTAGCACATGTGATTAGGGAATGAAACTAGGCCTTGGAGGGGCTTTTTTGGGTGGCACAGTGGGTTAAAGCCTCTGCCTTCAGCTCAGGTTGTGATCTCAGGGTCCTGGAATCGAGCCCCGCATCGGGCTCTCTGCTCAGCAGGGAGCCTGCTTCCCTCCCTCGCTGCCTGCCTCTCTGCCTGCTTGTGCTCTCTCTGTCAAATAAATAAAATCTTTAAGAACAAAACAAGAAAGAAACTAGCTCTTGGAAAGAGTAAATTCATTTTTTTTAAAATTTTCCCACCATATGCTTTCCCACCTAGTTGCCATGAGTTGGGAGAAGGGTTCAATTTCAGCTGTGGCTCAGCACTTAGGTGCAAGTCCAGATGCTGAGGACTTAGGGTCAGAAAGAGAGGCTCAGAGTGGGAGTGGTAGACTTGGGTACGTGATTGAAGGAGGGATGAGTGGGACCCCATGTCATCCGTGTGGTACAGGAGATTGCTAATTTAGGTTATGGTCCTGGGTTCATTGTTAAATGTAAGCTGTAAAATGATACAATATTTTCCATAAAGGTCTAGCTTGAA
This sequence comes from Procyon lotor, assembly GCA_028646535.1. Taxonomy (NCBI): domain Eukaryota; kingdom Metazoa; phylum Chordata; class Mammalia; order Carnivora; family Procyonidae; genus Procyon; species Procyon lotor. The sequence goes on along the minus strand of CM053610.1, from coordinate 94,834,955 downwards.
ATCTTCTCTTCATCAAAAATATTTGATGCCTTTCAGGTACTGGATTCTCAAGTTTCCTGCAGAGTTTAATTTGGATCTTGGTTTGATCCGTATGACTGAAGAGTTCCGGGAAGTAGCTAGTCAACTAGGGTATGAAAAGCACATCAGCCTCATCGACATATCCAGCATGTAAGAGTGGCTCACGCTTCTTTCCAACATGATGAGCCTGTCATTGGGGGAGGGAGCAGTGATGGCCCCACTGATTAGCTCAGTTATTAGGAAATCAGTGCTAATGAGACTAGCATTTTATATCTACTAGTTAACTTGGCACAGAGAAAACTATTTAATGACCCTAGGTATGATTATCTGTCTTGCAAAGATAAGTTCTTGTGTCGTGGGCCTTCATACTCTAGTCCATTTTCCTAAAATACTTCTTCAAGTGTCTGGATCCATGGTGCATGATCCAGGAATCATCAGGGATGTTGTTAAAAATAGAGATTATTCAGGTTCATTCCTAGTTAATCAGAATCTCTGGCAGTGAGGTAAGACCTCTGTTATTTTCATGAGCTTTTCAGATCATCCATATGTTGCTGAAGTGTGAGAACCAACTTCTGGTGGTTTTCATGAGCCTTAAATCACCATCCTATGTACTGATAATCTGCCAAATTTAAACACCCAACCATAACCTCTCCCCTAAGATCCCAACCTTACTGGTCATAAGAAAGAGCAAGTAAGAGATTCTTGATGGATCAGGGTAAACCCACCCTGTCTGGAAAAACAACTCAAAGTTTCTGTTCTATTGGCAATGGGTCAGTGGTTTTCTCTTCAAATATGAAGGGCAGGGCGTGTATTTTGCAAAAGCTCCTGGAAGCAGGCCAAGAGTTACAGAGTCAGTAGGTTAATAACTTCCATCGAATGAAATGGCCTTTCAGCACATTGACCAGACTCACTGTTTCTTTTATAGTCCTTCCTATGACTGGATGAGAAGAGTCACACAGAGGAAAAAAGTATCCAAGAAGGGAAAAGCCTGTCTGCTGTTTGACCATCTGGAGCCCATTGAATTGGCTGAGCACCTCACTTTTCTGGAGCATAAATCTTTTCGAAGGATCTCAGTAAGAAACTGACATTTACTCTTCCAAGGATAACAACCACCATGCCAACTTTCCCAAGAGCTGCATTTTCATACTCTGAAGTATTGGCAGCCCCTGTCGTTGTGCTCCACTGGAAAAGTGCCCTGAATTCTCAGGAACAATCCCTTTTAACCAAAGATAAATATTATCCTGTCTTTAGTTTATGGCTTAGGAGCTATATATCTGTCGCTATTTTCAATGTCTCCTTTCATAGGATTAAAGCATGATTTCCTAAATACTCAGTGGAGATTTAACCATTCAAGGTTTATGGAGCTCCACTGACTTCTCCAGGCCCTTCATTTGAGGGAAGAAATCTTTATTTAGGTTAAGAATTCTGTAAATGCCTAATTATGGGTATAGGTTGGAAATAAGAATTGTAGGCTTTGATGAGAATTTCACATTAGGTTGTTTCTTTCCCAGGAATGGAGATCCTGATTTAAACTTTTCTTTCCTACTCTGTCTTGATAGCGTTCCTTCTTCACGTCTTTTCTCTTCCTCCAGACTGTGGTCTCTTGTCTCTTCCTAGCCACCTACTCACTATCCACTTGTTATGATAGTATTTCTGCAATGGCTCATAATCAGCCTTTGTCTTACCAAGCTCTGGGCCAGTCATTCTTCTTCCTTCTTTAATTAATTAATTAGTTAATTAATTAAAGAGAATTAATTAAAGGGAATTAATTACATTATTCCTTGCAAAGAAGAACATGAAGTTAGAAATATGGATTTCTGAAAGACAGATTCTTTTGAATAAATAATCCTACTTGGAGAGGACCTTCATGGTTCTCCACCAGCAGGCCATGCGAGGGAACCCCCCTGCACTGTTTATATGATAGAAGGCTCATGTGTATTTGATGACTTCCATGCTTATTTCCTGAAAAGATGTCCGTTTTGCTAAGGAGCTACCTTACTTCAACTACTGTTTCTTTTTTTTTTTTCCCTTGAAAAAACTTTACAGAATTATTCTGACTTGAAATCATTATATTTATATTCATTTCCTTTTCTTTTTTAAATTATTTATTTATTTATTTATTTATTTATTTATTTGACGAGAGAGACAGCAAGAGAGGGAACACAAGCAGGGTGAGTGGGAGAGGGAGAAACAAGCTTCCCATAGAGCAGAGAGCCCAATGTGGGGCTCGATCCCAGGACCCTGGGATCATGAACCCAGCTAAAGGCAGACGCCTAACAACCGAGCCACCCAGGCTCCCCCATTTCCTTTTATTAAATGCATGCCATTGTATATCAAACTTGCCTGACCATTGGAATCACCAGTAGTGACTGAAAAATGGAGATTCTTAGGTTCTTCCTCTGGAGATTGATCCTTTAGGTCTCAAGTGTTCCCAGAAACCAAGAGGTTATAACACAAATGCTCCAGGGGGATCTCATGATGCAGCAAATTTGGGACTCACTGGAATGTGACTTCCAATCTTGTCCCTCCCCACCCCACCCCTGAAACTGTGATATGTAAGTATGTGTCTGTGTATAGAGAGTGAAACAGCAAAATAATATGTTAAGGGTACCTGTATATTCAAATGTGTAAGATGCCATTATAAATGTGAAATGAAAGAAATCGTTACATTATGAAACAATATTCCACATCTTCCATGCAACATTCTAATTTCTGATTTTGCAAAGACTCTCTTTTAATTCAGAGTCTCTGAATCTTTCTTTACTAGTTCACTGATTACCAAAGCTATGTCATCCATGGCTGCCTGGAGAATAACCCAACCTTGGAGAGATCTATTGCTTTATTTAATGGAATCTCTAAGTGGGTCCAGTTGATGGTTCTTAGCAAACCAACTCCCCAGCAAAGGGCAGAAGTCATTACAAAGTTTATCAATGTTGCCAAGGTATGTGTGTCTGGGAGTTAGATGGGTTTTTGTTGTTATTGTTGTTGTTGTTGTTTTAGGATTTTATTTATTTGTTAGAGAGAGGTTGGGGGGAACACAAACAGTGGGGAGCTGTGGACAGAGAGAGAAGCATGCTCCCTGCTGAGCAAGGAGCCCACTTCGGGACAGGACCCTGGGATCATGACCTGAGCTAAAGGCAGACACTTAACCAACTGAGCCACCGAGGCATCCCTTAGACAGGGTTCTTAAAGGAATCTAGATGTTCGTTCACTCTAGAGAAAAGCTGTTGAAGAAATTTGGAGTTCACACTAGAAAGGACAATTAAAGTATTCATAATATCTAGTGAACAACTCATACTGCCATCATGCAAGAAGATGGCTTTTAATTGGCAATACCCAGAAGCATTTACTATAACTATTTTTTGGTAAAATGATTGGTATGTTTTTCTGGTGGATTGCATTTGTACTTTGTTTTAAATTGATGACATTTTTCTTAGATCTTTGTTATTGAAATGATGCATGCATTCACCTGAAATTCAGAAAGACCAGAATAATTGAAAAACTGTTACAAAGCATTGACCTTAACATTTTTTTTTATTGCAGAAACTCCTCCAGCTCAAAAATTTTAACACTCTGATGGCGGTGGTGGGAGGCCTTAGTCATAGCTCCATTTCACGCCTCAAGGAGACCCATTCTCATCTTTCTTCGGAAGTTACAAAGGTACAGTGGATTAGATCCCAATCTTAAGTAAAAAAGTCATCTGTAAGTTGTTTAGGGATAGGATGCTCCTAACAAATGTCATTCAGAGGGGGGAAGTTTTCTTCTTAGGCAATGACTGGTTACACAATGAGAATTAAATAGAAGGGAGTAGCCACACTGCCTGGAGAAACAGATTGGAAATGGTGGCAAGTGTCCCAATAGGAAAGTCTCGAATACAATTAACAAATTGCAGTATGCATTTCGTGCTTACTGTGTGATAGGCCATCTGATACACACAGGGGATACCCGACGAATTAGACAAGTCATTCCTATCCTGCCCTCCTCAAATGAAGTCTTTGAACATTTGCTCTCTTCAAAGCACTGTGTTCAGCACAGTGAAAGAGACAAAGGAAGAGGGAAGTGTAGACCTTGTCCAGAAATCCCTCAGATGTATAGCTGAGTTTTCAGGAACAAAATATATTTTTGAAAAAACAATGATCATTTCCCAAACTGAGCTTTTTCTGCCATATTTATTTCTAGACTGCAATAATAGTATTTTTCCCTATTCAGTAAAAAAGGACATTTCATCCTTATGAAAAGATTTCCTGAGTGTGCTCTATCAGTAAGGACACTTTTCAGTTATAAGTTTAAAAAAATCTAAAAATTGCTCAAACAGTAAGGGAATGGGTCAGGTCACATACCTGGAAGTCCAGAGGCAGGGCCAGATCCAAGCATGGTCTGATCAGAGCTCTTGGCTCAGTAGCTCTGTCTTCCTTGGAGGATCAGGTTTTTGTTCGTTTCATTAGACTGGCTTCCTTCCTGATTGGACCATCTGCAGCAGCAAAAAAATGATGCTCTCTTGATTTGGGGTTTTGTTTAAGATCTTATTTATTTGTCGGGGAGAGAGAGAGTGAGCGTGTGCACAAGCAGGGGGAAGTGACAGGCAGAGGGAGAAGCAGGTTCCCTGCTGAGCAAGGAGCCTGATGTGGGACTCGATCCCAGAACCCTGGAATCATGACCTGAGCTGAAGGCAGAAGCTTAAGCGACTGAGCCACCCAAGTATCCCATAAATGATGCTCTCTTGTTTGTGAAAGTTGGAGTTAGGGAAAACTCTCTTCAGCCCTGCCCCTGAATGAAAGACCTTTTTAGGCAAAGTGGCCCACCTCAAGTCACATGCTCACCACTGGGCCAAAAACAGTTGCTAGAGGAATATAATGTACTGATTGGCTTAGGTCTCTGCTCCTGAACCAATCACAAACCAAAGGGACAGAATCATGATGAGGGTAAATCAGAACCCCTCCTTGTTCCTGGGAATGCAGACAGCTCCATCTGGGTCACATGGGCTCTTTGGAAAAAATATAGCCCCGTGGAAATTGAGGTCTATTACAAAGATCTGGTTGCTGTTAGGCAACTAACAATAAACAGCAGGATACAAGCCAAGATACTAAGATACCAAGATACTAAGGTACTAAACACTCATTCAGAGTATAAAGGGGCTTGTTATCTAAGTGTCTTATTTTCCTTTGTCTTTGTACTGAATTTCAAGTAAAGAGCAAAACACATTTTTACATGTTGTGAAGATTAAGAATTCAGTAGAAGCTCTTAGAGGCTTGGAACCACCAGGGTATCTTTGAAGATTATTTGAACTCTTTCTTACAGAAAAGGAAACTGAGGCCCCTTGAAATGAAGTTGCTTGCTCAGGTCACGCTTCTAGTTAGTAGCAGAGTCCCAAACCCCTAGCTATCTCACCTCTAGGTGTGGCTTTTCCTACCCCATCCCATCCCAGATTAACCTTCAAGTAATACCATGAATGCAACTTTCTTAGAACTAGGACACAGTAATATACAACATACTATATTTTAATAGGATACATGCTTGTATTTGTGGACTGTAATATTTCCATGAATTGCAAACTACTTATAGCTCTTTGGTGCTATTTAACATCCCGATATTGCTAGCAGGCAGGCATAGAACAGGCTGCCCCACTCCTAGCCAGGCTCAGTGCATTTCTCTAATCTTCTTTTTCCACGTTATTTCCCTGCATCAGTGTTGGTGCGATCGATGCTTCTCTCTGTGGCCGAGGAATGTCCTAGCTGCACACGGCAGGGCCTAGGGGTGGGCAGAAAGGAAGACTGAAACCTCTCCTCTTCCATCCGTCCCCAGAACTGGCATGAAATGACAGAGCTGGTCTCCTCCAACGGCAATTACTGCAGCTACCGCAGGGCCTTTGCCGACTGCGAGGGCTTCAAGATCCCCATCCTCGGCGTGCACTTGAAAGACTTGATAGCGGTCCATGTCATTTTTCCAGACTGGACGGAGGACAACAAAGTGAACATTGTGAAAATGCACCAGCTCTCTGTGACCCTGAGTGAACTGGTGTCCCTGCAGAACGCCTCCCACCACTTAGAACCCAACATGGATCTGATCAACCTGCTCACGGTGAGCTTAAGGGAATGGGGTTTGTGCTCAGGGCTCTTCTGTGCCTCCCTGCACAGAGGGTGCAGGAACATCTGGGCTAGTCGCTCACCAGGTTGCATGCTGGACCAGTGGCCATGGAGAGATCTGCAAGGATGGGTGATGGGAAAGGAGCCCAGCCCCATAAGCAGCATGAATTGAGACTGTAATCTTGGGGCCAAGAAATTTCCCATTGTTTGGAGGAGCCAAATGAGCACCCCTACAGCTCTGCATCCAAACCTCCTGCCCTCTGCCCCTCACTCTCCCTCATCACCTCGTTCATCACTCCCTCTACACGGCTCACCTCATCTGCTTCCCTTTGCCCTCTCTGTGTGACTGTAGCTGTAGCCTGGGGTAACATCAGGACCTCCTCCGTCATCTTGCTGCCCACCCCCCCACCAGCCTCCCCAAAGCTGCCGCGTGTTCCGAGGCCCTTCCAGACTCATTGTCTCACTAGCCTGTTTTATCATCGCCTGATCCCACAACACGCTTGCCTTTGAGGAACATTGGACTTTCCACCATGAACTGTTGCCTTCTGCTTCCCGGCCTTTGCACTTTCTTGGAAAATCCCTTCCCTACCCACCCCTGTGACTTGTTCAAATTCAAAATCCTCTGTGTTTCTGGAGCATTCTCTGTTCCTCTCCAGAGCAGCAGCACATCTGTCACATGTGTGGCTCTTGCCCTTTATACTTTCTTTCCGTGGGACGTATCACTTGGTAATAGATTTCTTTTCCTGCGTACCTGCCTGGCACATCCCATACCCCCGCACCTCTCGTGGTACGGGGCACATTGAGGCGCTCAACAGATGAACTGAACACTGTATTCGGGAGTGAAGTGGGTCAGACAGAAGACATTCCTAGCGGCCATACTTTTTGTCATCTGTGGCAGGCCACCAGGTCCTGGTGCTTTTAGAGAGAACAGGTGTAGAGAGGAGCACCTACCCCATTGGGGGCTGCTTTGTCAGGGGGGCAGAGGCGTGACCAGATTCTCTCACCCTTGTTTCACAAATGCAGAAGCAACTTCCCTGTTTGGGTTGATAACACGGAAGCCTCTGCCACTTGGCTGCAATACCGAATTGACTCTTTTCCCGTAATGACCGTGGGAAACGAAAACAATAACCCTTCCGAAGCTCTGAGAGCTGAAACCCCCTAGAACAGTTACACTGGGATAAGAGTGTTGGTTCCTAGATTTTCACAAACTGTTCTTAGAGCACATCATTGTTTACCAAAGAACAGAGCCCCTGAAACGCATGTCGCAAAGCCGGCTCCACCTTACCATAAAGCAGAAGTGGCCAACACACAGAAACATGAATCTCTTGGGGCTGAGTTTGTATGACAAATAGTAAACATGCAGACGTTCGCTATTGGGGGAAAAAAACCCTCACAATAAAGCAGGCACCTGCGTTTATTAATCATTTGCCATGTAAATCTGTTTCTATGAATAAGTGACCAGAGTTGCAGCCCCGGTCGGACTGCAAACCCACAGACCCAGGTGATGTCTGCAGACCGGCCTGAGTTCCCCACGTCTGTGTCCAGGCTGCTCTGTGAGAGCGTCACCGAGCAGGGGCCTACGCTCCAGCATTTTCTCACCCACAGAAGAGATAGTGATGGAGGAGGGGAATAAATTTGGGGTCATGAATGCGGCCAGCACCATAATGACAGATATTTAGGGAGGTATCAAAGGATTTTGAATGAAATTTTTCAGGTATGAATGGAAAATTTAAACTGTAGAAATAAAGATTAAGAAAAAAATTTCTTTGCTGGGAAGGAAAGGAAAAAGAAAGAGGATGCCAACTCAGTCTCTCTCTCTCTTGCTCTCTCCCGGGCATTAGAGGAGTATGTAGAAGCCACCAAGCCCTATGTTTAGGAAGAGCAGCGTTATTAGTGTACTGCAGGGCGAGAATCCCGGGTGGGAGGCCTAGCTTTCAGCTCTGTGTGTTGCAGTTACTTCCTTTTGTCTCCTTGCTAACTGGACTTGACTTTGGACTTTTCATAAAGGGTTCTGTGCTCATCAAGGGTTCTGTGAGGTCTCTTCCAGCTCAAAACCTCTGTGATTCTAAATGTAAAGATTGGTGGAGCCTCGAGACTAAGGAAGCCGGGGTCAGTCTGCTTCTGTGGTTCCAGCCCGGTGGCTCATCAGGATAGCACAGCACCACCTGTGAGCCGCGATCAGCAAGCCAGTTTCTGTTTAAAGCCAACATCCCTCCATTGTCCGCACAACCATGGAGAAGGTTCAGTGCACAGGAATATACATTTCTTCTTCCTGGCCACAGGTGGATGAATCTCTTCAAAGCAGAGAGAGGACACTCCCATTAGGTGTTCACTAGAGCCCAGTCGGCATTTCACGAAGCACATATGTGTTGGGATTAGAACCATTTGATTGACAGAAGCTGCCCAAATACTTGTGAAAGCATCCAGAAGTGCAGCGTTTGACGAGGCCATTCTTTTGCAAGACTCTGGGTCAGGCTTTTGCCCAGAGTGATTGTTTGCTTCTAAACATGGCCCTAGGTGAGGAAGCCCATTGACAATAGAGAGCCCTGGAAGATAGCAAATTAGAACTCTTAAATGAATCCACAAGCTGCGTAGCAATGTTTGAACTTTCTGTAATAATTGATTGCATTTTCACAGCACTTCCATGGGCTTTTCCTTGGTAGGTTCTCACAAACACCCTAGGAGCTAGCCAGCCTCATCCAGCCGGAGCCTATAAACTTCACCCCTGCCTCTTTGTGTTCTACAAAGACAGAAACAGACTTCTAAAGGACAAAAGGCTTGCAAATGGCAAACTTCTGAATCCCACTGTGGAGTGGTGGGGGGGGGACACTCCCCTTCTCCTCAGTGATGGACATTTACTCTGCAATGTGGGAACATTGCTGACATTTATTTTATTTTACATCTGTAAAAACTAAATAATCTCTCTCTAACTCTTCATGAGTGTCTAAAGAAGGAGTTCATTACAGAACCAAATCTATGAGTCAGGTACTGCGATGCCATTTTTATCATTGTAAACTTATCCCCTGAATAACACTGGGCACATGAAGGAAGGACGACTCCACCACTAACTAAACTGTTGGGACTTAAATTGTTCCCCTTTTCAGGGAAGATCTAGGGAAGGCATTTTCCATTGTCATCCCTCCCAGTCCAGGAACCAGAAGCTTTAAAAGCTGATGCTTCTTGCTTCATGGCATACGAAATCGTCTGATTCTTTTCATAGTATTTTTAGATCTATCAGTTACTTTTACCATTTTGAGTATATGCAAATATCTGGAAAGCCCCCTATATTTTTACAGTTTCAAAAGAAAAGAAGAAGAAGAATTTCAAAAATGGTGAATGGCCATAGTTTGATGACTGAGTGTGTTTTATAATTTTCCAATCGAGGCAATGTGGTCTTAATGTATGGAGTAAAGCCACAACCATCTTTGCCGATAGACTTCGATGTAAATGCAGCAAACTGAAACAGTGACTCAGGACATATTTCAAAAACAGACTCAAAATATGCTAGACACAAGCAAACATTCCCGAAATTCCATTGATAACTGCCTATAATTATAAAATACAAGTGTATGGGAAGTCCAACAGGTTACTCTACGCAGGGCCATACAACCCAGAAGAGAGGAGAGAATGCACATAGGTAGGGTCATGGCTGGGGAAGCAGAGAGCTGGCAGCAGTAACCCAGGGGCAGCTTCGTCCTCACTGATGCACACGGTGGCATTTGGCTGGAAACCCCACCCTGCAGTGCCCATCCGTATGGCCCGCGAAACACACCCCGCTGGATACACGTTAGTTCATTTAATCATCACATCAGTCCTGGGAGGGACCTATTATTTATGCCTCCCATTTATAGACCAGGAGACTGAGACCCAAGAAGGTTAATGGCGTGCCCAGGTTCACAACACCACTAATAGAGAGCAAACATTTGGGGAAGATCTGTCCATCGTAGGATCCAGTATCTGTCCATGTGATGTACAAAAATATTCAAGGATGTTCTGCGTCTTTTGAAAGAGCATCTCCCCTACATGGCATGTGGTTATTTGGGTTTCTGGTCAGATGTTCTAGCACTCTTGTCATCCCTTCTCCAGCAGATGCCAGTGCCAGTCACTAGAGACCTGACCAGGGCAACAGGAACAGGTTCATCAAAGTCCAGAATAGCTCCTGGTAACAAAGAATTCAGAAGAGAGAAGTCACTTGATTTCCTTTCTGTTGATGTAGCATTTACAATGCAAGGCAGCAAGCCATAGCTGGGGTTACAGAGGCAGAAAAGACAGATGCGCTGCCTGCTTTCTTGAGGCTTAGAGGCCAGTGGAGTTTTCCATTGTGGAATTTACAAAATGGTGGGCAACTTTCCATGGAAGATGGGTTTTATTTGTCCCACAGGGAATCATAAATTTTTTTTGATTAGTTGCTGGTATTTAAAAATTGAGATATTTCATATAAAACTTCAGAATTCTGGCTTCTTTTGACAAATGAGAAGCTATGGCACTTGTCAGGCTAACATTGTTATACCAATGTTTCTATCAAAAGATTTCTTTCATGCATTTCACCTCATTCTTTTATATAATGGGCTGACCCTTAACGGTGTTGGTTTGCAATATGGGGATGATCCCTCTGCTGCAAAAAGGCATAGTCCCTGGAGGTAGGAGTGAATGCTCTCTAGGGGAAGGTGGGTACAGTGTCCATTCTTTGTGAACAGGATTTTCAAGATCTGAAATGATGCTGGGGCAATTTTATAATAAAGTCGGTTTTATTACATTTAGAAAAAAATCCCTAGGTCACAAAGTCTAGGTAAAGCAATATATGTCTGAAATCCTTAATTTAAATGTATTTAGTAGCTAGAATAGTGACTGAAATGGCCCTGGGCACATATTAGATGATCAATATTTTTTTTGATCAATAAATATTTGTTGAATGAACAAATGATTAATTCAAGAATGACATCTTGTAATGCCAACTTTTTTTTTTTAATGAGAACAAAAAGATAAATACTTGAAAGATGTCCTTTGCCTCTGAGTTTTCTCCCACTTCCTCCTTCTCTCTCTTCTCCCTCACTTCCCACTCATACACATTAAATCTTTATTTTTAAACCAAATATGTTAAAGGAAATGTTTCGTGCCTAAATGGTCAAAGGAAGGACAGGGCACCTGGTTACATTTACTTCTGATGAAATGATTTGATTCATTAGATATCTTAACATGGTAAGGTGTGGGTGGGACTCACCTAGGCTTATTTGAAGTCTTGTGACTTCAATTTTAGATGAATGGGACCATGTATTTTAGGTTTTACTGATTTTATCATGCTCTTCAATCTTGGCCTAAGCTGGTATCCTTGTCTGCCCCAGTCTTTCCCTCTTTCTTTGCTCAAGTCCACCCAGTTAGATCCTAGTTCACAAATTCCTCCGTCACTCCGTCCTGATCATTTTGTCTTCGGTGACCCCCACGCATAATAGTAACAGCTGCAACACCAAATAACCCTTCTTGACATTTCCCTGTGTACCAGGGCCCCTGTGTGGTACTTCCCATCAAGTATCCCATTTGATCGTGATCAAAATGCAACTCAATATTTTATGATTTTACAGATGCGAAAACTGAGCATCAGCGTAGATATAACTGGCTCTATGTGACAGGGCTAAGCAGTGGCGGCTCTGCACTTGAACTCAGGCCCACTGGACTCCGGAACCTCTCTCCTCTGCAGTATATGCCACCTCTCTGAACAATCCCTATTGGACTGACAGTGTTGGCTTTTGTTGATGTAAATACATGTGATGTAACTCATAGGATGCTGATGGCCATACTAGGTTTCAGTGTTTCTTTTTAAAAGTTCATGTTCCACCTCTATATGCTATCTTTTTAATGTTCTGCATTCTCCCAAATTATTAGACACTGAGGTTATACGTTGAGTTTGAAAAATATTTCAGCGATGTAAATAAATAAGTAGATGTGTTCCAACATCATCATTTCTCCCTTCTAATTTGTTGTAGCTTTCTCTGGACCTCTACCACACAGAAGATGATATTTACAAACTGTCACTGGTGCTGGAGCCTAGAAATTCTAAATCGGTAGGTAGTGTTTTCTCTCTAAGGATCAGGGCCAAACACCGTTGTTTTGTCATTTATTGTAATGCCTGTTCCTGTGGTGGTTTGTGATCTGAAGATGGAAAAATTTTTAAAATCCATTTTATTCCATTTTGCCCATGGAACAGCGGAGCTCTGACAGTTTGAGGATTATTTCTTTATATCAGAGGCTAACAGAGAAGAACATTATTCCTAATTACTCCATTTTATTGTTTATCTTCCATGTGTTGTGTCCCATCTGAGAACTTGTGTACATGTAGGCCCTCCTCCCAACAAAACAAGAACTCATCTTAATGTCAAAGAGCATTTAGACTCTTCAATATAAAACCCATTCAGCATAAAATTAAGTTTAATAAATTTTGAAGACCCTGATCATAATTGACAAATTTCCCTGCGAATGGTCGACTCAGCTCAGAATTTCAGTATCACACTGGATTGTGTGGCTGACTCTTAGTAAAGAAACATTCTGTACTGAGATTGAGGAAATTGCATTACTGAAAGTGCACTGGTCGTTAGTTTTATCGAGTGGACTGTGTCTTAGATATGTTTTGTGCTGATAAAAAAATACCTGGGAGAGTTTGAAATTTGCAGTGAGGATTAGGTTCACATGTTGAAGGAAAAACTGTCTATGTTGGCTTCTTAGACTCAGATCCTGAGATCAGATTTCTGATAAACTCCTCGTGCCTCACCTCCTTACCCATTGAATTCTGTGGCCCGTTGCCAGAGACGTGGACCTTAAGTGTGACCCTCTATTCTGATTCTGAAGCATCAGCCCGAAAGAGGTGGAATGACTGTGAGGTGCAGGGAGGTTACGCACTTGAGCCTGAGTCGGTTGACCTGGTAGCATCTGTTCTTCCGATCATGAGTGTGGGGTTTCCATCAGCATGTTCACCTCCCCCCACCAGTGCCCAGAGGCCCATCTCCTGGGGACGCTGGAGAACAGATCCATGTGGGGAGATACAGGCCAAAGGGAAGAATGAGGGCTGGACTCTGCAAGGGTAGCATGCCTAAGAGCTGGAGAGAAAAGCAAATTTATTAGAAAATGGGAATTCATGAGCTCGTCTCTCATTCCTTAGCTTTGATGTGAGGATGCTGATTTCAGGGTGGCAAGCTGTTACATGGGCACGTGGCATTTCCACCTCCCTGCACCTTCCTCTACCTGTTGGTTGTTGAGCACCTGCTGGGGCATCAGTATCTCCTTAACTCTTAAGGAAATGGAGTCTGGTGAAGACAGGTGTCTCACATGGAGCACACAGCGTGGATGTGGGAGAATTGGGAGGTGGCATCAGGCCTGTGCTTTTTCTACTGCGGGGCCTCTGCCCATCATTTTCCCGCCACCCCTTGTATCAGGAACATGGTAGGAATGACCATGTTAGCATCCTTGCCTGATTTGTGCTCTTTAGATTTGTTTTAGTTTATTTTCACGGTAAGTGTTTGCCAGTTGTAGGAGACATCTCCATCCAACATCTTTTTTATCTTTCATAAAAGCAGAAGCTTTCAAAGCCCCTTCCAACGGCTAAAATCCTCTGGGTCTACGAAAACACATTTCCCCAATCCCTTTCCATCTCTTGTCATCCTGTTTTGTGCTTAGATTTGACATATGCTGACGCTAGAGAACAAGCTCCTGTCGGGATGATAGTGCTGAGAGCCTGTAACTCAGTTGCTTACGGTTGGTGCTGGGGACCTCACATAGTCCCCTGCGAACCTTTGCTCTGCATAGTGCACCCTTCGTCTCACTAGTTCTTTGTGTTTTACTTGTGTCTCAGTTTTTTCAGACTACCTCTAGGTCAAAAGAAATACCTCGTAGTTTCACTTTTAAATTTTTTTTTTAAGATTTTATTTATGTATTTGACAGAAAGAAGAGAGATCACAAATAGGCAGAGAGGCAGGCAGAGGAGGGAGGAAGCAGGCTCCCTGCTGAGCAGAGAGCTCAATGCAGGGCTCGATACCAGGACCCTGAGATCATGACCTGAGCCAAAGGCAGAGGCTTAACCCACTGGGCCACCCAGGCACCCCACAATTTCACTTTTAGGATAGTTAGGTCCAAACAACTTAATAGATATTAATGTTCTAACCATGTAGAACCCACTTGAAAAAATAATACATGTCAAAATAAATATATTTTAATTTCATTCTTAAATAACCACAATTACTTACTGATGGGTGGGTGTGTCTGTTGGGCATGGAACATTTTCTTAAATCTTGGAATCAGGTTGAATACTGCCACCTTTTTCCTTGTTCCACAGTGATTTTTTGCTTTGGAAAGGTATGATAACATTGAAAGAAATGTAGTGGGATCTAATGGGGAAACTGTAAACTACTTTAAGCTGATAGTTCACATGGTGTCTGTCAGATATGGAGTACTGCTGTATTTCCCCTGGAAGATTGAAATATCTTTTGGTACCCCTGTGAGTCCACTGCCGTGTTCCGGATGGGGCACCTTGTTATGCAGTCTGAGAACCGTGGGTTTATCCTTCATCAGAGGAACAAAACAAAAAGCTTGATAGAGGGATGCCTGGCTGGTTCAGTCAGGGAAGTATTTGCCTTCGGCTCAGGTCATGATCCTGGAGTCCTGGGATTGAGTCCTGCATCAGGCTCCCTGCTCAGTGGGAAGCCTGCTTCTCCCTCTACCTCTACTCCCCCTGCTTGTGCTCTCTCTCTCTCTTTCTCTCTGACAAATAAATAAAAATGTTAAAAAAAAAAAAAAAGAAAGAAAGAAAAGCTTGATAGAAAGAGCCATGATATGTATGATGTGTGTGTGAGTGAACCTATGTTTTGGTGATTATATCCAGACAGCAGGTAGTTTTTGGTCCTGCTCTCTCACCCACCTCACAACATTGCAAGGGGCTTAAATCCAGTAGAGTTACTCCTCAATTCCTCTTGCAAACATATTTATCCCCAATTCAGTATCAAATAAAAACCTGCCAGTACAGATGTGCATGCACGCACCAGCGAAGATATTTACATTATATGATGGTCCCAGGGAGAGGAATTAAGTGCACAGCACTCTTGGCTAGTCTATTGATGGGATTGTGTTTTCCCTTGTGTTGTGTGAACATGTAATGCATTATCACCACCATCTTCTCCGCATTATTTAATGAATATGTCTTGCAAGAATGTGGAAAAATATATACAGAAAGCAAATTCACCAGCTAATTAGGCTAAAAAGACCTAATTAGCCAAACCATGAGAAGTGATTAAGCATATTGAGAAAGGTGCTGCCTTGAGGACATAAACTTGACCATTCTCATGCGCCCATTTACACACATCTACTAATTTATCACCAACACCAAGTATTAAAGAAGTAGACAACTGGTCTTTTATATATTTTATATTTTACAAAAATCTGTTTGTGATATTATATAAGTTTCAAAGATGGTTTAGTAATATTTGGGGAACATGGATAGAATTTTTGGGTGGGCTGGGCAAGCAATATATCTCTTTTCCATTTAGAATAATGGAATCTAAGCTACTGCTAAACAAAACATTCTATCCACACTCGTATTTAGTCACAGATTGGATTCCATTGATAGATGTTTGTTTTCAGAACATTTAAGTGCTACATATATGTAAGTTTTTACTGATATTATTAATATAGAATGTATATGTCTTTCTCAGTGTCCCCAAATTGTTCTAAGTCTCAGGTAAAGTTAAAAAATGTGTTTTCTCTGTCAGCAGCCTACCTCCCCTACGACGCCCACCAAGCCCGTGGTGCCCCTGGAGTGGGCATCAGGAGTGGTGCCGAAGCCAGACCCCACAGTCATCAACAAGCATATAAGGAAATTAGTTGAGGTAAGTGGTTGTGAGAGTGGAGATTGAGCACAAAAAGGCCCCTTCCTCTTTCCAGAATATTCTACCATTGCCCAAGAATCAGCTGAAGTCAACAAAAACAGCCCTGTGGCAGGTAGGAGCAATTTAGCAGACACTAGCTATACTTGGCATTGGCCTCTGGGGGAGAGTATCCCAGAAAGGCCCCCCGCTCCCCTTCTTGTCAATCTGTTCTCATTTGCCCAAATACCCTCAGCTACTTCCAGCTCTCTTTCGGTAGCATTTGACACCTCCACTGTTGCCCCTGCAACTTGAAGGACTGTTTGGGGATTAGAATCTACTCATGAAAAGCCTACATGAGTCACAATAAAATGTCCAATAAATTGATTACCTGAGGGTAGGAAAAGATCCCATAGGTTGCACAGTTTCTCTTGCTGTATATATTGGGGGTCTGTGACACAGCAGCATGATGCCATTTAGGTCAGAAACATATATCAATGACAGGAAAGTCTCCATCAGAGTTTTCCACATTGAAGAGTAGAGGGGCAACTCAGTGGCTCAGTCAGTTAAGCATCTGCCTTCGGCTCGGGTCATGATCCCAGAGTCCCGGGATCAAGCCCCTCATCAGGCTCCCTGCTCAGCAGGGAGTCTGCTTCTCCCTTTCCCCCTGCCCCTCCCCCACCCTGATCATGTGCTCTCTCTCTCTCTCTCAAAATAAATAAATAAAATCTTTTAAAAAAGAAAGACAAGTAGAAGTGCCAGTGTGGGGAAAATGGAAACATACCTGGCACTAAAAACTATGACCCCTGGTTAAATATCTGCTTTAATGGGTGGGTATGATGCGAGAGAAATATGTCTTGGGATAAAATGAACTTTTTGCTGGAGTTGGATGTTTAAGGAAAAAGAAAGAATGTTCTACATCTTGGATCATCCAGGAAATTATGGTGCATTGCAAAAAGAGTTCTGCAGAACATGTGAGGCATCAAGGAAAGGTCAGATAGGATGAGGGAAGGCGTTGAGAAGCATAAGGTCCAGTGGAGGCCATGTTGGCCAGTGGAGGACGTGGCCAACTGGCCATGTCCGGTTGATATTGTGGTCACAGACACAACTTGGAACCAAGGAAGTGGGGCGGGATCCAGGCAGGACAGAATGGCAGCTCAGGAAGGTCTGGAGCCAGGAAATGAAGGACAGAATGATTCTCTCTCCCACTCTTTTCTCTGAATGCTCATTCCATTTTCTGCTGAAAGACTTTCTGTGCTCCCTGTGGAGAGTCTGTTTCATGCTCTCCCCCTTTCTCTCTCTCCTTCTCTCTTCCCTTATGCCATCTCTCTTATTTTCTTTCTTTCTTTCTTTCTTTCTTTCTTTCTTTCTTTCTTTCTTTCTTTCTTTCTTTCTTTCTTTCTTTCTTTCTTTCTTCCTTCCTTTCTTTCTTTCTTTCTTTTTAAGATTTTATTTATTTACTTGACAAAGAGAGAGATCACAAGTAGGCAGAGGCAGGCAGAGAGAGAGGAGGAAGCAGGCTCCCTGCTGAGCAGAGAGCCCCATGTGGGGCTCGATCCCAGGACCCTGAGATCATGACCTGAGCCGAAGGCAGAGGCTTTAACCCACTGAGCCACCCGGGCACCCTGCCATCTCTCTTATTTTCTCTCCAATTCCATTTCATGGGGGGGAAGGTTGGCCCAGTTTGGATAAATTGCCTACTTTGGGCTCAATCAAATGAAAGATTGGGTTTTATCATGAAATTTGCATACTAAATTTTATTCTACAAAAAGATTGTATTTTCAACAGAAATATGGATATTAGGCTATAAATAGGCACCATACAATGGTCAACTTTAAGCAATTTTGATTGTAGATAAATACTGATATTGGGACTTGCAAAAAAAGATAATGCTTTATGATTCTGCACAATTCAATTATCTATAAATAAACTTACAATAGGTGCTAAACAGTCATATTTTTAATTAAGTAATTTGTTCATTTATACCTTGCTCATCTCGCAAAATACTCAAGAAGCAGCTTGCAATGTAGAGAACTATGGATAAAATAGAATAGAGAAAACCATCGGGAAAAGGGAAAAAGACTCATTGTTATCTCCTTGCATGTATGGGTTTCTGGGGAGAACTTAACAAACCTTTTTTTTTTTTTTAAAGATTTTATTTATTTGACAGAGAGAAACACAGCGAGAGAAGGAACACAAGCAGAGGGAATGGTAGCAGGAGAAGCAGGCTTCCTGCAGAGCAGAGAGCCCGATGCAGGGCTGATCCCAGGCCCCTGGGATCTGACCCGGGCCGGAGGCAGATGCTTAACGACTGAGCCACCCAGGCGCCCCTTAACAAACCTTTTTGAAAACCTGATTTAACAGAGGGCATTGGAAGACCTCTTTTATTTTTCTCTGATTATAAAGAAAGTCAGAATCATTGTAAATATGCCAACTTTTCATAAAATACAGAGAATCCAAGTTTTAGTTTTAGGCCTTGGGAATTCTGCTCTTTAGGGATAAACAAGGAAAATTGATCAATTATCTTGTATGACCTTATTCCCCCCGTAAACACACACACCCACATATGCCTCTGAATAACATTGTTCACCGATTTTCCTAGAACAGATGCCCCTAAGTGGAACTGCTGGGTCGGAGAGTAAGCATACTGTCCTCCAGAAAGACTTGCTATTGACTTCATCAATGAATATGAGAGTGCCTATTTTTTCATACCCTAGGAAATTACCAATGATCTTAACGTTTTCCTATCTGAGAGGTTAAAAAAACAAGTTTTCTTTACGTTTCTATAATTATTAGTAGAATCGAGCAATTTCCATGAATGTATTGGCCATTTGCATTTTTACTTTGGTGATCGCCCGGTTTTTTTTTATGTCTTTGCTGTCTTGTATATTATAGATTATCTTCTGTGTCATTTAGCTTTAAATTTGTCAGCTGAGCTTTTTTGATTCAGATATTTTGCATTTTATGTAATAAAATGTTTCTGTTGATAGCTGTTGACTTTGATGTCATGGTAAGAAAGGCCTTTCCCACTCAAGGATCACAAAACATAAAAATTATTTTTGTCTATTTACCTTTCATACTTTTATAGCCTTTTTTTTACATTAAAATATTTAATGCATCTAGAACATAGTTTAGGGGCAATTGATTTTGTAAGATTATTAGCCATTTAGCTCAACAGGAATTATTGGGTAGCTTTTAATTTCCCTGTGGATTTAAAAAGATACTTTTTGATGTTCTAAATCCTTTTATATACATAGATCTATTTCCAGACTCTGCTATCTGTAGCAAGTTAAAATACCATGTTGTTTTGATTAATGTAGCTTTGTAGATTATTTGATTTCTGATGGGACACCTTTTCCCTCATTACTTCTCATCTTAAACAATTTTAGGCTATTCTCAACATGTTCACTTCTGTTTGAACTTTGGAATCAGTTTGTTTATTTAAAACAAATTCCCACTGGAATTCTGATTGGAATTGTATTAACAGTATACTTGAGCTTTTTGGATAATTTAACGTTTTAAAGCTTCATTTTCTATCAGTGTGGTATTGGCATTTGTGAATTCACCAAGCTTTACTCATGCTAAAACTGAAGTCTCAGTTTAGACCTCACTTTCTCCAGGAAACCTTTTAATATCTGCTCCCCCTCATGACACCCTATTTTTATCCTCAGCATTGCACTTATCTTCTTATACCATAAAGGCTTCTTGATTTCGATATCTCCCACTGGATTCCAAGCTCCTTGATAGAATAATATGCTGGTTATCACTGCTTTCCCAATAACAAGTTCAGAGCCTGACTCATAGTTTTTCCATAAATATTTGTCTTTCCTTTGCAGTCTGTGTTTAGAAACTATGACCATGACCATGATGGGTACATCTCCCAAGAGGACTTTGAAAGTATAGCTGCCAATTTTCCCTTTTTGGATTCCTTCTGTGTGCTGGACAAAGATCAGTAAGTTTTAATTTTGTTATATTTTAATGTAACTCTCCTGAAGCAGAAAACTAGTGTCAGAGGAGAACAGGGATACCTTTAATGTACATCCTGATAGCTTCAATCCTAGGACATTGATGAGACAAGTCTAATATTTCGCTGATTTTCTTCTTGGTATCCACCAGCATGACTGCTTGGGTGAAATCACAGGGCAGACTACACCATCAGTGTTGAGTCTGAGTGCCCATTTGCAAATGAACCCGATTCTCCGTTCCCCACATTACTTCTGCTTAGCTATTTCATCAACCACCAACCCTCCATCAAAAAGAGTAGAGGAGGGGGTGCCTGGGTGCCTCAGTGGGTTAAAGCCTTCAGCTCAGGTCATGATCTCAGGGTCCTGGGATCGAGCCCCACATCGGGCTCTCTGCTCAGCAGGGAGCCTGCTTCCCCCTCTCTCTCTGCCTGCCTCTCTGCCTACTTGTGATCTCTCTCTCTGTCAAATAAATAAATAAAATCTTTGAGAAGGAAAAAAAAAAAAGAGTAGAGGAGAAATATAGTTACACCTAGGCTGGTAGAGTCCTCAGCATCAGTGGACCTGAGGGCAAGACTAAATCTCACCAAGTAAGTAAAATTATTTTAAATTACTTACGGTCTTTAGAAGATCAGGTGGTAGCTACAGATAGCCAAGAAAGTGTCCTTTATTTGTTTCTCTTTTTGCTAGCTCAAAGGTTGTTTTGAAAAGTAAAATAAACATACATTTCTCTCTAGTTTCAAATGATTCCTGGAAAATTAAATGACTTTAGAGGCTAACATCCAGCTCATTAGAAAATAATGAAAAAAATATATATATATTGCAGAGAAACACTGGCATTAGTAATTTGCTTATTTTTTAATTCTGTGAGATTAGTTCCTAGTTTAGAAGTCATCTGTAATGAGGTGCTAGATTTTATATTGATGAAATGTCCAAATCCTATCACTTTAGAATTCTTCAATGTTTTTGTTGGTGTGAGAATTTCTAAAAATTTAAATCTGTAAGTAATTCAATACACCAAGGAAAGCCTTGATATTTTATCATAACATCTTAAAACTTTAATTCATCTTCATTGTATATCTAGAACAAAGAATACCTTTAAAATAAATTAAATTATTAGAAACATAAAAACTTCTTTTACAAAATAAAATTCAAGTTACCTGCTCACTACCCACTTCTCTTAGTTTGTTTCTATCCGTGACATGTAGGTAGGGCATGAACTTAAAATCACTTCCTACTCTTCATTTCTTTTTTCTCCTGGTTCTTTATTAGATGGACCTGACACTGTCCTGGCAAAGATATATATTTTTTTTTTCTAAAAATGAAGGTTTGAAATATTTGTAGCTTACATGATTTTTGTTAGATAAGATGGGGTATGTTGATTTTGAGAGGTGAGTAGAACATCCCGGAGGAGATTCTAGCAAGCTGTAGATATCGGAGATATTGATTGCTAGGTGTTCAGCCCAGCCACACAAGCTGGAGTCCTGGCCCTATGAGCAAATTCTGATGGGAAAATTGAAAGGAACATGAGCTTAGGGCATGAGGACTGCAGCTTGGGGACTCTTCCCCCCACATTCAGCTGAAAGGAAAAAGTGGATCTTGCTGGGGAGCCAGAGAAGGAGGAACATGGGAAACAGGAAAGAAACTGGCGCTGTGTGGAATCTCAGGGCTATGTGGAGGAGAGAGTGTCAACGAGGGAAAAACCTGCCTGCATGTCCCATGCAGCCCGGAGGTCAACAACAGCAGGAAGTGAGAAAAGGTTTCTCACTTTTCTCACTTTTTTCCTAAAAAAAAGGACACCTTCTCTGGCTCCCCAGCAGGAAGGGGGCACCTGGGTGGCTCAGTCAGTTAAGTGTCTGCCCCCAACTCAGGTCATGATCCTAGGATCCTGGGATCAAGCCCCACGTCGGGCTCCCTGCTCAGCGGGGGGCCTGCTTCTCCCTTTCCCTCTGCCTCTCCCCCTGCTTATGTGCACTCTCTCCCCTCTGTTAAATAAATAAATGGATCTTAAAAAAAAAGGTGAGAAAAGGCCACTGAGGACGTCATTGTGACAGTTTCAACAGAACAGTAGGATTAGAATCCTGGTTACATGGAGCGAGAAGTTATTGAAGGAAATGGAAAAGAAAAAACCCTCTAAAGAATATTCTTCTTGAAAACTTTGGGAGTAAGAGAAGGAGGAGAGAAAAGACAGGTGCCAGGAATGGAAGCAAGGTTGAAGAAAGACATTTTCCAGATGGGGAAGTCGCGAGCGTATTTGTACGTAGAGGAAGGAGTGGGTGAAGAGACGGAGTAGAACCTGGAGGGAGCTGTGTCCTGGGAGACTGCCTGGTGGGGGATGGGAGCATGACTTCCTCAGAGACAGGAGGACACAAGGGAGGATAGATGAGATCCAAAGGAATTCTGAACTGGCAGAGAAGGGCGTGGTCTCCAGCACACGTTGAGGTGGAGAGAAGGCCGTGTGAAGATCACTTACCTCAAGTGGATTTGATCTTCTTGATAAATAGGAAGTCTGGATATGTGCTGGTGGGTGTAACCAGAGGTTCTCTGTGAAGAAGATCTGAAAGAATCGCTCTAGCAAATGGTCCATAAGCCAGTTAGACATGAATGAAAGGTTACCAATGGCGGTGGCCTGGATGACATCAGGCTGAATGAATTTGAGAGTGACGGGCCCAGTTATTATGGTTTTCTGCCTTTCTCCAGTAGCCTGATTCTTGCACACCCTATTGCTAGGGACGGGATAACGGAGATTTCCTTCTAGAAGCTACCATTTGGTAATGAAGGAGAGTTCTATGCTATGGAACACAGGATACACATACATATCTTTTCCTTACTGAGAAAGTCTTTGACACCAAATGCTGTCCTTTGAGGTCCTCTCCTTTCAGAAAGAACAGAGATTCAAACACCGCCTACCTGCTTTTGGCCACAAAGGTTTGGGGAGTTGGGTGATTACAGTGTATCAGCCACCTCACAACACAGTCTTCAAAGATCCCTCCCTTCTCTGATTCTCTTCACAGGGATGGCCTCATTAGTAAAGATGAAATGATGGCTTACTTCCTGCGAGCCAAGTCTCAATTACACTGTAAAATGGGACCTGGATTTGTCCATAATTTTCAGGAGATGACCTATCTCAAGCCAACCTTCTGTGAACACTGTGCGGGATTTGTAAGTCTCTTTTCCATTGTTTTCTCTTGTGTGTCGTTATTTGTGCCTCATTCTGAGAAGGTAGGAAAATGATACACCAACAGAGTTCATTGTCTGCTTTAGATCAGAAGTAAAATATGATGGCTCCCTGAAATTAAAAATTAAGTTAAAAACAAAAGCAAAATCTGCAGGTTTCACTCTGTTCTTTCTAGGAATGCAGGGCTGGTGACAGGAAAGGATGGTGAGGTCTGTTAATTCAAGAGAGCAGTTTGTTAATCCCTGCCAAGGAAAGGTTCTGCCCAGTGAGCCTTGGCATTCATCGTTAATACTCAGAGCAGGTGCAATTAAGGGGGTTTATTTATCTTAGCCAGTTCCTCCCAGTTCTTGTTTCATGTGATGTCAGTCACTAGAAATCCATCATGGCATGGCTTAATGATTCATAACTCAAAAGGGGAAAAAAAATCTTTTTGGAGAGAAGATGGTTATAATAATAAATAACATTTATTTGGCACTTGACAGTTATGAAGTACTTCCATGCACGTTAGTGTAATTAATCCTCATAACTAGCTCATGAGGTGAACATTTCATTCTTTCCATCTGCCTATCAAGACAGAGGGGTCCAGAGAGGATGGGTGAGTTTCCTGGGATCATACAGCGCATAATTACCAGAGCCGGGACTCAGACATAGGTGTTCTGATTCTAAATCCTGTGCTCTGCCTCCACCACTGCACAAATGAAGATTGTACACTTCTTTCCCCACATTTGATCCTTCTTTGGCAGCTAAGGGCAGCCGAACGAAGAGTCATGGGTCCTGAAAGTCGAGTTGTTACCCAAGTTGTAGAAGATGAAAATGTGGTTTTCTAGGTGAGGGTGGCCCGGCAGCCAGCATGACTATTGCTCCTTCAACCATCATGTTCCACTGGCGACCCATTTGAATTCACAGCTTCTATTCTATACTACTGCAAAAATTACACTTTTCCCATCCCAGGCTTGAAGGACTGGCTTTGAGGGGCCCAAGGACAGGAGTTTGTATTGAAGCACACAACCCCCTGAGAATGGGTAAATAAGAGGCAGTAGTTACCTCAAAGATGGCCCCAGGGGGTCACTGCAGCTGATGTCATCAAGGGGCAAGGCCAGCCCAACCAACTGTCTTCACCCACCCCAAAGAAGGAGGGATTCTTCTTCTGTCAGCTTAACCACTGGAATTTTATCACCTCACCACTTTATCATACAACAAATATGTCTCCTTTTTCATGTTTCTCTCCTCTGATGGGAATTTTTATTTGTATCTAGACCTGAAAAATGCTAAAATGGGATAGGGCCACGTGCAGCTCCTCTGCAGAGTGGGGCCCAGTGAGTCTGTTAGGCCGTTGCATAGCTTCACCAAAAGTAAGGCTGAGACATCTGCCCTTTGGTATGGTTCGAGAGTTGGCGGGCTCTTGTCAAGTCTCAAGGTCTTATCTGTACTCTCCATTCCTTCTGTGTATCTCTTCCTTCTATGGAGCCACAGGTTCAGTAGAAGCAACAGGATGGTCTTTCCTAGGAGTTTCCACACTCCGCTTCCTGACTTATCAGAGCAGGTTTGCTGGTGTTAGGTTCTTGGCGCGTCTGTGATAAGGTGGAATGCTCTGGACATGAAGTCTTGAACCTTGACTTTGAATCTCAATTCTTCCCCTATTAAGTGTATGTCCTTCACCAAATTATTAATCATCTTTGAGTCTCTGTTTTCCTATCTATGAAAGGGGGTTAATACTTACCATCTTGTGGGGCACCTGGGTGGCTCAGTCCATTGAGCGTCTGCCTTTGGCTCAGGTCATGATCTCAGGGTCCTGGGATGGAGCCTCACATCGGGCTCTCTGCTCAGCAGGGAGCCTGCTTCCCCCTCTCTCTCTGCCTGCTTCTCTGTCAAATAAATAAAATTTAAAAAAAATGAAATACATTTATCTTAGAATTCCCAAACTGAAAGAGTTTTGCTAATTGCCTTATTTTGGGGTCTGGGGAAGTAAATAATTTCTGTACAGTCACAGGGAGCATTAGTAGCAGGATCGTGACCCATATGCACACTCATGTGCACTGGACTCCCAGTCCAGTGCTCCTTACACCATAGTCCCTCCAAATCCTAAAGCAACCTGAGGTCTCAAATCAAAGGACTGTGGGAAATAGTCCTCTACACCTGTCTCCATGAGGTCACTGTCTTCTGTCATGGCTGGCACACTGACCCAGAGCCCCTGCCTGCCTTGTATTGTCTCCTAGTCATTGAGGAGCATTAGCCAGCAGTGCCCAGAGTGTCCCTCCTGATAAGACTCAGGCTTCATTCTGTGTTTTCCAGCAGTTCCTGCGGCTATGCTGATAATGTGCCATATCTGGATATTAGAATGCTTCTTCTTAAATCTTACCCTTTCTTGTCCTAAATCAGTGGTTTTTGCTCATGCACAAAACACCCAGGAGCAGTAGCTTCCTGTCCTTCCCTCATGTGACACAGTCCTCTTTCCCTACTCACGAGGGGCAAGACCTTGCCAAGTGACTTCACCTCTCTAGTGCCCAGTCTATACATACATAGCATTCAGTGAGTGAGTACACATAGAAAGCTTAAGACTGTGCCTCTCACACAACAAAAGTTCAATATGGTAACTATCATTATTATGGTTATTACTATCATCAAGGGCTGTGAAGAAACAATTTCTTATCACTGCACAGTTTCCCAGATTCGGGACCTTGCAGATTATTTAACTTTCTGGATCATCCCACTCCCCTTTTATGGAAGCAGACTAGATTATCCTGAAGATCCCTGAATCTCTGACATGATGTAATTACCCCAACGCCACTTCCCTTTTCCGTACAGACTGCTCCTTACCTCTTCCAGTCATCGAGGTGACTGAGGCCTTCTGCTTCCAGTTAGTTGTCTTAATAATCCTTCCTTTCCAGGACACATTTCCATCTTAATAACGTACTCTGAAGGACCCGATAACTTTTGAGACTCAAAGGAATTCCTTTCCACTGATGGAATTTCTGTGTCAGAGGTTAAGGATCAGTCTTCCCAATGCCTCAAGTCACTTCACGTTGGCAACTATTTTTTCTTCTTACAGGGAGGGTCGTGATGATCCCACTCAGGGCATTGTTCCCCTATCACACATGTAAATGACACCCCCATCAGCCCCAGTAGGCCACCGGCCCTGTTTCTTTCAAAATCATTTTATTAAATAGATATCAGTCACCTAACCTAACCACTAAGAGGTTAAAAATGGGAGATCTTCCAGCTTGAGCTAAGCCCACTGAATTCATCATTACTATGTTTCTGTGTCCCTGGGACCCACATGCAAAGCTGGGGAGGCATGGGGAAGAACATGGTGTGTCAGGAGGGCGAACACACTACCCACAGGATGATCCTTTGAACCAGTTGGGCAAACACCCCCTTCTTAAACTGGAAGCCCTCACATCTCTCCTGAGACACTTGTCACTTCCTACATCCTACTTCCTCTGTGGTTGGCAGAATCGGAGCATTTACTGCATCAACCTGAGCCCTGGCACAGGCCAAACACTGAGTAGTCAGAGAACGAATGCAGGAACAACTAGATCTTTCCCTTTTCTGTATTCTTTCAAGGTACAAATGCTACTTTGAAAAGAACCTGGTGCCAGGCAAATGTTTTGGTGGGATATGCGTCCTGTAAGTTGCTTAATTTCCTGCAGGGGGCGCCAAGAGCAGCTGAAGTGATGAAAAAGAAGGCAGAGGGAGCCGTGGGCTTCCAAAAACTGATAAGTCTCCCTGTGAATTCTGCTGAGAGCGCATTATACCAAAGTCCAATAAATGTACCCACGTCGTTTTCCCGTCCTGGCTCCCATTTGGCTTCCAGAAAGAAAAGGGAAGCAAAGCTGTTATCACCGCAGCTGGAGTGAGCTTCTGTCTGACAGGAAGGGTGTCAGGATCAGCTACATCCTGTTTGTGCTCCACCAACTATCATGCCTCTTAGGACTTCCTTCTCTCTGGCCTTGTTTTTTGTGTTTGTCCCCCCCCCCCCCCCCCCGATTTTAATTCAGATTCTGACATTCTTTTGTGTTTTCTTACAGCTCTGGGGTATAATCAAGCAAGGATACAAATGCAAAGGTAACTCAATGTTATTTTGTAAAATTTTAAAATGTGAC
>CM053610.1:94786663-94807669 GCA_028646535.1 Procyon lotor | reverse complement strand
AGGGTGGGAATTCTGGAATGGGAGTCCATCGTGGAAATAAGCACACACTCATTCCCATAATACATATGCCTTTCTTTCCGCTCTCACGGGTAGCTTTTCTTATCTCCACTAAATCACAGATGATGATGAAAAAAGAGAAGCCTTAAAACTTATTTTTGTCCCTTTCAATGGATTTGTTCCTGTAGTTCCCCATTTAATTGAAATTTAGAAACAAATATATACTTGATATATAAATATCAACCAAGTACATCAACTATAAATAAATATATATTTGATAAATGTAATACATATTCATCTTAATAGGCACTTAGGACTGTGTTGCTACTTATGCATATATGATCATCATATATTATTGGTGTTTAATTTAAGAAATTGCTGGACAGTTCATGCAGATTATTTGTACTGAATGTTTTAAGAATCTGACAATGCTCTTGAAAGATATAACTACAAAAGGAAACATCTTCATCACAGAATGCCTTCAGATTAGTACTATTCCCTTATGGTGCCTTTTTTTCCTCTAGCTATCTTTCGGGATTTGGCCCTTGTGTTGTATGAACAGAGTTCCCTGAAGCTAGATGGGAGCCACTTTTTAGTCTCAAAAACCTTCTCTTTAGTTTCTGGCATTAATTGTCTTAGTGTACCTTGGATTTTCGCTTTCAAGCTGCAAAGATACTGCAATATCTTACTTCCTAGCCATAGTTTTATTCTGGTTTCTGACCCTTATCCTCTAAAAAGACACATGTGCATGCGTGCATGCACACACACACACACACACACACACACACACACAAACACACTTTTATGAAGACAAAAATCAATTAAGCCCTTGGATCATCTTTGTATATACAGTATTTTCTCTTAAAGGCAATGGAATGAAAAACTTAATTAAAATAGACTGAACATTTCATTATAATTTGGTCTTTCCATGATGTCATTACAAGAGCATTTGAAATAAGACCATTTGGGGGAAAAGCGAGTATCAGAAAGAATTAGAAAGGTCCTGTTTGATAGTGAGTGAGAAATATGCTCTTTAAAACGGTCTTAACTGTTCAGTAATTCTAAGAGAAATGTAGGACCCTCTATGAGAAATAATTGTGTTGCTCTTTTCCAAAGCAGCCAAAGTTTTCTACCCCAAGTAGCAATTAATAGTCTACTTTCTTAACTAAAGCATTCTAAAGGGACTTTTTCACAGTCTGCTGCTGTTTCAAAGCCATAGTCAAATCTGGAGTATGATCCTGGGCATAAGCCCACTTGTTTTCTGTTTCTATGCAAAGAAAGAAAGCAGGAGATAAAATCACTGGAAAAGATTGGCAGGAATGAAGAAGAATAAAAAAATGCAAGTGAATACTGAATGAAGGGACACCTGGCTATAAAGGATCCGAGGCAGCTGTTGGTCCTGGGAGACACTAGAATCTGGGGTTTCTTTCCCTCATTCTGGCTCAGGGAGCCTCTTGGTGGAGAATCTGTCTGGGCCTGGAGGAGAACCCCAGTCCGATCTGCATATTGTTTGGGGCCAAGGCAAGGCCTCCCTGGGTCTGTCCCCTGCTTGTTTGCTCCCCAGCCCCTCAATGAATTGTGTGGAGGAAGAATTCGAGCAAATGTGAGAGGAACCCCGGGAAGGCTAGTGAGTCCCACTGGCCCTTTTCCAGCCCCTGGCCACACCCTGCAGGCCTGGGCCGGACTCTGAGTCAGCACGGAAAGGGGGATGGGAGGCCACAGCTGACAACTCAGGTGGCACCCTAGAAGCCCAGGCAGCACCAGATGCACATGGTTCCCACTAATTGCCTGTGATACTTTGGGATTTGCAGACTGTGGAGCCAATTGTCACAAACAGTGCAAAGACCTCCTGGTTCTGGCCTGCAGGAGATTTGCCCGGGCACCCTCCTTGGGCAGTAGTCACGGGTCACTGCCTGGAAGTCCCTCGCTGCCCCCAGGTAATAGCCTCTGCTTTCTTTTCTACCTTGATTTCTTTCTGCTCACCTTCCCGCACTTGGACTTCCATTCGGTTCTGGATCTGAACCCGGTCAGATCGACACCGAGACCTCCTTCAGGGTGAGTAGCTATGGCTACACCCTTGACTCCCACTTGCTTCTCTCTGCTTTCGGGTCTCACTTCTATGCAGCTCCCCTGCAGCCTGTTTGGGTCTGCCTCTGGTCTGTCCCTCTAGGGCCTGGCCCATCGGACTCCTGTTGTTTGCCCCAACTTTGATGGTCTGCTATAAAGCGATCAGATGTCAAATAATCACAAGTCTTCCCCCTTCCAGCGCAGGATGAGGTGTTCGAGTTCCCTGGCGTCGCTGCTGGACACCGAGACCTGGACAGCAGAGCCATCACGCTGGTCACAGGCTCTTCTCGCAAGATTTCCGTGAGGCTGCAGCGGGCTACCACCAGCCAGGCCACCCAGACCGAACCTGTGTGGTCAGAGGCTGGCTGGGGGGACTCAGGGTCCCACACCTTCCCCAAAATGAAATCCAAGTTCCATGACAAAGCAGCAAAGGACAAAGGTTTTGCCAAGTGGGAAAACGAGAAGCCCAGAGTGCAGGCTGGCGTGGATGTGGTTGACCGGGGCACGGAGTTCGAGCCTGACCAGGATGAAGCAGACGTGGGTGGGACGAGACAGGACGGTGAGGTCAGTGCTGGGTCCAACCACAAGTAAAATCACAAGAAGGGGGCTGAAAGGGGCTGAGACAAGCATTGTAGTGAGTCCAGGAGACAGCCGAGTGGTTCTGAGAGCGGAACGGTTGGGCATTAACACATACCACTTTTCATCTTGCTGTTGGCTAGTTATGTGATCCCACGAAAATGATCTCTTCTCTTTGCACCTCAGTTTCATCATGTATAAAATGGAACCAGATGGGTTCTAAAGCTTAGTGAGGCTGCCATTTCTGTGTACTGAAACGATGTCCCAGGGATCCATGATTTACTGCGTGTATCCAACAGGCCAGTGCCCTATACCAGTCAGCGTAGTTTTCCAAGCTAGAATCAGGACCAAACTCGGGATCGGGGAGAGGGAGTGATGGGCAGTGGAAGCAAAAGATTTGCAGATAGAGAAGCAGCATTGGAAACTCTTGCCCTCACTAAAAAAAAAAGGCTTCTGACAGCATCATAGAGAAGGGGGTGGTGAGAAGCAGAGACATGGGAGCCTCAGGGTTCTGTAAGCCAGGCTCTGGCTCCACATAAATATTATATTCACATTATCCAAGCATATGGAATTTGTTAGAATAAGCTGAAAATATAAATTGATTCAAGATATACTTAGATAAATGTATTAGTCAACAGTCCATAGTGTATTAAGGAAAAGGATTTGGGGAAATTGGTGTCGTATTCCTAACCTTTCAAGCTGCGCCATGGAGGGCAGCCATCGCCTCTCTATGGAGTCGTTGTCATAAACAAAATTATTGGGTTAGGCAGAGATCCTATTGGATCAAGCCAGTGCTCTTTATTCCTATGGGTGGTCCTCCACATTCCACTCTTTAGGTCACCTAAACACACAGTCTCCTTGGTTTCCCATGATGAGAAAAGCTCCACTGACCTTTAACCAAAATTCCTCTAGTTCTTTTCTCGTTGAAGACAATTAATAGGGAGGCCACAAATTATCTTCAGTCTTAGGCAGTTTACTGTAAGTTCCTGCTGAGCCATTTCTTTTTCCTTTCTTGTAATACCAACTTTCGAAAACAGCTGAATTGAGACCTAATTTATGTACTGTAAAACACACTCATTTAAAGTGTATATATAATCCAGTGGTTTTTAGTAGTCACAGAGATACACAATCATTGTTACAATCTGTAGAATTTTTATATCATCCCCTGGGGGTGCCTGGATCACTCAGTCGGTTGAGCATCAGACTCTTGATTTCAGCTCAGGTCATGATATCAGGTTCGTGGGATCATGCCCTACATCAGGCTCCGCGCTCAGTGTAGAGTTTGCTTGTCCCTCTCCCTCTATTCCTCTCTCCACCCACTTATGCTCTCTCTCTCTCTAAAATAAGTAAATAAATAAAATCTTAGAAAAAAAAATAGAGCATTGACATCATTCCCAAATGTACCCATTAGCAGTCATAGCTCATCTCTCCTACCTCATCCCAGCCCTGGGCAACCCACTTATTTACTCTCTGTCCCTATAGATTTGCGATGCCAACTTTATTTTTAACATTTCTTCATTGATCATCTTGGCAAATACTTCAGTCCTACTCTTCCATTTCTTCTACTGGCCTGGCACAGTTCAAGCTGGGAATATAAAGGTGAATAAGAAAATATTCCTGATATTATGATGGAAGAAGTTATCCTAGGGGAAGGGATCTTACCTTGCAGTGTCAAGAAGGGCCTCAAGGAGTTCATGAAACTGTATTATATTTTATGTGAAATTATATATAGATATATGCTCATTTCTGGAGAAAGGGTCCACAGCATTGAGAAGATACTTAAGGGGGTCTATGATCTCCCCAAAAAGTGAGAAATCGCTGTGCGAGATTCTTTGAAATTGTGCTAGTCACCCTATTACCGCCTCAGCCTGTAGAAACTTTCCATGAGCAATGTAGCTATAATTAAAATCTCAGGAAAAAGTGCTCGCTTTGGCAGCACATATACTAAAATCTCAGGAAAAACAAGAGCTTCAATGGGTAGAGTCATAGTCTACCCATAGGATGGGTAGACCCATAGTCTACCCATAGTCATAGGATGCCCATCTAGAGTTTTCAAGATGGTGCTCACCTCGTAGACTACCTCTGAATTCAGGGGAGTACCTGTTTTTGTTTAATAAACAGTGAAACTAGCGATGAGCTCACTTCTATTCTCCTACCACTGTTCAGGGTTCTTAAACCTTGCTCCTGGCCTAGGAGAAATTCACAGCCTGTTAGTTGTAGGACAATCACTTACACAAGTAGGATTTCCTGATCTTTAATCTTTATAAGGAAGTAGAGACAAAGATCTGGATTTTTTTTAAATTTTATTTTATTCTTTGGAAATTAAATATTTATATTCAAGTATTGTCTTACCCTTTCAATTTTCTCACGTCATAAATCATAGAGATGGTTCACTGACTACTAGTATTTAATTTCATGTGTGCTAATTAAAGAATACAATATGTTTGTATATATAATGCATGTGGTATACAGTGTCCTTCTCATCCAAATCAGTAACAAATGAGAAGACATTCTCCCTTGTTGAGGGAAAAAAATAAAAAGGAAAAATGTGACAAAATTACATCAGAGTTGAATATGTAGACAAAGAGGTTTTCATATTTAAGAATTTTTTTTTCTGCCAGGCAAGGCATTGAATGGCATTCAGAGAAATGATCTACAAATTTATTTTTTAGACTCAGGCAATGTCTGTGAGTCCTATGAGTAAAAATGATAAATGAACAGAAAAGACAATTACGTTTGTAATCTGTGTATTTCCTTTGGTGGAGTTCCAGGATTTAACACTCATTTTAAAATGCAAGAGTCTGAACATTTTTTTTGTGACTATGCATATCATTTCACCAATGATCACTGAGTCCCTGGATGGCAGGAACAAATGTCAGATCATGGTTACTCTCTTGGCAGTGAGAATATGTATATTTTCCATGCTTCTTGTTTTCCCTTATCTTCTCTGTTAAAGTAAATCTAATCAACAAATGCCATAGAAGGGCTAGGACACAGTTTGATATGTTTATGTATATTTCTCACTATACCTATGCAGATATATATTGTTTTCCCTTACAAATTTTCTCAGTGCCCTTATACAAATTTACACTGCGGATTTCTAAGAGGGAAACCTCGACAAGAAGCGTTTCATAGACCAGTGTCTTGTGGAGCACCTCATCTAGGGAGCGTTAATGTAAGGAACCTTGCTGGACTTTGCAAGATGTAAGATTTCATGAGCTGTGTAGACTACATCGTCTTTTAACTCCCTCTAAATCTTAAGAGTACAAAGTACTGATCATTTGAGGTGTTCCCTCAAATGTAACCGATAAGCCACTTTCTAACAATATTCTTGCTGAGTTAAGTGTGACCTAGCCATACATAGATTCTGATTCATGTTGCAGGATGGCTGACTTCTTCAGGCTGAGGACACCGGAGGCAATAATGTCGGCATTTGGAAGACGCAAGATGAGAAAGTCTGAAGAACACTCCAAACTCAGGAAGTTATCTGAAAAGATATCTTGGACTTTTACTGCCTGGTGACTCCATGGGGCTTCCCTGATTGGACTATGGGACAGAGGATTTACCCTATGAACTATTTATTTCCTCCTCCCCAGGCCCTAGTCAGGTGTCACCAAGTCTGGGTGGTGTAGTTGGTAGATGTTTCCTGTCCCATTTATATATGAGTGAAGTGAAAGCTTTTCTGCATGTACTTGATACTCATTCTCTAAACTCTACTTTTTTGTGAGAATATTATTTCAGTATCTTTGTAAACTTTTGGTGGGAGAGGAATCAATTTAGAGGTCTTTTTTTGTTGGTTTTTTGGGGGGTGTTTTTTGTGTGCTTTTTGGATGGGACCAGGACTTATTTTCTTGAGGGACAAGAAAGCTCTTCAGATCCTGGAATGAGGTGGTTCTTCTGCAAGGAGATGTTTACATTGTTCTTACCCTACAGTGGCTATTACGATGTGTAACAAGTCATACATTTATATTCACATAAGTCTTACCAGTTCTGCATCATAAAGAAGCTATGACACAGCCATGAAAACTCTCCTGATGTTTATAATTGCCGTGGGGGAAAATTATACTTGTCTTAGCTGGCTAGGTTTAGCCATCTTTCTTAAGACTCCTGTTAAGATTGCCAGTAAGAAATGTGGATAGCGATTATAAAATCAATTAAAGTTTTGGGGGATAAAATTTAGGAGAAAAACAAACCAACAAGCAAACCACTCAGTGAAACAAAAAACAACTAACAATTCTTTAAAGATTCAAAACAATTTTAAGAATTTTATTAAAAATGAAAATTTTTGATTATAAAAGAAAACTTTTGTCTTCTTCTTAAGAAATTGCCATCCATAATTAAAGAATAGTCATAGAAATCAAATCATCAGGAACCACCCTGGATTAATATTTCATTTCAGCTTTTAAAGTATCAATATTTTCAGTGTCTCCCTTTGACCTAAATAACTAGGCATGGGTCTGTTTTTTACATGATTGGAGGAGAGAGAACTTAGTTGAAGGTGTTTAAATAGAGAAGTTGTATCAAGCCAGTGGATGAGGGGAATGATCTGCTGCCAATTGGACAGTGAGAAATTATACCCACAGAAGTGCACTGGTCTTCATTGGGAATTCAAATGTGTCTACCATGTAAGACTGAATTTATTTCTGTTTGGGGCAGTCACTTCAGTAAAGAAATACCTTTCTTCTCTTTTTCCATTAGATAAAATTGAGGACAGTACTACTCAGCCAGCACTTGACCACCTGCTTGGGACAGGTCCTGTGCTAGATGCACAAAGACAAGCGACATTCGATCTCTACCCTCGGGAGAGATGGGTCCTTAAAGTACAGTTCTGGATTTGCTAGGATGGACTTAATTGTGCCAAACAGATTGAGAAATGGATTTGCAGAAACATTGCAAATTAAATGAAGTTATTATTTGAGGGAGCTTTGCATAAGTTATGTAATAAGAGAACTCACCATTTGCAAAGCACTTCAGAAAGCAAGCGGCCATCCCCAAGTGTTGGCTCTGTGTATATACTATCTATTCCTATTCACAAATGCTGAAATACATGTTAACAAAATTAAAAATGGAAAATGGCAATTTAAGTACATGAAACATTCTTGTGTTTTTTTTTTTAATTTTAAGAAAATTCAGGAAGAAACTTGGATTGTTCTTTTTCCTCTCAAAGCGATTATTTCACTCGTCACTTAGTTTGGGTTATTTTTGAGTTTCCTATGTAAGAAGAGTTTTATATTGTCAGCCTTCCCGTGACAAAGATACTAAATGTACCTCAAATAAAAAACAAATAAATACAAAGAAAATGAAACAAACATATTTATATGTATATGTACACAGACACACACACACACATGCTGCTATTATGACTTTGCTAAAGAAGAATCAGTGCCCACAATGATGCTGCTTTATAATGTTGATTATATTATTTACTCACAATCAGTGGTGACTCTGATGTTTCCAATCTGTCAGTTTTCCATTATCAGTAAGATAAGTAAATTCGGCAAACCCACGGTGAAGTGAAAAGAACTATGATGTTTGGTCCCTCCAGGCCTCCCTTTTGTAGGTGTAATGATCATTAACACCTTATAGGTGAAAGGCATAAGCAAAACCAGACTCTTTTTTTTTTTTTTTAAGATTATTTATTTATTAATTTGACACAGAGAGAGAGATCACAAGTAGGCAGAGAGGCAGGCAGAGAGAGAGGGGGAAGCAGGCTCCCCGCTGAGCAGAGAGCCCG
The DNA here is from genome assembly GCA_028646535.1 of Procyon lotor. Taxonomy (NCBI): domain Eukaryota; kingdom Metazoa; phylum Chordata; class Mammalia; order Carnivora; family Procyonidae; genus Procyon; species Procyon lotor. Next base: position 94,799,295 of record CM053610.1, on the reverse strand, counting down.
ATGCGGGGCTCGATCCCAGGATCCTGAGATCATGACCTGAGCTGAAGGCAGAGGCTTTAACCCACTGAGCCACCCAGGTGCCCCCAAAACCAGACTCTTAACAGTGACTGTCATTAGGTAGCAGGAGAGGATACACAACTGAGTCTTCCTTGAAGAATGTACAAATGGGACTGATGCCTTTTTTAGATCTGCCTAACCAGAAGGTGGCCCTAATTGGTATTGAACACTTTGTGTTAGTGGTGGCCTCCTGAAGCAATAATGTCCCCAAACGTCCAGGGTAACAGAGTCTCTCCAAAGGTCCGAAGGCCTTTAGTAGTGAAGGCATGACTCCTGATGAAGGGAGCACCAAACTGATGTTGATGGTAGGAACCTTAGCATTCCTAAAACAAACACTGATTTTTGGCTAAGAAGGTAAATTCGGTCAAGAGAGATATTGCAACATGCCTCTGGCGTGTAATGCATAATCAGATTTAAATCCCATCTCTGCCAGTTGTAGTCATGAAAACTTGGGCAAGTCATGTACATCCGTTTGAGGCTCAATTTCCTCCTTTGAAAAGGAAAGATTTCACCACCTTCCTCAACTGCCTCACAGAGCTGTTGTAAAGATCAGGTCGAAGAGTCCACGTAAAAGTACTTTGTAAAGACCTTATGAGTAAGTCAGTATTACTTTGCAGTTAAGCAGGGTTCTTTTCTAAAATTGTCAACAAGATCCCAGACTATGTGTTCACATGTCTATGTACTTCAGAGGCTCCAAACCCAACATTTAACTAAATTCTATATCAAAAAGGAATTATTTAAATGGAGAAGTATAAATGAAAAATATTTAAAGGGATTTTTTCTTATTCCTGGCACTATGTGTGTGCAGGGTCAATTTCGGTCCATTTCCTAACATTGGCTGTTCTCTCTCTGTTTGAAAATAGGTAGGTAAGGTTAAGAAACCAAACAGGTAAAATGTAAATAAGTTTAGAGAAATATAGGTTAACTAAGCATAGCTAGGCTTAAGAGGTTGTTGGCTCTTGAAGGAATTTAGTTTAATAAAGAGGCAGACAAGAGGAAAACAATTAACTTTTAAAATAAAAAGTACATCGTTCATTTGATAACAGGAATCTATTTTACACCTGCCGAGGATGGAAATGGTAGGAAACAACTTGGGATTTAAAGCTCATCCGGAAATCGCTTCTTCCAAGTTGCATCCAAAACTTGCTTGCTGAAATGTAGAGCATACTCAGACCTCAAGTAAAAGTATCTATTTTATTTTCTTTTTCAAATGTTAACAACACGCTGGTTGGAATTCGTATCTATTCAGAAACGAAGTGACTTGCAGTTTATACAAAATAGCAAGAGGAAAGCATTGCTTGGGTGCATTCTCCAAGGCAGCTGGCCTGAAACTTCAAAAATAAAATGTAATTTAAAAAAAACACAAGAGGGAGCACATGAAACACATTAACCAAATGAAACACAACAGCCGCGTAACATGTTGTAAACCTTGTTGGGATTTTGGATCAAAAAATAAAGCAGACACTTTGAGGGCAGCAATTAGGGAAATTTAAATACGGACGACAGCAGCCCCCCTTCCCTGCAGCACCGATTTCAGCAGTTACTGTTACCTGCCGGCCACACCCTTGGAAACAGGTGCTTCTCCTTCTGACATATTGTCAGAAGGTCAAAGGTCAATAGTAGCCTAACACGAGGACGTCCGACGTGGGACGCCAGACGCCACATCTTTAGCCTCGCAAAGCGGGTGTCACTGACCTCTCTTCGTCTCACCGCCCCAGAGGTGGTTCGTCGTCATATCCCAGAGGGCGAACGGTGAGTACGGCACAATAAGATTTTTGGGAGAGACCACATTCACATACTTTCATTACAGTTATTTTGTTATGTCCTATTTTATTTTTAGTTATTGTTGTTAATCTCTTACTGTGCCTAATTTATACATTAAACTTTATCATAGGAACGCCTGGGTTGGTTAACGCCTGCCATCAGCTCAGGTCATGATCCCAGGGTCTTGGGATCGAGTCCCACATCGGGCTCCTTGCTTAGCGGGGAGCCTGCTTCCCCTTCTGCCTGCCTCTCCCTCTGCCTGCTGCTCCCCCTGCTTGTGCACACACTCTCTCTCACACAAATAAAAAAAACAAAAACAATAGGTATGTATGTACAGGAAAAAACGTAACATCCATAGGTTTCGGTACTATCTGCAGTTTCAGGAGGGTCTTGGAACATTTTCCCCTCTGAGGGGGAATAGTGTATACGTTAAATAACTTATGGAATGAAAATTTATTCACTTCAGTGTGATAATGACTATGGTTACATAAGAGAACATTTTCATTTTGGGGAGATGCCTACTAACATAGTTGGGGATAAAGTATCCTATCTGTGTTTACTTTAAAATGGTTCAGTGAAGAAAAAGTTTCAGTGTAGAAAGAGAAAATGAATGTGGCAAGATGTTAACTCTAGTACATCTATGTAAATGGTCTGGATATTCACTGTACTATTTCTTAAGCTTTTCTGAAGTTTTGTAGTTAAGAAAAAAGAAGTGAGGAAAGGGTGCCTGGGTGGTTCAGTCACTTAAGCGTCTGCCTTTGGCTCGGGTTATGATCCCAGGGTCCTGGGATCGAGCCCCAGATCAGGCTCTCTGCTCAGCGGGGAGCTTGCTTCCCCCTCTCCCTCTGCCATTTCCCCAGTTTTGCTCTTTGGCTCCCCCTGTCCAAAAAAAAAAAAAAAAAAAATAGAGAAAAAAATTATTACTTCTACTTTTACTGGAAATCATTAAAACAACAAGTATAAAAACAAGAAATAAGTTCCATTTGCACAGCAACTAAGGAGGGATCTGAAATCCTGGGCCCAACAGGAAACATGGGCCCAAAGCATCAGAGATTGGTCAGAGGTTTGCAGGAAGTTGCTGGGGTAGAGAGATTACAAACACACAGCTATGAGTACCCTCCTCAACACAAAGAGGCGCATTCAGAAGTACGTAGCCTCAGTCCTTTGTTCACAACAGAAGAATGCATGGACCAGCCAGTGGCAGGCACTTCTAAGACCTGGTTTGGTTCTGAGAAGCAGAAGAAGCAGAGCACACAGACAGGGAATGGGAATTTTTGCAAGAAAACCATCTGTCTCTACTATAGCAGAGAGCTATAGTCTCGCGCTGGGGGTAAAAAAAAAAATCCACAATTGCCAATCTCTGCCTTCGCTAATTGAACTTAAATGCAAGACCCAGGATCGTACAAATTTCATCTGGCCTGGACATTATCCTGGCTCCTTCCCTAAATGAACTTTGCACAGATTTTGGATAAAAGCTCAAAATTAAAAAAATTCTGACATTCAATGTCAGAAGACCTCTCACCCGAAAACAAACAAACAATCACATTGTTACAGAGCATCTGAAAAATGTTTCTCACCATATCAAAGCCACTTAATGAATTCCTGATCCACAGAATCCATGATAATAATAAGTGCTTAGTGCTGTTTTAAGCTAGTAAGTTTTAGGGTATTGTGTCACACAATAATAGAGAACTAAGGCACTATCCTGCTGGGCAATTCAACCCTAAGATTTAGATTATCTTCTCTACTACACAGAAATAAGTTGAATCTCTACCAGGTAAAAATTGTTCGCATCTTATCAAGTTTTCTACAAGTTGGCGTCTGGGTCCTAATCCATAAGAAATAGCATAGCAAACAAAGTTCTATTCCCTTGGGAGAGAGTATCTCAAGCTCTGCCTGACTAATGTTTTTTTGCAGGTGATTTGGTGGGGAAGGGGTGGGGATCTCCTGTACATTGCCAGGTATACCACTAGAGGCCAGGAGCACATCCTCTTCTTCCATAAGTTTTAGCAGCCAAAAATGTCTCCAGACATTTCCAAATGTTCTCTAGGGGGCAGGATTGCACTTGTTGGAGAAACACGACCCGTACATCAGAATGATGCTCAAACACTCGGCTGGGCCCCATCCAGAGTTGTCGACTTTGCCAGTCCAGACTAGCCCGAGAACTTGGATTTCTAATTGCTTAGGTAAAGTTTGTCCTGATGCCGCTAGTTGGATACTGCGTTTGCAAATCACTGCTCCAGAAAGTCAGATGACCCTTAGTTATGCTCGTTAGACACTACTTTAGAATGAAGACCCAAAAGCCGTGAAGCCAACTTTGGCTTTATTTCCAGGTTTCCAATGACTTTTCTTAGTAATTCGAGAAAAATGGAAGGTGGAGGCATTTCTGCATAGTTACAAAGGTAAACACTGGAACAAAACTCTAACATTTCTAAATACCGGAATACAAAAACAAAGCAGAGAGACCTTAAAACTTTTAAAAGTCATAAAAATGAGGGGCGCCTGGGTGGCTAAGTGGGTTAAGCCTCTGCCTTTGGCTGAGGTCATGATCTCAGGGTACTGGGATCGAGCCCCATGTCGGGCTCTCTGCTCAGCGGGGAACCTGCTTCCTCCCCCTCTCTCTCTGCCTGCCTCTCTGCCTGCTTGTGATCTCTCTGTCAAATAAATAAATAAAATCTTTTAAAAAAATAAAAGTCATAAAAATGGAAAACCAATCCTAAAATAATAAGACAGAACTAAGTTCAAATATACCTGTCATATAAATGTAAATGGGCTAAACTCAACTAGTAAAAAGATTCTCAGACTGGTAAAGAAAAATCCAGTTCTAAGCTATGTATGAAACTCTTGTCAAAAGTGATTCAGATGCTTGAAAATTTAAAAAAGAGGCAAAGATACATCAGGTAAATGAAAACAGAAAAAACATTACTTATGAATATAGTATTACACAAAATTAAATTCAAGGCAAAAGGCACAAAAAGAGACAAAGGCAGGCCTATTTTAATGCTAAACAAAATAGCCCATAATGAAAATATAATAATCACAAATATTTTTTCACCAAGTTACAGAGCATCAACATTTATAGAACAAAGAGTATAGGAGATTTAACAAGAAAAACACATATATATTAATGGTATAAAACATTTATTTTCACCTCAGCTCGTGATGGTATACCAAGTACCAAGTATCGAAAAAATAAGTTCTGACCTATGCCATCCAAAATGCCAGGCACAACCCAGTGTGGCTATCAAGCACTTGAAACTTTGCTAGTCCAAAATAAAATATGCTGTAGGTATAAAACATGCCTGATTTCAAAGACAATACACAAAAGGAAGGTAAAATATGTTACTTAAGAAATTTTGAATATTGATTACATGTTGCAGTGATAAGATTTTTGATACAATGGATTAAACAAAATATAGTATTAAAAAATACCTTTATTTTTTTCACTTTCTTAACATGGCTACCTTAAGATTTAAAATTGCATACAGGGGCGCCTGGGTGGCTCAGTCATTAAGCGTCTGCCTTCGGCTCAGGTCATGATCCTGGAGTCCTGGGATCAAGCCCCGCATCGGGCAACCTGCTCCGCAGGAAGCCTGCTTCTCCCGCTACCATTCCCTCTGCTTGTGTTCCCTCTCTGTCAAATAAATAAAATCTTTTAAAAAATAAATAAAATAAAATAAAATTGCATACATGGGGGCACCTGGCTGGTTCAGTTGGTAGAGTATTTGACTCTTGATCTTGGTTTGAGCCCCACATTGGGTATAGAGATTACTTAAAATCTTAAAAAAAATAAAAATAAATAATAGCATACATGATTTGTGTTAGATTTAATTTGGACAGTGTTGCTGTAGATGAACTAGATAACTAACAAGGTAAATCTAAATAATTATAACAGCTAATACATATATACTATTTATTTCATTTCAGACAATGAAATAAGTGCTTTGTACATATTAACCCATTTAATCTTCACAGCAGTCCTAAGAGGTAGATATTCCCATTACAGCCATTATACAGATGAGGAAACCGAGGCACAGAGAAATTAAGTAATTGGCATAAGATCCCAATAGTTAATCTGGGATTTGGGTCCTGTTGGTCTGGCTTCAGAATCTGTACTCTAAATCACGATGTCAAAAAATGATACATTAACATACTGAAGTTGTAGTTGGAAAACATAGATATATTTCCTGCTCTATCTTCTTCAATGAAACGTTCACAAAAATTTTCCATATGCTAGGTCACAAGGAAAATATCAGTAGGTTTAAAAAATTGGGAAATAATACAGATGTAACTGTATCATAATACTATAAAATTAGAATTCATTGGCAAAATCAAAAAAATAAAGTCTCTAAAGTCCAAAAATTAAAATAAAAGTAAAGCCCACCTCTTTAAATCATTCAAACAATTCCTGACTCATAGGAAATTGAAATTGAAGAGGGTATAACACATGTGAATGAAAACATTGTACAAATTGCCTACAGGATTCAGCATAGGCAGTACTCAGAGGGAAAGTTAAAAGCCTAAATACACAAACACATTTATAAACAAGAAGGAAGTAAAATAAATGGCTACTTTGCTCAAATCTAGTAAAAAAAAAAAAAAAAAACTAGTTAAAATGGATAATTTTCTAGGAAAATATAATCTGCAAAAACTAGCTTAATAAAGTGGCACTGTTGAAGAGTTACTGTTCAAAGTTATCATCAGATGGTTCTACTAGAAAATATCAGACTTTTAAAGTATAGTTTCAGTATAACTTACATTGTTCTAGAACAGAAGAAAAAATTTCTAAAATCTTTTAAATTAAGCAAACATAGTACTGGCACCAAAACTCAGTAAGAATTGCCCCAAATAAGAAAACTAGAGTATTCTCAGATGAAGGTTCATACTAGAGTTTTAAGGATGATTCAATATTTATTTATCTATGAATATGTGATTATGTTAATAAATCTAGAGTGAAAACATCTGATCATCTTCATAAATGCTAAGTAAACATATGAAAAAGTCAACACATTTTGATGTAAATAGTATTAAAAATAAAAATAGATCAAATTCCTGAGTGTGATTAAAATTTATCTATCTCAACCCCAAAACCAGCATGATTCCTAGTGAGGACACACTACCAGACTCTATGCTAAAGTCTTATTTAAGATAAGAAGGCCTATCCTCACTATTATCTAACATTGCTTTGAGAGGTATTAGGTAATACAAATAGAGAAAAAGAAGTATCGATTTTTATTTATCTAGGTAAACTTGTTTTTTTCTTTCTTTTTAGAGATTTTATTTATTTGACGAGAGAGAGTGAGAGAAAGCGCACAAAAGCACAAGCAGATGGAAGGGCAGAGAGCTAGGGAGAAGCAGACTCCCCCTGAGCAGGGGGCTGGATGTGGGGCTCGATTCTGGGACTCTGGGATCATGACCTGAGCTAAAGGCAGCCACTTAACCCACCAAGCCACCCAGGTGCCCTGGGGATATCAACATTTAAAAGTAGGTAAAATCATAATTATGATATGACTCTATTTTTAGAAACCCAAGAGAATCAACTGAAAACTTACTAAAACAAAAAAATCAATAAGGTAGTTGGGCATTAAAGACAAATAGTTTTCATAAATACAGTAATATGAAGATCTAACAAAATAAAAGACCTCATCTATGAGTGACAGAAAGAAGTTAAGATGTCAAGGAAAAAAACTTAATGAGAAACAAGCCGGGGCATTTGGGTGCCTCAGTTGGTTAAACATCTGACTGTTGATTTTGCCTCAGGTCATGATCTCAGGATCCTAGAGCCCCGTGTGAGGCTCTGCACTCAGCACACAGTCCACTTGAGATCTTAAGATTCTCTTTTTCCCTCTCCCTCTGCCCCTCCCCACTTGTGCGCTCTCTCTCTAAATAAAATCTTTAATAATGATAAACAAGCAAATTCAACTTTATTATTTTTTTAAGATTTTATTTACTTATTTGACAGAAAGAGATCACAAGTAGGCAGAGAGAGATGGGGGAAGCAGGCTCCCCACTGAGCAGAGAGCCTGATTCGGGGCTCGATCCCAGGACCCTGAGATCATGACCTGAGCTGAAGGCAGAGGCTTTAACCCACTGAGCCACCCAGGTGCCCACAAATTCAACTTTAAAATGCTTCTGAGAGACACAAAAGAAAATTGAAATGAATGGAAAGGCACTAAATATTTGGATTAGAAGAAAACATCATGAAAATTTCAGTTTTCAGGCATCTGGGTGGCTCAGTCAGTTAAGCATCTGCCTTTGGCTCAGGTCATGATCCCAGGGTCCTGGGATCAAGTCTGACATCTGGCTCCCTGCTCTGCAAGGGGTCTGCTTCTCCCTCTGCTCCTCCCCCAGCTGGTTTTCTCTCTTTCACTCACTCACTCACTCACTCTCTCTCCCTCAGGAAAAAAAAAAGGTTTTGGTTTTCTTCAAGTGAACCTTTGAATTTCTTACTGCAATCCATAAAAAACTCTGAGAGGAAAAAAAAAAATTTTTTTTTTGCATTAGCAAATTGATTTTGAAGTTCATGGAAAGAAATAACAAACATGAAGAGCTCGGCAATATCTGAAAAAGACTAAAGAGTGAATACTAATTAGCTCCATCAGATAGTGAAACATAAAGTAAAACAATATTACGAGGGTATGAATTGACAGATAAAGAAGAGCAGTCCAGAAATAGAAAAAGGAATATGGTAATCAAGTATATGATAAACAGGCATCTCATATCATTTCAGGAAATATTCAGTAGAATAATTTGGGACAACTGGGCAGCAAGCTTAAAATATATTTCGATCTATAGCTCAAAACTTACACCGGGATGATTTCCAAGTAAGCGAAAGATTTAAATGGGGAAAAAAAAATCAAACCACGTGATAAACTATAGGATAAATATTTTGAATTATGATCTTGGAGAGGGAAAGCCTTTCTAAGTATGACACAGGACACAGAGCTACAAATATATCAAGACGAATCAAAGTTCCAGGTTTCAAATAAAAAGGGCAAAGGAACTGAACAGATAATTCGCGCCAGAGGAAATCCAGAGCACATGATATGTTACCCTCCTCACTAAAAAGAAATATAACTTAAAACTACACGGTAGTAACAGTTTCACTCATCGGACTCAAAAAAAAAATTGAAACACTTCCTTGACATGCGTGTGGGAAAGTAGACATTCAATTCACACATCACTGTTGGGAATGTAAATTTGTGGAACCGTGATGAAGACTGCTTTGGCAACATCTGTCAGAATTCAACGTGTATTTTCCTTCTGACCTAGTAATTCTGTGTTTGGGAATGTATCCTAAAGCTCATGATAGATAGTAACAATAGCAGTCCTGACAGCAGCTAATAACAGCATTTACTCTATGCTGGGCAGCGTTCTAAGTAGTTTCTGTGTGCAGCCATTCACTGAATTTCCGCAGTAACCTGAGTTCTTATCAATGAGAAACTCGAGGCGCAGAAGACTTAATAGGTCCGATCAAACCCCAGCCAAATGTGTCCAGATCAGGCCCTTGCTTGCGGCCTCTCCAGATATACTTGGACACAAGAGAAGTAACAATGAGGGTGGCATACTGCATACCATCATGTGTGTACAAGTGGAGGGAAAAAATGAATATACTCTCTTTATATGTTTAAAATATATCTGGAAGGGACGCCTGGGTGCCTCAGTTGGTTAAGCGGCTGCCTTCGACTCGGGTTGTGATCCCAGGGGCCTGGGATCGACCCCACATCGGACTCCTTGCTCAGCGGGGAGCCTGCTTCTCCCTCTGCCTCTGCCTGCCACTCTGCCTGCTTGTGCTCTCTCTCTCTGACAAATAAAATCTTAAAAAAAAAAAAAAATCTCTGAAAGAGGATACATACACACCCCTAACAAATTAGATGTCTGTCAGGGGGAGGAGGAGGAGGGGAGGGTTGTGTGGCAAAGGGACAAAATTGAGGAGACTTCACTGAATTACTGCTTTCTATAGTTTGAATTTTGAGCCATGTATTATCTATTCAAAATCATTAAATATATATTTCAAAATTGTCTAGAAATAAGTTTTTAAAAATTCCAAATTTAGCATTCTTTTCAGTACCACACACCATCACTCGATTTTTCGATAGCTAAAATGACCTCAGGAGGGGTGTTCTATGCACTCCAGTTATAGTAGAGATTATATTCTCAAGAAGAGGCTTGTCTTGTGTACAATAGACAGCTATTTCTGGTCTAGGACACTGCATTATTAATGAGCAGTCCTCATACATACATACATGAAGACATTTACCAGTTAGTGGTCCTCAAGCCTTTCTGCTCACGTGCACATTTTTAAGTTCATATATAAAATGCTTTATCATAAATTTAAATGTTTGTTGTTTGCTGTAAAATGAAATGAGCATCGACTGTGATAGGAATAAAGATCTCATGACATGATTTGATAAAATAGGTTCTAACTATCTTACTGAACAAAGACTTTTGTATCTGAAAGAAATCATTTAACATTTTTTCTGTTATGTATCTTAATAGATTTGGTTTTTATAAAAATAGTCCAGTTATATTTAAAGGAATCCATATAACCAATACTCTTTTGGTTGCTCTGAATTCAGAATATCCTCAGACAGGCCAATTTGGTCCTTAAGGAAAATAAGTACAAGGGGATTTAAAGGGCTAGAATGCTTTAAATAGATGTTAAAGGGGGCTTCCTTGAACCAATACGTCTTACAGTCTCTGTGTTTCATATCCAAAGGGTTTTACACCTGCCATAATTCGCAATAGGAAGATGTTAGAGATGTATTGTGGACTTTTTGTTGGTTTGCTAGTTTGTTTTTTGGCAAAGTGGAAAAAGTGATTTTCTCAGCTAGTTTTGGGAAACAGTATTTGTGGAAGATGAGGATTGGGGAATTCATTCCCTTGCTTAGAGCAATCCATTCAAGCAGCATATCCCTTGCAATGACTGCATATTTTTGCTAATTCCATTTTGGAAAATCCTATGCCATATCAGAGGCATCATCTTACCTTCTTATTTTACTATGTTTTTATTCTTTTTTTTTTTTAAAGTGTCCAAATAGAATATTTAACAGATATTTAACAGGAATGAGCCTTCTAATCTTCACCTCATTCCTTTGTTGTCCTAGATGATGCTATTGCAAAGCTGCTCTGTTCCACACACACACCAAATGCACAAGAGAAAATTCTCTTACTAGACAAAAACTAGAATCAAGAAACAAAAGGATGCCCAGAATATTGTCCATCATAGATTCTGTATGTACGTGGGATGTCAAGATATTTTAGACTGTTTTGAGGTTGTAATAAGGAGAACTGAATGCTATGGACTTCTTTATTTATTGCAAAATAAATGTTTGCAACATTTATTCCAAACCTGAAACAGGAAAGGAAGAGAGAGAGCCTCCCTAAGGTTCTGTTTATCGTGTTCCTGAGTAGTAGTGACCTCTGTATTAATAGTAGCTAAACACCGAGTGCATATTATGTACCATACACCATGGAGGGCATTTTATATAGATTGTCACTTAATCTGCACAGCTATTCTATGAAGGTGGGAATTACTGTCTTCATTGTACAGATTGGGAGGTAATGGCTAGTGCACTAGAGTCCTGAATCCAGATCACCTGTCTCCTAGTGCTCTAAGTGAATTGTTAAGCAAGTGTTTGTTGTATCCATACATTGCTTTTTAGTTTTAACATGGGTACACATTTCATTGCCCTAGTTTGTTACAGAGAAATGCCTCTGGGGAAAATATACTTCCCTTTTTTTTTTATTAGCATATAATATATTATTTGTTTCAGGCGTACAGGTCTGTGATTCATCAGTCTTACACAATACACAGCACTCACCACAGCACATACCCTCCCCAATGTTCGTCACCCAGCTGCCCCATCCCTCCCACCCCCTCCACTCCAGCAACCCTCATTTTGTTTCCTGAGATTAAGAGTCTCTTAAATGGTTTGTCTCCCTCTCTGGTTTCTTCATGTTTCATTTTTTTGTCTCTTCCCCTATAATCCTCTGCCTTGTTTCTCAAATTCCACATATCAGTGAGATCATATGATAATTGTCTTTCTCTGATTGACTTATTTCACTTAGCATAATACCCTCTAGTTCCATCCACAACATTGCAAAGGGCAAGATTTTGATTTTTGACGGCTGCATAATATTCCATTGTGTATATATATGTACACCACATCTTCTTTATCCATTCATCTGCCGATGGACATCTAGGCTCTTTCCATAGCTTGGCTATTGTGGACATTGGGGCTGCTATAAACATTGGGGTGCATGTGCCCCTTCTGGTCACTACATTTGTATCTTTGGGGTGAATAGTAGTGCAATTGCTGGGTCACAGGGTAGCTCTATTTTCAACTTTTTTGAAGACACTACACACTGTTTTCCAGAGTGGCTGTACCAGCTTGCATTCCCACCAACAGTGTAGGAGGGTTCCCCCTTTCCTGGATCCTCACCAACATCTGTCATTTCCAAACTTGTTAATTTTACCCATTCTAAAAAAAAAAAATTAGCTATTCTGACTGGTGTGAGGTGGTATCTCACTGTGGTTTTGATTTGTATTTCCCTGATGCTGAGTGATGTTGAACACTTTTTCATGTGTCTGTTGGCCATTTGTATGTCCTCTGCAGAAATGTCTGTCCACATCTTCTGCCTATTTCTTGATTGGATTATTTGTTCTTTGGGTGTTGAGTTTGGTAAGTTCTTTATAGATTTATGAATACTAGCCTTTTATCTGATGTGTTGTTTACAACACATCTGTTGGTTGTCTTTTGGTTTTCTTGACTGTTTCCTTTGCTGTGCACAAGCTTTTTATCTTGACA
>CM053610.1:94761771-94786163 GCA_028646535.1 Procyon lotor | reverse complement strand
GAAAAGCAATCTATTAACCATAAAAATAAATCAATTATATTTGTCAAAAGAATGAGACATATTCATTACATATATTGTGGAGTCTTTGGTTACAAAATAGATTAAAGCAAAAGCTAAGGTAAATGTGAATACATACTAAGATATGAAACCTTGATAATTTTATCTCTAATAGGAAACTCCTATACATACTAAATATATTTAACAGCATCGAGACTAATACAACTTTCAAGACAGACCTTAAAATCTTTAATGATAAGTATTTTAAATTGTCTTCAAGTTTGAACATTTTAGAATGGTGAAGGCTACCCCAAAAAAGAAATTAAAAATGATCAAGGCAGGCTTTCAAAATTGTTTTTAGGTACCAAAATAATATGCTTATCTCAGCTGCAAATACAATATAAGACATGAGTTGATTCTTTAAAAGGCATAAATTAGTAGGAAAAGGAAGTACTGTTTGTTTTGGCAAACATATATTTTCAATTCACTTTTTTTTTTTTAAGATTTTATTTATTTATTTGATAGAGATCGCAAGGAGGCAGAGAGGCAGGTAGAGAGAGAGGGGGGAAGCAGACTCCCTGCTGAGCAGAGAGTCCAATGTGGGGCTTGACCCCAGAACCCTGAGCCCAAGGCAGAGGCTTTAACATATTGAGCCACCCAGGTGCCCCTCAATTCACTTCTTTTCAAGAGAAATGTCCCTCATAGTTAGGAAGAATGAAGAAACAAAGCAAACCAAAAAAACGCCCTCAAAGATTAGGGTCATTAATTTAGCTTTGCCTAATACATTGTGTAACAACAGCTACACCCAGTGGCCAGAAATGAGTGGTGAAGTTTTGTAGCTATAGTAAAAGATAAATTTAGAAATAGGGATTTTTACATTTATGGTTGTAGGGTAAGAGTTATCTTTCATTACAAATTATGTTTTAAAGAAACACTCAAGAATTTTGGGGGGAAGAGATGCCTTGGCTCATAAGCTTGAAACAAGTATCCACATTAATTCAGTTTTTAAGAGCATTAAAATAAAACTCAAACCAGAGAGAGAACATACAGATACTTTATTGCTCACCTTTCACACAAAGCACACCTCCAGCCATTTTCTTTCACAGCTTGACAATGTTTATGTATACAAAAACCCAGCAAGAAGCTTCATGTCGATTTCAGTAAAGGAGAATGTAAAACATCAACTCAGCCAGGCTTTTGTTTTCTGCAGCAATAATAAAGGGCCTCCTGCACTAAGCAAAAATCTGTCCTCTTACTTGGTAGTGCATTTCTTCCATTACAAAAAAAGTCTCCTGCCCAAAGCAAACTAACTTGTGTTTGCTGAGCCAGTGGTATTAACTCGTGCATAAAACAAATTTCAGTTTGCTGTTTCTAACAGATTTCAAGTAAAAATAAGGTTTAAGGAGGAACTTGTTTTGAATGGATGCAGGTCAGTCTGAATTGCTATACTATATAAATGCCTACATGTACTATAGGTTCACAACTTAGTTTGCTTTTATAATATTTATGGATTTTGGCCGTGTTCAAGGTTTTCAGAGTTGAGCATATGGTACAGTATTCCATCAAAAGGATAAGGCTACTGAATGTGCTATCTGCAGAAGAGCTCATTTAATAGGAACTGACCTAAGAGTCTATCATGAAGCAAATGTGGCATAATCTCTCTGAATAAAAAGTCAATCAGGGCAGAACTATGCTTGGAAAATAGGCATAAGAATACTTTAAAGAAAACATATACAAATGGACTGTTAATATGAGGAAGGTTTCCTAGTTGAAAATCTAAAAAAATCTAGGAGAATCCTCATTTCCAAAACCGCTTTTTGAAAACTACTTATTCAAGTAATTTCTTCCCAAAAAAGTATGCATGTTGACTGTGGAATTAGTCTACTGATCAATTAAAGGCAATTTTAATTACCTTTTAAAAAGTTCTTTATATAAAGGAGAGATGTTGTACGTGTTTCTCAAACAAACTTCGTTATTACTGTAAGTCCTTTAAAAAAAAAAAAAACAAAACCAAAAAAATCACAAAGCCAACAGAATTGAATGAAGACCTATAAATACTTATGCCAAGCAGGAATCTGCCTGCCACCTGTGGTCTCACATTAATTCAAAATTGATGCTGGACTCAGGATTCTGAAACTAAGTTTCTATTACTTGAGCTCTATCAAAGTATAAGGTTCTGTAGCCTCAACTAGTATAATGTCTTCCCTGTCCAAATCCAGAATGATTATACTGATAACCTCCATGCTGGAAGTGCTGTTCAAATTGTCCCCCCTGGTGATAATTCTGGCTCCCCCTTCCCCCCCAACCTCCTCCCTGGCCTCCACGTCCACCTCGGCCTCCACGACCCCCTCTCCCTCCACGACCACTGCCTCGATCATTATGGTGCCCACCATCTTGGTATCTATTGTCCTGCTGGTATCCACCACCCTGGTATCCACTTCCTGTATATGTAGATGTTTGGAAGCCACCATAACCACCGCCTTGATAGCTACTACTGTGGCCACCACCATGATAGCCACCTGGCTGGAAACCCGAATCTCGATAACCACCATCTTGGTAGCCACCTCCTCCTCCTCCACTCCCTCCATCCGTCCAGCCTCCTTGATGCTTATTTCCTCTTCCTCCCCCTCGGCTACCATGGTCGTAGCCACCACGTCCACCTCTCCCTCCTCCTTGTTCATGACCTCCTCGTCCTCCGTATGAAGAATGTTCATAACCACCTCTCCCTCCTCCTCGGCCTCCTGCTTGCTGCTGGGGGCCATCTTGCCTTTTCTGCCATGGTGGCATCTCTGGAGGTGGAGGTTCAATTTCATTGGGTCTACCTCCTCTGTCAGGCACCCTGCCCATCAATACCTATGGGATAAGAAAGCTATTTTAAACTACTGCATTTTAGAAATAGAAATGAACATATTTGAAAGAAAATTAAAGGTACTTCAATCACCTTATTGATGGCACAGGCTGTCTTTTCTCTTATAGAGCCACTACTTGTCCTTAAAATCTTCGACAAGTCTTGTCTTGCAGCCAAAAGGTGGGCAACAGAAATAGTACTTTTAGGAGATAAAACTGAACGTTTCGGCTGATAAACCTTTGCTAATTTTTCTGTCTGACTCTGTTGAAACAAAGTGTTCAAAGACAAAAGTCAATTTTCAGAATGACATAGGAACACTGATTTTTTTTTTTTAATTTGAGAAAGAGCTAGAGAGAGAGAAGGCATTCATACAGAGGGAGAGAGTGGAGGAGACTCCCCACTGAGGAGGGAGCCTGATGCAGGGCTCGATCCCAGGACCCCGGAATCATAACCCAGGCTAAAGGCAAATACTTAATCGACTGAGCCACCCAGGTGCTCCAGAAACACTGATATTAAATGAGTAAAAGACTTCCAAAATGTCTGATAATAATAGTTACTAGGCTTAAGATGGGAGAACAAAAGTTCTACTCACCATTGTTCCTACCTAGTCAAGAATTACCCTAAGACACAGCTGTAAGACTTGCTGATATAGCAAGGAATAAGGCTGGAAGGGGGACACACAGGGTAGAGGAACTCTCCTTTAGGACTCTAGAGGTAAAAAGGTCCCCCCTGACATTGGTGTCAGATCAAACATTATCATTTTACCTATTTAAATATAAGGATGTAAACTCATTTCAGTAATTTTGCCTCTGAATTTTCCCATCTTTGCTTACAATGAGATAAAAACTGTTAGCTATGGTTAATTTGTGCTAATTAACTGGATATATTTCTTTCAAAGTGATCCCCCCTGTGTAATACTTTCCTCTATTATAAGTAATAAGTAAGGAAGAAAGGTTTACTTTAGTCATTTAGTAGAACTATAAGTTAATGATTAAAACTGTCCACTCTTGAGAGACAAACCACTGGGAATCTGGGACACCTTGGCACATCACCTGAATGTGTGTGAAACACAAGACCGCAAAAGATAAATGAGCAAAGGACATAACCAGAAATTTCACACACAAGAAAATAAAGTTTGAAGAAATGTAAGAAATGTTTTCCAGATAGGATCAATAAATGACAATTAACCTAAATTGTGAGAAATAACAATCTCCTATCTACTAAATTTTAGAAACAATAGCTATAATACAAAGTAAGATAGTACAAAGAAAAAATATTTGGTAAGTATGTCAGTTATATGCAGGTACTCACAATATCAATAGTAAATGTTTAAATTGTGGGGGAAAAAAGGACGTAAAGTTATGTTTATTACAACTGTACAAACAGACAAAGTAAGGAAGACAATACTAAAAATGAAAATAGCTATTGTGGTTAAGACAATGGAATGATCAGTGACTATTTATTTGAAAAAATTTTCTTTAATAATTAAAAGGATAAAGAGAGTGTCATTCCATGGCTTGTCTGGAGGAAAGTTTCCTGAATAGGTCTTGTATTTCTTTCTTATAGTCACTTGTTGTACCTATAGTATATGCTCAATGTTTGTTGAATGGAAACAAACATCTTTGAGAAGGTAATGTTTCAAATAAAACTGATTTAAAATCCAATTTCAAAGTGATAGAAGTAAATAAATTATGTGAAACTAGTTCATTTTGTGCATACAAAGTTATTTCTATAAAGTGATTTAAAGCCAAGTTTCAAAATGAGATTATCAGTATATAAATTCCACTAGATGAAAACTTAAGTTTGGGGACGCCTGGGTGGCTCAGTCGGTTAAGAAGCTGCCTTCGGCTCAGGTCATGATCCCAGAGTTCTAGGATCAAGTCCTGCATCAGGATCCTTGCTCAGCAGGGAGCATGCTTCTCCCTCTGCCTGCTCTCCCCCTGCTTGTGCTCTCTCTCTCTGACAAATAAATAATCTAAAAAAAATTAAAATTCCTTTAAAAGAAAAAGAAAACCTAGGTTTGTGTAATTTGTATAGTCCTTCCTTATCCTCTCCAATATATTTATATGGTTCATAAACTCATTGTGTATTACAGTTCAAAAGAATCTTAAGTATCACCTAGATTAAACATGGCTTTTTTTTTTTTAATTAAAGATTTTTATTTATTTATTTGAGAGAGAGAGAGAGATCACAAGCAGGCAGAGAGGCAGGCACAGAGAGAGGGGGAAGTAGGCTCCCCGCTGAGAAGAGAGCCCAAGGCGGGGCTTGATCCCAGGACCCTTAGATCATGACCTGAGCTGAAGGCAGAGGCTTTAACCCACTGAGCCACCCAGGCGCCCCAAACATGGCATTTTAAAGCTGTCAGAAATGAGAAGAGAAATGGAAGCTCAGACACAGTGGGTCAGGACGCCAGTAGTATAATCCAGTAAAGACAGGGCCAAAATCAGAACCACAGTATTATTGCCTCACTTGGTGCACACCGGCAAGTAGACAGTTTTCTAACTAAGAGGTGCAGATTCTTGTTTTTGAATGATTGTTTCTATCAAAGATAACTTAGGAAAAGGACTGCTTTTTCCTATACAACAGCCACAGGAGAGAATGATTTGCTCCTGGTGTTGCTACTGGTTTGCTCCTAGTGTTGCTACTGACTAGCTATGAGATCTCAGACAAAGCCTCCCATTTACTGGGTCTCCGTTTTTGTTTTTTCAGTTGCAAAATGAGGGGAGTTAAGACTGATTTCTAACACCCCTTTCCAACACTGAAATATTATAACTCAATAAATACCTTCCCCAACAACTGAGCAGCCAAATAAGATTGTGCCAAGGTTTAAAGATTGTAGATGAAAATAACTTTAGGAGAACAACGTAGGGCACTTGGGTGGCTCAGCAGGTTGGGTGACTGCCTTCAGCCCAGGTTATGATTCTGGAGGCCTGGGATTGAGTCCCACATGAGACTCCAGCTTCATAGGGAGTCTGCTTCTCCCCCGACCTTCTCCCCTCTCATGCTCTCTCTCTCAAATAAATAAAATCTAAAAAAAAAAGGGGGGGGAACTACATAAAAAATTTTTTGGAGTCAATTAACTAAAATCCAAAAAAAAAAAAATCTGTTCTCAAACATGAATGCAGTATTAAGGAAACATAATATACACCTGGACCAACCTCCACATAAATTCAAGGATTAATTCCATTTTAGGGACCTAAGGACATGAAGTCACGTGTGCCAATTACTTTCTGCTCACTGATCATAAAGTAGATACTTTAAATAAACATCTGTTGAATGACCAAAATCTTTACCTGGTCTGAAGTAAAATTGAAGTCTTACCAGATTCTCCAATTTAATCTATAAATACTTAATAATATCTAGTCTTGCTAAATCCAGTATTTCAAATTTTAATTAGCAAATGAAATTGTTAGCAATATTTAGCCTTTTAGTTATTTTTCAAATATTATGTTTCTCTTACAAGTGAGTCCTCCCAGTAGGGTCCAAAACATACCGTTTTGTTAAAAAAAATATTGAAAAGCTGAAAAAAAAATGTTTTCATTATTCCTGAAAGGCTGAAAGAATTGCTACTCAGCAACTCACTAAAAACTTCCTGTGTGTCTCCTATGCATTTCTCTTGTAGTCTCCACTGTATCTAAACTATGCTATGAATGTTTAAGTCTCATGTCTACAAATATTGTGCTCTTTTAAAATATTTACTCTGGAGTGGCTGGGTAGCTCAGTGGGTTAAGCAGATGCCTTTGGCTCAAGTCATGAACTCAGGGTCCTGAGATGGAGCCCCAAGTCATCAGGCTCCCTGTTCGGGGGAAGTCCACTTTGCCCTCTCTCTCTGCCCCTCCCCTCAGCTTGTGTGCTCTCTCTCAAACAAATAAATAAAATCTAGATAAATAAATAAAGTATTTAATATGTACCTTAGCTCTGTCAGACCAGCCAAAAGACTGGACAGTGACATCCAAACGTTTTATTAGCAGCTTTCTCCGAACTTCATATTCATTGGCTATGGCTTGGTTAATTGCTTCTATCTTTTCCTAAAAAGGAAATTTAAAAGACCAGTTAGAATTTAAATGTGCCTGACCCTCTGTTCCAAAAGGGCAGAGACTGTGTCCCTTTTATTCATAACTGATTCCCCAGGACTTAAAACAAATTACTTAATATACTACTAAAAGTTATTATAAGTTGATGAAATAATAGGCTAAATAATGTCTCAAAACATAATAAAGATTAAGTAGAGAATTCTTCTTTAGCCTTCCCATAATTTGCTGTGTGAAGTTTAGCCCAATGACGTTTTTGGCTTGAAGGCAACCCATTTGGCAATTAAAAACATAATGAACTTCAATTTATTTTGACCAGCTATGTGAAATATTTATAAATTATGAGATAAGTGTTTCTAATCTTCCACAAATAAAATTATTCTGAATAAATCTTCAGATTCATGAAAATCGATTCTAAGTATGTCCACCTAGGAAATTACATATTGGAAAACATGACCTAAACAGCATCAACTGTGTCAACATCATGAGATAGGTAAGTGGTTCTTTACCAAGGCTACTCAAGATGACTGCTACTCACCCAGTGGGCTGGTCCCATTGGCTTCTTCAATAAAGGCTTTCCCACATGGTTAGGTGGAACTTTTGCTAATGTCTCCTTTAACTGACACAAACATATAAATGAATGAATAAACAAATCTAAAAGTACAACATATCCTCCTCATCTTCCCAATTCCCATCATATCTTGCCATCAAAAGAAGATTCCTGACAGAGGCAAAGGTGGAGGGTGTTTTGAAATGTACAGGACCCACACGATAAAGACACTCACTTGTGCCACTCCTCACGTGCCTAAGGAAGCATGATTTCTTCACTGTACCTAGAACAGTGCCTGACAACAGTAGGCACTCAATGTGTATTTGCTGAATGGATGAATGAACACACAAAAATATGGACTATGGATACAGTGCTGCTCCCCTATAGAGTTCAGCCAAATTTGTGCATCATGGTGTCCATCTACCCCACAATGCAAATGTACCAATTCTCGGAGTCCAGCAGATATGCATACAGAGAATAACTCTGCTATAATATTTTCTTATAGTCATTAATTTATTAAAATTGCTTATTCCTAGTAAATTATATTTAAAAACCTCTTAACTGTTAATGTGTGGCATAAAAATAATTCTGACTTATTTTCACATACTAGATTATGTTAGTAGTCAATAAACCTAGTTTGCCAATTAAAACATAAGATTCAAAATGACTGGACTAAAAACCAAAAACATTTACATCCCTTTCTGTCCAGTCAATGAAAGGAGGGTGGTAACATTTAATGATCAAGAACTTAAAAATTGCGTCAAAGTTCAATGATAAAATTTTAAAAAGGACTTAAGTCTTCATTCTTTTTACATTATACCTAGCTTATTTCAGCTTACAAATCAAAGTGTAAAGTTTCCTTTTTGAAAAAGAAACATGCTAACGAGTTAAAAAAAATAGTAAAATACTAATTTCTCTTTAAGGTATCTAGGATTTAAAACCCAAAACTCATTTAGTAACAATGAATAATATGCACATTAGGTTCCCATTAAGAGAAATTAACTTGCTTCATTTCAAACAAATGTAGGACTATGCCTTTAATACACTACAATCTGGTACTAAAGGTCTTACTTTTTTTTCAATCCCGCTGAAGAATTGGAACATAGTTATATTGGCTGGAGGTTTGGACATTCCTAGAGCAATACATATGCCTTTCAACTCTTGAAAGACCTCACTACCGCCTCCTTCTTGAGCTTTTTTTGGAGGAGTATTCACACAGAGCATTCTGGCAGCTTCTAGTTCTGAGATGAGGTATGCTGAAGTAAACAAAATAAGATTTCAAAATGAGATACAGCTACAGTTAATTAATAGTCATAAATCTGGAGTCACAACTCTATAGTCCTAATGATACGTAACTTTTAAAGCTGCAAGAATGGATAAAAACAAGGAAAGAAAACCATTTTTACCTGCAAATGACATAAGGTATAAACTGGTTCTGTAATTCAGGTATTTAATCAACATATGTTTAAAGGGTAATTTATAAATAAGTGATTCTTCTTTGAAACCAAAGTATCAAGGTAGATCACATCTAAAAATCTGGATTCTTATATCCCACTATTCAGAAACTCCAGAACAGGGGTTGGCATCTGTTAACAAATTTACAAACCGTGGAAGGTAGCCAATCTTTAGCAACAGTTGGAACCGGTTATTACTATTTACTTCTCACCACTGACATGCACCAGTGATATTAACTCTCTTGTTCTCTTACCTTCTAATACTTAGGCAGTCTATTCAGAACTGGCATGAAACATTTTCAAGTGGTCAAAACTTTACTTACAAAAGGGGGAAGACATCAAACTCCCCAAAGCTCCTTTCTCATGGCTTCCAGTAGCCTAACGCCACCCTGTTTAAAAGAAAACCTTCTTTAGGGGCACCTGGGTGGCTCATTGGGTTAAAGCCTCTGCCTTCAGCTCAGGTCATGATCCCCTGGGATGAAGCCCTGCATTGGGCTCTGCTCAGCGGGGAGCCTGCTTCTCCCTCTCCCTCAGCCTGCCTCTCTGCCTACTTGTGATCTCTTTCTCTGTCAAATAAAAAATAAATCTTTAAAATTAAAAAAAAAAAAAACTTCTTTCATCTATGTTTTTCTCACTATTCCCTTTCTTCCTACCTTCCTCACTCTCCCCCCACCCCACTCCAGAAAAACAGTATCAACAAAACTTTCTAATCTTTTCTTGACAGGGTTCTTCGGTATCAATATCATTCCTTCATGTGTTGATTTTAGCCAGGTATAATGAGGGCTGTAATCTGCTTCAGGTAATTGAAGGTATAACTATTCAATCTTACTCCTTTAACTTTCTCAAGGACATTTAAATTTTTATGAAAGATGATTAATAACCATTGGGATCTCAGGATTTCAGGTCATGTGACAAAATGAGACCCTTCTGACAACATTAGCAAGATAGTTTTGGAAAAAGACATTTTCTGGGCTCTTAAGTCCTATACTCAGCTTGAGTATCTCATTTTCTACACCCAAGGTGTAATGCTAGAACAATAAATACAGCTAAGTTTCTGGAAAGGTCATTCTAAATGGCTTTGATAAAATCTTAATGTGTTCTGTATAGCGAACCGTGGGAGTTAAAAGATCAAAAAAGTAAAATACCACTGTCATGAAAATAACCACTGTTTTTCTAAATAAGGTTTTACTGGAACATTACCACATTCATTTCCATAATCTCTATGGCTAGTACATGCTAGAGTAGTGGAGGTTAAGCAGTTGTGACAAAGACCTTATGGCTCATGAAGCTGAAAATATTTACTGTCCCATTCATTAAAGAAAGTCTGCCAACCCTTGTTCTAGAAAATCATATGATTTAATAAACTGGTTCTCTAAATTTGGGACAACATAAATTCAGGCATCCACAAAATTAGTTCACCAATACAATTACCATCAAAAAACATTATCTATTACTGATGTGTTCAAACTACCCGGAAAGGCACTGGAGATATAATATAAAACAAACAAAACATGATCTCTACTGACAATCTAGTTAGGAATAAAGAATATATGCATTCACGATGAATACAATTTTTCATCTATTAAGAACTTTCTTTTTTTTTTTTTTTTTTAAGAACTTTCTTTTTAACCTAAGGGAAATACTTTGACAACCAGAGAGGCAATGAATAGCCAAAACTTAACCAGACACAGGAGAGTTTTTTAGCCACTCATTCAAAGACTATTCTATTTTACTAACAATTCAATGAAATTGATTATTTTCCCCCTTGGAACACACCATATTAAAAGATTCAAATTAGTAAGGTAAAGGAGAAATAAGATTATAGCATCAAAAGGTGACAACTGATACTTGAAAAGATGAGAAATATTTACACAGAGAAAATAGAGAATGAGCACATAAATACTAGTATGACAGAGAGAATACAAAGTGAGGGAAATATTTTAAAGGGGAAACAGCAGAAGCAAAGATAAAGAGGAGTGAATAGTGTACGTGTCCATGAATTCCAAGAGCAACATAACCTTTAGTTGGTTTTAGTCATTCAGTTGAGAAGCAAATAGTTGTATATTACTGAAGAGCTTCTGAGATGATAGATTATTAAAATAAAGACTATAAATTGTAACCCTGAGATCAAAATAATATTCAGTTCAGTCTTCTCAAGTAACAGGAAGGAGTCAAAGACAAAGATTTATATTCAAAGTGGTTTTTTAAGTAGGAACACTAAAAAGGCCAAACTCCGAGCTCTTTAAAAAGAATTAGTTATTCATGGTCATTACGAAGTTTTCCATGAAGTTCTTATCTTCCTATGTAAGATGATATCTCCTGAGTGCCAAATACTAGGTTTTGGTAAGCAGTGTTACAAAGGAAGAATGAGTGAGTACGCTGTGGCTGAGCCAGTTCTAGAAGGATACTGCAGGCATGCATAAGAACAACATGCAGCAATATCAGTATGTAAAACAGTATCTGACCCTACGTGCCTACCTCCCATCCCCCACAATCATTCAACAAAGGAGAAATTATGTAAGTGATTCTAGAATAACTCCGTGCCTTGGTATAATGGCAATGAATACAGTTTTTTTTTTTAAACGGAACCTTCAAAACTGGAACTGTCTCATTTTTCTGAAGCCAGTACAGTTGTAAAGACAATATTTTAAAAATCCTCTGAACTGTGTTTGTCGTAATAAGAACTATAATATTCAGTTAACCAATGCTTAATCTAAATGTGTCTCAGATAAATAAATAAGTAAATAAGTAAATAAATAAATGTGTCTCAGACTGCTACAAAAATTCTGAGTTAAGACTTGGTTGTGGTTACTGGAGAGTTCATTTAAGGCAATAAAACTTATGAGTCTACTTACTGTTTTTCAGGGTGAAGAAAGAAATAGTAGTTAGTATATAAAAAACATGGATGGAAAGAATTTTCTTAACAATTTATTTCCCAGAATGATCAGTAAGCACAGGAACAATTCAAATACTATTCTAGAAAATTTTACACTGTAATTTGATATATTTACAAACAAAACCCAAACCCCCAATTACCCAACCACAAATATCCACAATATAAAACACTTTAATGTTACTAAAAAATCATCATTATTCCCACACTACCTTCCTAGTCTACTTTAAAATGTGCTTCCAGTCTAGAATGCTAAGCTTTAATGATCACACATTTGAACCCTTGGAGCTAACTTTGGTCGCATTAGGTGAAGCACAATAGTACCAGCAAAGTTAAATGATAAAAGAGCAGTAATTGCAGAACAATGCTGCTACCAGTGCACAGGCGCACCATTAGCTTCTAAGTTGGAAATGTAATAGTTTTCTTTAAGAAGCATCCTTAATTAAATCCATAAGGAAATAGTATAACAGCCAGTTTACTAGTCAAAGAAAACATGAATTAAAAAAAATAATAGCTACATTCTAGTAGCCATGAACTTACTGAGCAAAAGGAGGCAGTTCTTCTGAACGAGAAGGCGCTTGGTCACATCCCCAGACGTCAGTGATAGATACGGACAGTTCATCTCCCCTAGGAGCCCACTCACCTCAAGCTGGAATTCTTCAGCTTCACTTGGGCCTTTTAAGAATTAAAATAACCTTAATAAAAATGACTGTTTTCTCATTAGCATAAAAGTTCTATATAAATGGAAAGTTTTAATAGGATGTTCCTAGCACAAGTTACTTTGACTTCTAATTCATCCTTTCTCACACCACTGCCAATTTTCTTAAGAAGTTTTCATTACGTTAGTCCCTTATTTGAGAATCTTTGTTTCCTAATTTCTACCCCATCTAATAATTTGTCTGACTTCAAAGATTTCTTCATAGCCTCCATGCTTCACCTTCCCGTGCACATTGCTATAGGAGTGCCTATGACATGTATGTACATACATGTACATACACAACATGTATGTACTAGTTACATTTTACCTCCATAAATATTCCATTTGTGCCAGAACTGTCTCCCCACTGTCCCAAGAACAGTGTCATTTCCACTTCTGTCCTTCATTTAAGTTATCCCCTGTGGCTGATATACCCTCTACTTTCCCTTCATCTATCAAATACCACCTCTCCGTCAAAACCCACTGGCACCTTGATAAGACCTTCACCAAGTCCTGTTGTACTCAGATTTCCTGTCCCTGTGAGCCACAAAGTGAAGCATTTAATTACTGTACTAATCTCTAGTTTCATTTGTGCTTAATATTCCCACTGAGATTAAATCTAAAGTTAGCAAACATGACTTGGTGGTTCTATATTCCCAAACATATTACGTACAGAGTTCATCTTGTGAACCAAGAAGAAACAATGCTCCTTCTTCCTTACTATTCTGATGGTTCTCTATTACACAAGGGTAAAAATTAACAAACTTTGAGAAAGTCACTTGACCTGGGTCCATTTTCTTTCCTTTTTTTTAAAGTATTTATTTATTTATTTGAGAGACAGAGAGAGAGAGAACACACACTAGAGAGAGCGAGCGTGAGCAGGGGGGAGGGGGTGAGGGAAAGAGAGAAGCAGACTCCCTGCTGAGCAGGGTCCTGGGATCATGACCTGGGCCAAAGGCACTTAATTCACTGAGCCACCCAGGTGCTGTGGGTGCATTTCCCCATCTGCAAAATGGAAAGGCTGTACTATCAGTGTTTTGCAAGCTGTTCTGTAAACTCAGAACTCCTTTAGAAACAGCTGCAGAGGATGAGGAGAGACTTGTGTAAAAGGTACTCTTAACTTCAACTAAACAGGTACACTATTACCTGTTTTGTATGCTGGCTTCTATGTTTTCATTTGAACAAAGCAGTTCCAGGTTACAAATAGTTATCATCTACTATAAGCGTTTTCACAAGTTCCTACAATCTCTGAAATGTTAGATCAAGAGGCAGTGTTAAAGAGTACTGGCTCCCAAACTTGACTGCTGGGGTTGAATTCTGGCTACATCATGTACTAGTTGTGTGACCTCAGGCAGTGCGTTTAACCTAGCCGTGCATCCTTGTTTAAGGTATAAAAGAATAATAAAACCTGCCTCAGGTTTTAAATGGCTTAACACGTGGAAACTGCTTACAACATATTGTTCAATAAACGTAAGCTGCTGCTACCATTACTGTTACTCGAGAGTGTCCTTAGTAATTGGAACTGGCTGCAACTAACATGCGCACATTAAATATACTGAATATGCAAGAAAGTGAGCTCTTCAAAATGGGATTCTGTGGGAGAAAATGGGATTATGTATATAATTCTCCATGAGGGGAGGTTAACAAGAGAGCATTTTTCTTTATCTCCTATTGTATGTTTACCTATAGTAGGAGGGAACCAGATGGTGAAGTGTTGGGTTCCAAGCTTTTGTCTCTTTTGCAGAGTCAAACTGCTAATACAATAACAAAATTGGCAAATATAAAACAGCTCTCAACGCCATAAATCTTTTTTTTTTTAAAGATTTTATTTATTTATTTGATAGAGATCACAAGTAGGCAAGAGAGGCAGGCAGAGAGAGAGAGGGGGAAGCAGGCTCCCTGCTGAGCAGAGAGCCCATGCAGGGCTCGATCTCTGGACTCTGAGATCATGACCTGAGCCGAAGGCAGAGGCTTTAACCTACTGAGCCACCCAGGTACCCCTCAATGCCATAAATCTGATAGAGCTGCATCTGGTGATACATTCCTAATTTCTTAAGAAAGTGTTCTCTTTCTTCGCATGTATAACAGAATTATAATGCATTTACTTTACATGCTAGTAGCATATGTACTTCTGGAATCTAAGAAAAACATTCCAATTTTCAGTTCTAGCCACCTATTTAAGAACTAACAAGCCGTGTTTCACAAAGAATGGAAAGTTCATATATGCTATACTTGTCTCCCTTATGTGTATCTCAGTAATAAGGTCTTTTCAACTACTACAATGTTTTTAGTACTTGCACAACTATAATCTGTTTTCTCAACTTACAAAATCACTTTATCTCTAAAAATAATGGAGGAAAAAAGTATTTGGGTTTCTTTATAATCTTTTTTTTTTTTTAATTTACAAAGAACTTAAAACTTCAGGTTTAGTACTAATAATGTTCAACTGACAATACCCGAATTTTACTTTTATATTTTGTACCTAAAACTGAATGTTTACTTACTGTTAGTTGCTTGCACATTTTCCTCTAATTTACAGAACACTCTTAATTCAGACACCAGCCAAGCACAGAGTTTGGTAAACTCAGGGGAACTGGCTCCAGCAGAGACTGCCTGAGACAGAGCGCCATCTTCCAACAATGGACCCTTGTAACTGGTGAGTAAAAAATTATACTTCAGAAGAATAAAAAAATCACACCAAATATTTTATACAAACACTATATATATATTATTTGTATGAATAATTGTTTCATAAGTTATGATGACCACTTTGCAAACTTAAAAATATAAATAAAATTTATAGAAAACTAAATCTAAAATTTAGTTTTTTTATTTTTTAATCTATAAAATCTATTAGAAAAATAACTTACATGATAACTGCATTTCTACACTTCAAAATATATGTAAATATTTAAGAGAATCATATATACTACTAAATTATGTCAACTTCTATACATTATACTGAAAGTCTTGCTGTACAAAGATTTTCTTACTTTAACTGAATTGGGTATTAAAATCACATTAACAAGTAATATACTGTAACATTAATAAGTGATTATACTATAGTTTACGATTTCAGAAATAAAATTTAAGTTATCTTTTCTAGAAAATTTTCCAGACATCAATTAGGTTAGTTTTTTTTTTTTACTTTTGTTTAAAACCAAAAACTTTCCAGTTAATCGTTTATTTTTTTTTCCATATTTAATAACTATTAAGTCATACTAGTACCAGAGAAATGTCTGGATTAATTTAAAAGATTAATAATGCTGGCAAGTTGATGTCTGGGTGAACTGGTGCATCTGAATCCTAATTCTTTTTTTTTTTTTTAAAGATTTTATTTATTTGACAGAGAGAAACACAGCGAGAGAGGGAACACAAGCAGAGGCGGGGATGGTAGCGGGAGAAGCAGGCTTCCTGCTGAGCAGGGAGCCCGATGCGGGGCTCGATCCCAGGACCCTGGGATCATGACCTGAGCCGAAGGCAGACGCTTAACGACTGAGCCACCCAGGGGCTCCTGAATCCTAATTCTTTGAAAGTGATTCAAGCGTAATTTTAAAGTATGAAATATCCAAACATTCATAAAAGACAATAGTAATAATGAATCACCTAGAATATAGCTAGAACTAAAGATCCTATCATTTTGAGAGTAATTTTAAAATATATTATTCTCCAGAAGATTATTTTCAGTGAAATATTGATAAAAAGCTATTGAAGATGAAACATGAAATATACTTAAGATAATTTGATGTTTGGAAGTACAGAGATGTTAGAGAAATGACAATACTTGATTCTTTTCAAATGCACCCTATACACAGAATGGAATGGAAAAAAAATCTTACATAAAAAGTGAGATTATACATAGTATGGCATCTAGATTCAAACCACATATAATTAGACACTGCAATAAAGACAGTAGGCATAGAAATCTCTCCTTGTGTTACATATTTATAATTTGTTAGTTTATTCTACAATTAGTTATTGAATTCCTACCGTGTGCCACATTAAAGATAAAAGATAGTCATTTAAAATTCTAGTATTTCTCAGTGAATCCTTTAAAAGTACATGTCAATTAATTAAGCCTGAATTTTAATGATTCCACCAAACTAAGTGGTTAGGCTTAAAGTGGTCAGGCTTAAAATTGATAGCAAAGTTTTCAGAAAATCTGACAGTTAACATTACAATCCATCTCGAATATTTACTTGATTTACAATTACTAACTAGTAAAAGTTACTTTTTTAGTACTCAAGGAAAAAAAATATGGTTAAAAGGGTAGAAGATGGGAAGAAATAGGACCCATCACCAATTGTTAGGCAACATCTACCTAAGCAGTATGACTATATTTAAATTAGGTTCCTTTCTCTCACTTTACTCCTTCAATGCTAACCCTAAGTGTCATT
Source organism: Procyon lotor (assembly GCA_028646535.1). Classification (NCBI taxonomy): domain Eukaryota; kingdom Metazoa; phylum Chordata; class Mammalia; order Carnivora; family Procyonidae; genus Procyon; species Procyon lotor. The sequence goes on along the minus strand of CM053610.1, from coordinate 94,769,296 downwards.
TCTTCTAGGAAGCTTTTAGGACCTCATTTCCTTTCCAAGTAAAGGGACCTTCCTCAGTTCTCCTCATACATATTCTCACAGTGTGAACTTCTCTTCCACCTCCCTTTGTGCCCATAAATGATCAGCCCAACACTGCTACAGAGCAAGTGTTCCTCAAGAAAATGTTCACTGAATGAACGGATTTATATGTGAGCAAGCAATTTAGTCTGAGATGTCCACCAAAGAGACTATTTTGCTGAATGTGACTTTAACCTACGCTCTAATAAAAAAATAAGTCCCCTAAAGTCTGGAATATTCATGAAAATTCAGAGCAACTTCCAAAGAAAAGAACAATGGTATTTCACTTTAAGAAAAAAGATTTAAGCACTACCACTTCTTTCCCCAAAAACTTCCAGCAGGACAGCAAATGATTTAAATGGGCAAACTCTGAGAACTTCATGGTGTCTCTTCCTAAAAAAAGGTTCCCCCAAAGGTTTCCATGTCATGGAAAAAACCTTTGAGGAGGATTTTGATAAAGGACTTTTTACTTTATAAACATAGCTAGCTAAATCTATATATATTTTCGACACCATTTACCTGTAGACAAATATTTAATCACACAATTTGTTCCTGGAAGCACACTTAGACCAAGAGGTTCTAAATTCTCAAGTTTTAAAGAATACACTAATCTCAATGACCCAGTGAGGTAAGAAGCCCTATTTCCAGCGTCTCTACTAAATTATGGTTGGGTAATTGTCAGAAGAGACGAAATGCACAACAAACATGTAGGGACTTGGTGGCTGAAGATGCCTCTAAGCTTAAGAGCTAATGGTGGCTCGACGAAGTAGAGTGTCACTGTCAAGGGAAACAACCAGTGAGTGGTTCCCATGAAGGTGGTGACAGGTGAGGTACATAATAGGGTTGGCTAGCGGAATGGACGCAGGCTTGTGGATTTGAGAAGCCTGAGTGCATGCAGAGATGACTGGGCAAAGGAGATTTTTTGAGAGAAATGGGGTGTGGTAGGAATAGGGGCTCAAGAGAAGAGCAAGAAGTTTGGAGGACAACTAGGAAAAAAAGAATCAACTTTGGCAACCTCTAGAGTGAGGGGGTAGGGCAAGAGGATGGGGAGCAAGAAGAGAAGCTCAGGGAGGGGGGTGGCGAGAACCCAGAGCCCAGACAATGACACGCATGACTGACAAACGCTGCGGGTAACTCGGCTGCAAGGAGCACAGAGCAGGCCTAGGGTCTTCGCTTCAGGAGGGCCCCGACCCGGCAGGGCAGGCAGTGGACGTGGCATTGGGGTCCCGGAGCCATAAGGAGGCGACAGTCAAGAGCCACCGGGTGCGGCGTGCACAGACAGGTGTCCCCGACTGGGGCGGAGGACGTGTTCCCGGGGGCCGGCAGTGTGAGGTTTAGGAGACCCGTACCCTGGCAGTCTTACCCTAGATCTTCCAACGACTCCAAGATGTCAGTCTCCATGAGGTCACACTCCATGCTACTGTGGTATTCAAATTTCCGAGTCGTCAGGCTCCCCTCTTCGCCGGCAACGCGTACTCTCGCGCATGCGCGGCCTCCCCGGAACTTCCAAATCGACAGCTGGCGCCTCAGCCGCCTCACTGCGCATGTCCCGAGCGTGCGCAAGAAACTCTGTCTCGCCTGCCGCCCCACCCCTGCCGGCTGAAGGGTTGCCGGGCGGCACAGTCTTACACATGCGTAGTACTGAATAGTGAAGCCGGCGGCCCGAAGAAGGGCAGGAGGACTGGCTGCGTGGCAGATGGGCGTGGGGACCCACACTGAGGGGGAGCGCTCTAACCTCTCTTAATTGGGTGTACGCATGTGCGAATCTTGGGCGAGGCGGGCGCAGAAAGAGCTTGGGGCGGGGAGAAGGGTCTCAGGGGTGATGGGTGTTGGCTCTGAAAACGGAGTCTCCGGATCTATAGGAGTCACCCGAGTGGGTCCCCGCAGCGTGCTGGCGTGTTCTCGCCTGAGCTGTGGGTCGTGCAGAAAGGGAAAACTCCAGTCTAATTCCTTGGGACGGGCGTAGACTGGCCAGCGCCGAGAACCGCAGACACCATGCCATTTGATTTCCTTGTGGCTGCAATAGCTTTATTTGAAGATTAGAGAGGCGTCAGTTTTCCGTTGCCACAGATGGGTTTGGAAAGTTGTTTAATTACCCCTGTTGCTTTCTCTCCCTGATTTCTTAAGCCCTTTCCAGACATTTCATTCCCAGGCGCCCTCTCTTTTAAAGAGGTGGTCGAGGGTGGGGGGAGCTTCATGCCCTATCAGATAGAATAACATATTTAAATCCACACAATTTAAACAGCGAGTAAACTTTTTTGTTTTTGATATTTGCCTGCCTGTGACATTCAACTCACGATGGCTTATGTTTCCTTGTCAGTTATTGATTGGGTATGTACTTAGAAATTATTGATAAATGAGGAAATTTGTTTCAAAGTGATGGCACACTTAGAAAAATAAATTTAACCACGATTTGGCAAAATATTGAATTGTGTAGGGGCACCTGGGTGGCTCAGTGGGTTAAAGCCTCTGCCTTTGGCTGGGGTCATGATCTAAGGGTCCTGGGATTGAGCCTCTTATCAGGCTCTCTGCTCAGCAGGGAGCCTGTTTCCCCCTCTCTCTCTGCCTGCCTCTCTGCCTACTTGTGATTGCTCTCTCTCTCTCTGTCAAATAAATAAATAAAAATCTTAAAAAAAAAAAAAACACGTTGAATTGTGTAGGCAATTAGAGAATTTTCACACTCTGCCAGTAAATTTTACTTTGTAGTTCTCAAATATTTTTGTGACTTAATGGCTAAATGCCCCTATTCTTAACAGTACTCTCTTTTTATTTCCTTATTTTGCATCATCTGGAATGGGGAAAGGAATTAATATTTATTATGTACCTATGCTTGGTTTGACATGGTATTACCCCTTTGATCCATTTATTTTATGCAACCATAAGTCCGTGTAAATTGTATTCCCCTTTTACTGATAATGACACTAAGGCTCAGAAGCTTAACAATTTGTCAAAAATCATATGGCCATTATTAAGGAACTGGATTTTGAGACTGAGTCATATCTGAATCCATATGCCTTCTGATTGGACTAGTTAAATAGGATTTATGTGGAAGAGATGATAAAATAGGAAGATGTGGCTAGTGGAATTTGTTTAAGCCTGTATATATTGTACATAATTACCTAATTATAATGAAAATGGAATAATTATTTGTTCTTGTAGGGTTGTTGAAGATGCTAACAGGAAAGGATGGGGAGGGAGACAAACCATAAGAGACTCCTAGACTCAAGAAATGAACTAAGGGTGGCGGGGGGGGGGGGGGGGGGGGGGGGGGGGGGGGGGGGGGGGGGGGGGGGGGGGGGGTAGGGATAGAGTGGCTGGGTTGGGGACAATGGGGAGGGTATGTGCTATTAAGTGCTGTGAAATGTGTAAGCCCGAAGATTCACAGACATGTACCCTGGGGCAAATAATACATTATATGTTAATAAAAATTAAAAAAAAAAAAAGTAATGTTTAATGCAAAATCAGTTGGGGAAAATAAAGGGTATCATTCTTGACTCACTTCCTTTTTTTTTTTTTAAAGATTCATTTATTTGACTCAGAAAGAGATCACAAGTAGGCAGAGAGGCAGGCAGGGAGAGAGGGGGAAGCAGGCTCCCCGCTGAGCATAGAGCCTGATGTGGGGCTTGATTCCAGGACCGTGAGTTCATGACCTGAGCCGAAGGCAGAGGCTTTAACCCACTGAGCCACCCAGGTGCCCCTTGACTCACTTCTTGATGTAAGTTGTAACACATAATGTTTGTGAGTGAACAAGTGATAGTTTCCCCTAAATTTCTTCTATCTCTAATGCAATTTAATTATTTAATTTGAGGGTAGCCTACATACTTTTTAAAAATAATTTTATATTTGCTGCAATACAGACAATGCTTTAAAAAGTAAATATTATCATTTCTATGAGATCTACTAGGAATTATGTGCATTTTATTTTTAAATATAAAATTTATATTTTTTTTATATTGTAAACTTGGTATCTAAAGACCTCATTCAGACTGAATTTAATAGAATGGAAAGAACACTGATCTGGGAGTTAAGTAAGGAGCCCTGGTTTTAGCCGCAGATCAGTACAAGAATGAATTTTCTAATACTTAAAGGTATCTAAAGTCCATCAGGTATTTGAGAGATGATGAGTTTTCTGCATAAAAGATGTTCAGCTAGAGGCTGGATGAGACTTGTTGAGGGTCTTATGAGGAGAGAGGCATGGGGCTATTTACAAACTCTGGAACCTTTGATTAGACTCTTACCCAAAAAGAATGTAAAATACCAATTAAAACCCCTTCTAGTATCTATCCCTGGGGAGGGCTGGTTGCTTTCTCTTTTAGTTGTCTGTGGCTACTCTAACAGGTGACCACAAACTTAGTGGCTTACAACAAGACAAACTGGTTATCTTTCAGATCTGAAGGTCAGATGTCCGAAAGGGATCATAGGCCTAAAATCAGCAAGGCTGTATTCCTTCTGGAGTTTTGAGGGGAAAATCTGTTTTCTTCCCTTTCTGAGCTTCTAGGAGCTGTCCTCATACCTTGACTTGTAACCCCTCTCCTTCATCAACAATCACATCACTCCAGTCTCTGCTTCCTTGATGTCACACTTCTCTCTTACTCTCCTCTCCATCTTTCACTTGTGAAGACCCTTGTGGTTACATTGAGCCAACCCAGATAATCCAGAATCATCTCCCCACTTCAAGATCCTTAATTAAACCACACCTAAGAGTCCCTTTTTCCATCTAAAGTAACATATTAATAAATTCTGAGGATTAAGATACATAACTTTGGGGGATCCATCATTCTGCCTGCACATTGCCTTTCGTAGGGAGTAGAAATCTTGATTGATATTAAAGACCAGCCTTTCTGAAATGGCTTTCCAGATTTTCTTGAGAATAGTAAAGAGAAATCATATTTCATACTTGTGAAAAAAATACAGAGGGGAAAATTGAAATGAAAACTGATTTAAGTTTTCAGAGGAAAATTTTTATGTCATAATCTTAAAGATTATTATAAGGGAAATTTTGAATTATATAGTAGTTAAAATTTATGCAGCTGACATTCTTAAGAAAATTACTTCTAAAACCTATAAAAGGGTAACTTGTATAATGGCAATAAAGTAGGTACAAACTTGAACATAAGATTTGTCATTTGTCAAAGAATGGTCTTCTAAGAGTATCTAACAGTAAAATAAACAGGCACCTAAAATAAATTACTTTTCTTTCTCAAAAGAGTTTGAAAAATAACAGCATTTTCCAGTTTTAATGAAATTGCCTTTAGAGGGGTGCCTGGGTGGTTCAGTGGGTTAAAACCTCTGCCTTCGGCTCAGGTCATGATCTCAGGGTCCTGGGATCGAGCCCCACATTGGGCTCTCTGCTCAGTGGGGAGTCTGCTTTCCCCTCTCTCTCTGCCTGCCTCTCTGCCTACTTGTGATCTCTCTCTCTGTCAAATAAATAAACAAAATCTTAAAAAAAAAAAAAGAAAAGAAATTTAGAATAACCTTCCAACAAAGAGAAAATAAAGACCATAGATTTGTTCATGTTGTTTATGAAATGAGAGTTTGTTTGTATATGCACTAAATACAGTCCTTTTCAGCTTGCACAGTAGAACAGTACTCTCCTCTAAATATTCGCATTTAGAATTTATCTTATAGGGTCTCAGGTACTCCTACTTTATTTTTTCTTAAATATTTTATTTTTTCAAAGTAGGTTCCACACACAACGTGGAGCTTGAATTCAACAACCCCAAGATCAAGAGTTGTATGCTCCACCAACTGAGCCAGCCATATGCCCCTCAAATACTCTTACTTTAATAAAGAATGCTTGTTTTTATGTTAGTAGATTTTTAGTTAGTATATAGTATGTCTGAGTATATTTCTGACCATGTTAGTATATAGTTGGGCAATTTTAAGAGACTGTTATAAAGTTTGAGAACAATATGTTGTCTGTGTTTAAATTGAGGAAGAGGAAAACTAAATAAATAAATTGAAGAAGAGGTATAGATGTTGATGATATAGATAATGATATAACCTAGTCTTTCCTTTTTTTAATTTTTAATTAATTAATTGGGTGGGTTGGTTTATTTATTGAGAGAGAGAGAATGCAGGGGGAGGGGCAGAGGGAGAAGGAGAGAATCTTTTTTTCTTTTAAAGATTTATTTATTTGAGAGAGAGAGCATGAGTAGAGAGAGCGGCAGAGAGAGAAGCAGATTCCCTGCTGAGCAAGGAGCCCAACATGGGGCTTGATCTCAGGAACTGAGCCAAAGTGAGATGCTTAACTTACTGAGCCACCCAAGCACCTCCAAAAGAGAGAGAGAATCGTCTTCTTTTTCTTCATCTTCTTCTTCTTCTTTTTTTATAGGTTCTATTATTTGAGAGAGAGAGCATGAGTATTGGGACAGAAGGAGAGGGACAAGACTGCCTGCTGAGCTGGGAGCCAGATGCAGGGCTCAGTCCCAGGACACTGGGATCATGAGCTAAGCCAAAGGCAGATGCCCAACCGACTGAGATACCTAGACATTGTGAGAGAGAGAATCTTAAGCAGGCTCCATGCTTAGCATGGAGCCTCACATGGGACTTGATCTCACAACTGTGAGATCATGACCTGAGCGGTAATCAAGAGTCTGATGCTTAAGTGGCTGAGCCACCCAGGCGGCTTATTTATTTGTTTATTCTAGATCCTTCTGAATAAAAGCTCCAAACTGATTTCCGTTGTCTTCTTAATGATGCTTCAGCCTAGTTGCCATGTCCTGCCAACATATAAATCAGGCACATAGTGAACCAGACAGACACTGGTCTAATTTGGGTATAGTAAAGAGTTTTTTAGACTCTAGCCCAGAGGTGATGAATTAGTATCCATATCAGCCCAAGTGTCATTTTTTATTTGGCCTAAGTAACATTTTAAAGAATTTTGAGTCATTTAAAGGTTTGAAAATATTATCTAAAAATCCAGATTGCTGATTTCTTTTCTTTCTTTCTTTCTTTCTTTTTTTTTTTTTTAAAGATTTTATTTATTTATTTGACACAGAGAGACGGATCATAAGTAGGCAGAGAGGCAGGCAGAGAGAGAGGGGGAAGCAGGCTCTCTGCTGAGCAGAGAGCCTGATGAGGGGCTCGACCCCAGGACCCCGAGATCATGACCTGAGCCGAAGGCAGAGGCTTTAACCCACTGAGCCACCCAGGTGCCCCCAGATTGCTGATTTCTTGAAAACATAAATAAGATAACTTGGCAGCACTGAGCTCCTATTACCCGTGAAGGGAATGATTGCCTTGGGTTGAGAAGGCTGCCCCTTATAGATCTGGCATGAATCTACCACTTCTCTGTGGTTTTTGGATTCTATCACTCACACAATATATAATATACATGTATATCTAGCAATTTACTTGCCTTCCTGTGAGTTTGAGATTTCCAATTCTTTTTATTCCTTTATGTCTTAATCGTGTTGATCACTTCTCCTACCCTACCTCTCATAGGGCTCCTCTCCTTTCTTTTCTG
>CM053610.1:94708935-94761271 GCA_028646535.1 Procyon lotor | reverse complement strand
TTTTTTTTTTTTTAAAGATTTTATTTATTTGACAGCGAGAAACACAGCGAGAGAGGGAACACAAGCAGAGGGAATGGTAGCGGGAGAAGCAGGCTTCCTGCCGAGCAGGGAGCCCGATGCGGGGCTCGATCCCATGACCCTGGGATCATGACCTGAGCCGAAGGCAGACGCTTAACGACTGAGCCACCCAGGCGCCCCTGAATAATTCTTTTAATGTACTGTTGGATCCTATTGGTGAGAATTTTTGCATCCATGTTCATCAGGGATATTGGTCTATAATTCTCCTTTTTGGGGGGATCTTTGTCTGGTTTTGGGATCAAGATAATGCTGGCCTCATAAAATGACTTTGAAAGTTTTCCTTTCATTTCTATTTTTTGGAACAGCTTCAGAAGAATAGGTATTACTTCTTTTTTAAATGTTTGGTAGAATTCCACTGGGAAGCAATCTGGCCCTGGGCTCTTATTTGTTGGGAGATTTTTGATTACTGCTTCAGTTTCCTTGTTGGGTCTGTTCAGGTTTTGGGTCTGTTCAGGTTTTCTCTTCCTTCTTGGTTCAGTTTTGGTGGTTTATGGATCCATTTCTTCCAGACCAATTTGTTGGCATATAGTTGCTCGTAATATGGTCTTAAAATTGTATTTCTTCAGTGTTGGTTGTGATCTCTCCTCTTTGATTCATGACTTTATTTATTTGGGTCCTTTCTATTTTTCTTTTTGATAAGTCTGGCCGGGTGTTTATCAATCTTATTAATTCTTTCAAAGAACCAGCTCCTAGTTTTGTCGATCTATTCTATTAATTCTTTTGGTTTCTGTTTCATTGATTTCTGCTCTAATCTTTAATATTTCTCTTCTTTTGGGTTTAGGCTTTATTTGCTGTTCTTTCTCCAGCTCCTTTAGGTGTAAGGTTAGGTTGTGTATTTGAGACCTTTCTTATTTTTTGAGAAAGGCTTGTATTATAAAATCTAATTTGTCGGGGTTCCTGGGTGGCTCAGTTGTTACGCATCTGTCTTTGGCTCAGGTCATGATGCCAGGGTCCTGGGATTGAGCCCCACATTGGGCTCCCTGCTCAGCGGGAAGCCTGCTTCTCTCTCTCCCAAAGCCCCTGCTTGTGTTCCCTCTCTCTCTCTGTGTCTTTCTCTATCAAATAAAAAAAAAATCTAATTTGTCTGATAGAAGGATTGCTACCCCAGCTTTCTTTTGATGTCTGTTAGCATGGTAAATATTTTTTTTTATTTATGTAGTGTATAGTGTGTACCCCCTCACTTTAAATCTAGAGGTGTCTTGGGTCTAAAGTGAGTCTCTTGTAGACAGCATATCAATGGATCTTGCTTTTTATACAATCTGATACTCTGTGTCTTGATTGGGGCATTTGGCCCATTTACATTCAGGGTAACTATTGAAAGATATGAATTAAGTGCTGTTGTATTACCTTTTTCTGTATATTGTCTCTGTTTCTTTCTGGTCTATGTTATTTTTGGCTCTCTGCTAAAATGATCTCTTTTAATATTTCTTGTAGGACTGATTTATTGATCACAAATTCTTTTAGTTTCTGTTGTCCTGAAAGATTTTTATCTCTCCTATTTTGAATAACTTCCTAGCTGGATAAAGTATTCTTGGTTGCATATTTTTCTCATTTAGCTCCCTGAATATATCATGCCAATCCTTTCTGGCCTGCCAGGTCTCTGTTAATAGGTCTTCTATCAATCTAATGTTTCTTTTTCTTTTCATTTTTTTTTTTTAAAGATTTTATTTATTTGTGTGTGTGTGTGAGAGAGAGAGAGAGAGAGAAAGAGCATGAGTGCACAAGCAGGCAGAGTGGCAGGCAGAGGCAGAGGGAGAAGCAGGCTCCCTGCTGAGCAAGGAGCCCGATGTGGGACTCGATCCCAGGACCCTAGGATCATGACCTGAGCCAAAGGCAGCCGCTTAACCAACTGAGCTACCCAAGCGTCCTCAGTCTAATGTTTCTACCCTGGTAGGTTATGGACCTCTTTTCCCAAGTTGGTTTCGGGTTTTCTCTTTGTCTCTGAGATTTGCAAGTTTCAGTATTATATGTTGGGGTGTTGACCTATTTTTATTTATTTTGAGAAGGGCTCTCGGTTTCTCCTGGACTTGAATGCCTCTTTCCTTCCCCATATTAGTGAAATTCTCCACTATAATTTGCTCCAATATACCTTCTGCCCGCTGCCTCTCTCCTCTTCTTCTGTGATCCCAATTGTAATATTGTTCACTTTATGGTATCACTTCTCTCTTGAATCCTCCTTGTGAACCACTAGTTGTTTATTTCTTTTTTACTCATCTTCTTTATTCTCCGTCTTTTTGGCTTCTATATCACTAATTCTCTCTTTTACCTCATTTATCCCAGGAGTTAGAGCCTCCATTTTTTATTGCATCTCATTAATAGCCTTTTTTATTTCAACCGATTAGATTTCAGTTCTTTTATTTCTCCAGAAAGTTATTCTCTAGTGTCTTCTATGATTTTTTTCAAGCCCAACTAGTGTCTTTATAATCATTATTCTAAACTCTAATTCTGACATCTTACTTATGTCCATACTGAGTAGGTTCCTGGCAGTCAGTACTGTCTCTTGTTCTCTTTTTTGAGGTGAGTTTTTCCATCCAGTCATTCTTAGTTATGGGTCCACCAGAAAGTGGTCACTTTACTCTTTGTAGAGTTACAGCTATTCTTTTCTTAGATCTCTGGTTGAGTCTGCAGGTGTTCAGAGTGACTCAATAGCTTTCTTGCTGAATTCCTGGGAGCAAATGAAATTAAGGTCTCCTACTCCTCCACCGTCTTGGACTCAGACTCTGTTTTGAGGCTTACTGACACAATCTATGCAGTGTATTTTTTTTTTTTTTTTTTTTTTTTTTATGCAGTGTATTTTGAACAGTGCCTGGCATATAGAAGCTATCAGTGTTATAGGATTTCTTTTAGTGCCCCGCTTCTGGGTCACACCACTTCAACGATTGAATTGGTAAACTAGACAGAATGGTGGGAAGCAGAGCAAAGTTTACTGAGTGATAATAAAGTAAAGTTTATTGAGCAATAGTACAAAGCTCCAGAAGAGGAATGGGGCCCGAGAGGGTTGCCACTGGACTTTCTAAGTCTAAGGGGTTTTATGGGCTTGTTGGTGGGCTGTTTTAATCTGATTAACCCTTCAGGAGCCTGTCACCCAGTCAGGTTTTTGTCATCTACCTATCATGTGAGAAAGGGTGGAAGGCTCCTTCTAGGGTTTGTGTAAAATCCTTTAAATGGTGGTTTCCTCTTGGGGTGGGAGGGCCCCTTGTACCTGTCTCATTTCTTCTGACTGCCCTTCATTATCAGTAAAAAACAATAAATGTTTTTATTAATATTTTTCAGAAATGTAAAGCAAAGCTTACAGCTCTTTTCAGAAATCTATCAAGCAGTACATTTGAATGAGTGGGGGAACCCATATTTACAGATTAGATAAGAAACTGAAGCTCAAAGATATTATTCTAAATTTATACAGGGTACATCAGTAAGCCTTCCTAAAATATAAATTAATAGAAGGGTTATTTCTCTTGAATAGTGTAGAGAATTTATCTGGCCAACTTTCTTGTTAGAGAAATTTACCAATGAAGGACATCTCATTGGATTACATTTTTATCTATAAAAATGCTGTGGGAAGATAAGCCAGAAAAAATAATAGCAGCAGAGAGGGAGAGAGTTGAATATGTGTGATTGGCTTTCAAGATGGCGGCTTGTTTTATGGATGGAGGTGCAATCTCCTATTCTTACAGGCATTATGTTCAAACTTGCCTTTCAGTCTTTCAGTATCCACAGAGTGAACTGTCTGAGATATTAAAACTGCTAATACATTGAATTTAGACCTTTGAGCTATGAGGCTCCTTGTATGAAGGGCCAAGAGAAAGACGAACACTTGGTGCTCAAATGCCTTTTCCATTCTCTACAATCAATACTAGCCTGTGTTCCAAATGTCAGAATATCAATAGGTAATGCATTGAGCATGTTCAGTGTTATAGGTATTATTCTTAGAGCCTCACAAATATTATCTCACTCAGATCTGCAACAACTATGAGAGATTGGTACAATTATTGCATTTTACTAATGAGAACATTGAGATAGGGAGGGTAAGTAACTTTTCACAGAACCAGTAAATGACAATGCCAGCATAAGAACCATGGCATGATGACTCCAGAAACATACTATTGCTCAGTTTTCCTTTGGCAGAATGGTCCTAGAGGAGACAGCTTTGTGACAGGGGAAGGGAGGTGTGGGTAAGGTGAAAAGAACAGAAAAAGGTGGGGGGTGTTGAGATGCAGCATCTGCTTAAACCCTCAGCATTTATTGTTGAGAGCAGATTGCTCCCTGGAAGGCCTAGTTGGCTCTGTTGGTTATGAAGAGATGCTGTAAAACTGGGCTTCAGTTTCCTGGAAACCACCTTACTAAGCAACTGAGGCATATGCGTTCTCCTTGAAAGTATCATTTTTTGGTAAATTCATTCACACTAGGGCCCAAGCAAGACCATCTTTGCTTGCTATATGCTTCTCCCCACCATGGCCAGATCTTGCCTAGTTAGCCACCTCTTTTGTTCATATTATGAGCTATTTTTTTAAAAATCGCTTTGTATTAGAGTCCATCTTAAGGGCACCTAGGTGGCTCAGTTGGTTAAGTGTCAACTCTTGTTACTTGCTCAGGTCATGATCTCACGGTCACGGGATCAAGCCCTGCATCCACCTTTGGGCCCAGTAAGAAGTTTGCTTCTCTTGCTCAACCTCTGCCCCACCCTTCCTCCAACTCCCCAACTGTCTCTCTAAAAATGAATGAATGAATGAATGAACAAATAAATATTTAAAAAAGAAAAAGAGTCCCATCACAGTTAAAATTGCCTAATTGCTTCAGTTTGCCAAAGTAAGAGAATGTTGATTCATTAATGCATTTGACAAACATTTACTGAGTACCCACTATGTGGTATCATTTTTGATGAAGATCCAGGGCCTGAGCTGCTCCATGCTCCCTTCCATTGCTTTCTACGAGAAGAGACCAATTAGTATTCACAAATAACTGGGTAGCATTTGGTGGTTGAGATTGAAAAACAAAATCTGTCCCAATAAATGTCTTGGGGATTTATTTATTCAGTGATCATATTATCCATCAGATCTCAAACTATAGTATTCTGGAGTGACTAAAATTCTCAAATTTATTTCTCTGTTTAAATTTTATGAAACTTCATTATTTTTAATTCACTGTAACAAAAAAGATACCTTACAGATTTTTAAAAAAAGATTTATTTACTTGTTTGGGAGAGGGAGAGAGAGAGAGCACATGCAAGGAGGAGAGGCAGAGGGAAAGGGAGAGAGAAACTCAAGCAGACTTCGAGCTGAGCACAAGCCCAGTGTGGGCTGGATCCCACAACTCTGAAATCATGACCTGAGCTGAAACCAAGAGTCAGAGGCTCAACTGATTCTGCCACCCAGGCACCCCACCTTGCAAACTTTTGAGTATTGAAAAGTGGTAAGAAACTTTAGAAACATTTATTCTAAATGCACTGTGAATAGATATTTTAATAGAAATTTTAAAATTTTTATTGTTAAGAAAAAAAATACTGTTATCCTAGAGCTATGGATCATTGCCTGCCCCTCCCATCACCTTCCCTTCTCCTGGAATTTTCTCTGTTGTTGCCAGACCAACAATAAACACCTCAGTTGTAGTTGACTGTGTGGGAGGAGAATATGTGACTTAAGAATACTCTTTCCTGAGATCTGTAGCCTCATGTGAAAAGATGAACTTGCCCAAGCATTTCTCTCTGTGGTGAGTCTGAAATTGGAAAACCAGGGAATGGAGATTGAGCCACGTGGCCACAGGGGAAGCATTGAAAAGGATGTGCAGAGGGCTGCTAGGATGTAGCATGGCCAGCTGCCTAAAGTTAGGACAGAGGTGAGGATGCTATCTAGAGGACTTGGAGAGTATTGGTGTTTCCTCATCTTTATAGACAGAACTGTAGCTCAGAGAGCTTGAGTTAGGTCAAGTCAAACATGAAGAGCTAATAAAGATATACTGTATTCACAGCTTTCTCATACTCTTCCTCTCCATGTAAAAATTAAAACAAATATACCCCACAAAACCCACTTGGACAGTATCAATGAAATGAAATTCTTGAGGAGACTCATGCTCCTTTTTTCCTTTCTGAGTCTCCTGGACACTCTATGTGTATCTGCTCTCTCTGTAGGGTCAATAAACTTTGCTTTCACCTCAAAAAATTAAAAAAAAAATTAATAAAATTCTGGAGTCTCCATTTCTTATGGCCTAGAATTTATCTTTCTCTCAAAATACTTAGAAGCCATATACATATATTTTTATGGGTTACCTAATTTGTAGTTCTACAAATAGTAATTTTAAAATCCCTACCTAGTAAAATGAAAGATTAATGCTCTATTCTTTTTACTTCACTATTAGTAAGACTCCATCCATTTCTCACCCCATTTTTATCAGTAAAATTGATCTCTACAGCCTGCTTTTTTGCTTCTAGTTCTAGTACGTGCACATCTTTCTATTGAATGAAGGAGGCACAAAAAAGAGGAGGAAGAACGGTCCTCTCTGCCATGTGGCTTCTGGGGGAGAGTAGCTTTCTGTACCATTGAAAGCAGTCAAATAATCTCATGTGATAAAACATTGGAAACATTCATTAGACTCTCAGAGATTTCTGTGAATATTCATAGTGGTTGCTAACTTGTTTCCTACTAATATAAATCTGGCCTTGGAAGCAAAATTGAAACAAAGGGTCTTATAAGATTCCAAGGACTTTAAAAATAGTGCTATGTTCTGTGAAAATAACCTTCAAAAAGAAACATGTAATTCAGGTTGTTTTTATTACTTGTTATTTATTTATTTAATTTATTTTATCCTGGTAATAATGTTGAAATTGACATCTTTATAATGTTCCAGAGAAAAAAATATTTATAAGAGGCTTTTCTCAAATCAGTGGTCCTTCCTTCCTCATGTGAATGGGGGAGTATGTATGATTGCTAATTTCCATCATTTAAAAATGATTAATAGTTTTATTTAAATTAGGTCCTTGAGGGGTGCCTGGGTGGGTCAGCGGGTTAAAGCCTTTGCCTTCGGCTCAGGTCATGATCTCAGGGTCCTGGGATCGAGCCCCACATCCAGCTGTCTGCTCAGCAGGGAGCCTGCTTCCCCCTCTCCCTCCACCTGCCTCTCTGCCTACTTGTGATCTCTCTCTCTCTCTCTCTCTTTGTGTCAAATAAATAAATAATATCTTTAAAAAAAAAATTAAGTCCTTGAAAAGTCTGATGTCACACTCCAAGGTTATGTTGACATGTTGAGCCACAGCTATTTTCTCTGACTCTGTACCACAGTGGCTCCACACTCAAGCTCACTCTATACCCAGGTCAGTTCCCACGCTTTACCTTTGGGTGAGCCTGGACTACTAGCCTAGAAAGTCCATTCCTCTATGATTATACTTTGGGCTTCCTGACAAATTTTCCTGCCAGTGGACTGTTGTCTACGTTATCACCATCAAGCCAGGTCATGTGGGGCTTCAAATACCTTCCCTCCCAGCGGTCTTGGGACCCTTAGCAAAGTGGTCATCCTCTCCTCCTGAGTGCTGCATACAAAGGGGTCTTAGGTCTTAGATGGGGGACCTTTACTCACAGGAATCTCTTACCTTTCCCCCCAGGACGTGGCTTCAAGTTATCTTTTAATTGTATCACTAGAATAGTTACTCTTCTGGTGATGGCTCATTTAACAAGACAGTCTGTCCCTGAATATATTGTTTTGGACCCAGTTTTGGGTCCCAGACTCAGTGGCCATAATTTAAAATTTTTTCTCATCTGAGGCTTCAAAGACCTATGCAAAGCCCTATGCTGCCAATAACAGCAACAGAGGAGTGCTTTGAGGGTATGCAAAGGAGATATGAGTTTTTCGATCTACGTGTATTCATGTTGTTGATAAGAAATCTCTGTGTGTATTCCAAACAAATTAGACCTCTGAGAAATGTAGGGGAGGAAAAGACTTTTTCTCTACCCTGTCATGTTCAGTGTCTGGGAGCCTGCAGATTAAATTGACAAAAGACACATTATCAAGGGGAAAAAAAAAAGTTTATTCGTGAGTACAAAATGAGGGTGCCCAGTGATGAGTAACTCAAAGAGTGTGATTAGACTTTGGGGCGAAAGGGAGGGGGGAAAAAGGCAGTGGGAAAACAAATGACTTCTTGGAAGGGGGAGGTGTGAGAGAAAGGGCATTTATGGAAGATAAATGGCTTTTCAGAAAGATAAATGGGCTCCTAGGAGAATAGATCGGAGATTGGATAGCCTTGAGTCTTGAGTCTGTTGGAATGTCATACCTACTTCTTGAGTTCTAATCTCCAAGAAG
Source organism: Procyon lotor (assembly GCA_028646535.1). Taxonomy (NCBI): domain Eukaryota; kingdom Metazoa; phylum Chordata; class Mammalia; order Carnivora; family Procyonidae; genus Procyon; species Procyon lotor. Next base: position 94,752,907 of record CM053610.1, on the reverse strand, counting down.
ATTAGAGCTGTCCTTGTGGAAGGGATTTATTAATGGTAAGTGTAGTCTTTTGACTTCACTCTGCTTTTAGGAAGATGAGGGATTTCAGGAACTTGGATGTCTTCAGCTCAAAATAATTTTTATGCTACAGTGGCACATTTTGGGGTGGTATGTCCTGATACCCTTCAAAAAGGACTAAATCATTTGAACGTTATAAAGAATAATGAACTTTTAAAATATACAAAGCATAGTTTCCTGTTCCTTTTGAAGAAAATTATAATTCACTTGAAGAAAAGCTTAATTTAAAAAAGAACCCAAATATCCCCTAGTCTCCCTAGAAGCAAACCATAATTAATTTTAACACCACATATATTTCATTCCAATGGATCGTGGACGAAGAAGCTTTGTGAGCTTGGAATTCCCTTTACTGTGAAACCTTAGCCAGTAGCAGGAATAAATTCTTGTCAGTGTGCATGATAAAAGCTTAGTTTCTTGCTTTTTAATTTTTCTTTCTACTTTTTGATGTTAAGTGTAGAGTAACTAACATCTACTTGATGACTTATCAGATTGGTTTAGTCTCTACTGGGGGCTGGATGTACAATATATTTTTTTTTCACATGAAAGATAAAATAGAAATTATTTTCAAGTTAATTATATGCCTGTGGACCTGGAAAAGACAAAAGATGAGTAGACTAAACCCTAATGAAGTGGAAAATATTTGTATTTTTTTTCAATAACCGAGCGCTAGAACCTGGGGTGACCCTTGGTTTTTAATCTTTGCTATAGCAGGTACTCAACAATGGGTTTGGAATAGTTGCTTTGTTCTGTGGCCAATGAGGTTTTTGTACTGGTGGCAGATGGCAATTTATTTTTGAATTGGCCTGGACAGGGATACTTTTTTTTCACCCCTTGGCTATGGTGATGATTTTGGGAAGACAAGCCTCTGTAGAATGTTAATTCTGGCAGGTTAGATTCTTCATGTAATCCTAATTGGAAGAATTAGGAAAAATGACTGTAAGTCGGCCCATAAATACTTCCCACAGGGGGAAGATCTACTTGGAATTGTTGCTAATGATGTCAAGCCTCTTCTGTAGCGGATGACTGTTATAAATTCCGACTTCTCTCTTGTGCCTTATCCTGGTAGATATGCTTTGAAGACCTTTCTCCGTGTGCTACCACAAGGCCCCTAAACATTCTTGCATAGCTGCTATTTTATATTTATGCTTCCTTGATGACTCTCCTGAGCCAATAACAGCATCTGCTCCCACAGTTTGTAGGGCATTAAAGCAAGAGTCCTCTTGGTCTATGATCTATGACGGACACTTCTTATCAACTGCATTTTAATCAGGTTCCCTTTTTCCTTGAAAAGTAGAGGTGTTTTCTCATCATACCATGGATAGAGAGATGCCCTCATCAGTTTTGTTCATAAATTCATGAGAAAATTAGTTTACAGTTATGAAAGAATGCACTATGTTTTCCTAGTTAGATTTATTTCTATCAAAAGAGGAAGATTTGTTATTTGCGAAGGACTGAGTTGGTTCTGTTTTCTATTTGAACACTGAATGACACTTTGGCAGTTCCTCTTTGTGTGTGTTTATTCAATTTCAGATAAGAGGACATTTATCTATTATGTAGCTTATGCCACATAAAGTTTTAGATAAAACAAGTCTGTAGATCAAAGCTTTGCTTTGAAATGATCATTTTATAGGAATTTTATTTCTGAAGTGACATTCATAACCTCATATTAATGTCGTCTTATGAAGTTATTTCACAGGACTGAAGAAAGAAATCATAGAAAGAAATGATTTAAATATATGCATTTACCCAAATCTATCATTAATCCAAGGATCATGGTATAGGTATTGCTGTGGAGTCTTATATATAATGAAGGAATATGAAAATATTCAACTTAGAAATTATCTTGGGGTAGTGTTGTAGATTGAATATTTGTGTCTCCTCTCAAACCCCTATTCATATGTTGAAATCTTGACTCCCAATGTGATGGTTTGAGAAGAGAGGGCCTTTGGGAAGTGATTAGGTCTCAGGGGTAGAGCCCTCGTAAATGGCAATAGTGTCCTCAGAAGAGGGAACCCTGAGTGGCCTGTTTTGCCTTCTATCTGCTGTATGAGGCCATAACAAGACAGGAGTCAGAGGCGCCCGGGTGGCTCAGTGGGTTAAAGCCTCTGCCTTTGGCTCAGGTCATGATCTCAGGGTCCTGGGATCTAGCCCCACATCGGGCTCTCTGTTCAGCGGGGAGCCTGCTTCCCCCTCTCTCTGCCTGCCTCTCTGCCAGCTTGTGATCTCTCTCTCTGTCAAATAAATAAAATCTTAAAAAAAAAAAAAAGACAGGAGTTACTGCCCAGAAGAGGCCTCTCTCCAGAACCTGCCCACGCTGAAACCTTGATTTCAGACTTCTGGTCTCCAGACCTGTGAAAAATAAATTTCTATTGTCTGTAAGATATCCAGTCTATGGTTCTTTGTTGAGAAGCCTGAACTGACCAGGACAAGTGGTATTTCTCTGTTTTCCACAGAACAGTTGTTGAAAGAACTGTCAATAATTTTAAAGGAAAAAAAAAAGACTTTGAGGAGAAAACATGGTCTGAGAGATTTATGAAGCAGGTTAAAAAAAGGTAGTTTTCTTTATTACAAGATTTCACGTTTCCTTTAAGATGTTAATGTGGACTAGAGTCTCCAAGAGGCAATTATGGTACATTGTGCTTCCCAAGTTTACTTGACAAATTTAATTTTTTTAAAATTTTAAACAAATTTGATTTTTTTCCCCAACATGTTTTGTGGGGCTCATGTTTAGTCGAACATACATGGGAAAGTGCCAGTGTAGTGTGGCACCTTAGTTTTTTAGTAGAAGGAAGTGAGATCCAGAAGAGAGAAGTGGCATTCCTAAGATGATCAGATGGTGAAAAGCTGTCTCAAAGCTGGAACCAAGCGCCCCATGTCTTTGTTCTTCCCATGGTTCCACACTGGCTCCACCTGGTTATAGTTTCTATGTGAAGACCACTCTTAGAGGAGGTCCTACGTACTTTTTCTTTTCATGCTTTTTTGTAATATATATTTAAAAAGTAAACTTTATTTTTTTAGAGCAGTTTTAGGTTTATAGCAAAACTGAGCAGATGGTACAGAGATTTCCCATATGCTCCCTTCCCCCACACATGCATAACCTACCCGGTTACCAGGGACCCCCCCCCAACAATGGTATATTTGTTATAATGGATGAACCCATGTTAACACATCATTATCACCCAAAGTCCATTGTTTACACAGGGAATTGCTCTTGGTGTTGTACATCCTGTGGGCTTTGATAAATGTACAAGGACATTTATCCATCATCTAGTGTCATACAGTGTAGTTTCCTGCCCTAAAAAATCCTCTGTTCTTGTCTTATTCATCCTTCCTTCCCCCAACCCTGGCAGCCACTGGTCCTTTATTGTCTGCATAGTTATGCCTTTTCCTAGATTGTCACATGGTTGGAATCATGTAGTATTTAGTTGTATGGGAGGAAAAAAATTTTCCCCCTCTGCCCTCCTAGTTCTCTAGCTGGGACCTATAAATTAGACTGACAGAAGACAAATTAGCAAGAAAAAAAAGTGTTTTAATAACATATTGTGCATTCACATAGGAACACTCAGAGGTGGGTAAATTCAAAGGGATGGTTTGAACTTGGGCTTATAGTGTCTTTTTTTTTTTTTTTTTTTTTTTTTGGGCTTACAGTGTCTTAACGAGAGAACAAATCATTTTTAGAGAAGTGACCAGACAAAGGAATAAGACTTAGGGTTTCTAGGGCGGCACTGTGGGAGGGCAAATGTATGAGGAAATCAGTGGAAGCTAAAAGCTAGTTGTAGCAAAGTTTTTAATGTAGGTTCCTCTGGCGCCATCTACAGTTGTCTCTGGTGATTAATTTTGTCCTTTCTGGTAGGGAGGAGGTGAGGGCATCTTTATAACTTTATGTCGTTCTTTAGCATATAAGGTAAGGACCAAGAGAGAACTTTTCTTGAATCTACTACTTAATTGTCTTGAGCTCAAAATAATCTTTAGGCCAAAGTGGCATATTTTGGATGGAATATTCTGCTACCCTTCATAGTCCTTTGAGACTGGCTTCTTTTTCTTAGTACTACGCATTTAATGTTCTTCCGTGACTTTTCATGCCTTGATAGCTCATCTCCTTTTAGCTCTGAATAATATTTCATTATCTGAATGTACCACAGTTTTTTAAATCTGTTTACCTGCCGAAGGACATCTTGGTTGTTCCCAATATTTGGCAATTATGAATAAAGCTGCTACAAACATTTGTGGGCAGATTTTTGTGTAGAAGTAAGTTTCAGCTCATTTGAGTAAATGCCAATGAGTACAATTGCCAGATTTTATGGGAAGAGTATATTTAGCTTTGTGAGAAATTGCCAAATTGTCTTCCAAAGCGGCTGTACCACTTTGGACTTCCACCAGTAAGGAATGAGAGTTCTTGTTCCACATCCTCGTTAGCACTTGGTGGTGTCTAATAAATGGATTTATCCAATAGATGTATAGCTCCTTATAATTTTTGAGATTTATTTTTTCTAATATGTTTTTTTTTTTTTTTTAAAGATTTTATTTATTTGACAGCGAGAAACACAGCGAGAGAGGGGACACAAGCAGAGGGAATGGTAGCGGGAGAAACAGGCTTCCCGCGGAGCAGGGAGCCCGATGCGGGGCTCGATCCCAAGACCCTGGGATCTGACCTGGGCCGAAGGCAGACGCTTAACTACTGAGCCACCCAGGCGCCCCCTAATATGGTTTTAACATTTAAATGAAAGAGAAGGCTTTTAAGGCGAAAAAAAATCAACCTATTGTCTTCACTTCTTCCCAATCCTCAGTCTTGTTTCCCAGGGCAAACATGTTTAACTGTCACCTTTTTCTTTTGCTATCTGCCTCCATATTTTAAAGTAACGTTGTATTGTCTTAATTTATTAATTCTGTACATTGCCTGTTCATTTCCTATTATGAGGGATGATAATTTAACACTTTGATACTTTTCCTCATCGTAATTTCATTGCTCACTTTCTCTACTTGTGTTTATTTTTTGTATACTTTTTTGTGTATCCTGAAGTTAATAATTGCATAGCTTTTTTTCATTTGCTTTGTTTCATATGTACACACAAATATTAAAATATTTATACAAATGTATTTATATACATATCAGTAAGATATAAATACAAATATACATATGAATAAGAAGAAAGAGTAAAGGAGGGAGAGAGAAGGGAGGGAGGGAGAGAGAAAGAGAAGTTCTCAATGTAATTTTGCACACAGACAAGCTTATCAAATATTTTTTTTTAAAGATTTTTATTTATTTGACAGCGAGAAACACAGCGAGAGAGGGAACACAAGCAGAGGGACTGGTAACGGGAGAAGCAGGCTTCCCGCTGAGCAGGGAGCCCGATGCGGGGCTCGATCCCAGGACCCTGGGATCATGACCTGAGCCAAAGGCAGATGCTTAATGACTGAGCCACCCAGGCGCCCCAGCTTATCAAATATTTTATCAGGACCTCTTTTTCTTTGGAGACTTCTCTGGAGCCCACACATTTCTAGTCTCTATCTCTAGGCCTATTGCACAGTCATCTTCTGGGAATATTCTTTGTCATCCTTTTAGATTCATTTCATGGATATGTTGTTTCTTGGTTTACTTATTATTTTGATGAAGAACATTATTAACATATCTAATATCTTTTTGTTTTGTTTTTTTTTAAGATTTGACAGAAGGAAAGAGATCACAAGTAGGTAGAGAGGCAGGCAGAGAGAGAGGGGGAAGCAGGCTCCCCGCTGAGCAGAGAGCCCTGTGCAGGGCTTGATCCCAGGACCCTGAGATCATGACCTGAGCCGAAGGTGGAGGCTTTAGCCCACTGAGCCACCCAGGCGCCCCCATATCTAATATCTTAAATTTACTCTTGTACTTGATTAATACTTTGGCTAAGTACAGAAATCAGGTTGAAGGTAATTTTCCTTCAGAATTTTAAAATTACTGCTTCCAAATTCCACTGTGGTTTTGAAAAGTCTAATTTAGTCATTCTAAAGTTCTTTTTTATGAGGGACCTTTTATATGTTTTGTTCTTTCTGAAAGTTTTTATAATCTTCTCTTTAACATTGGTGTTCTGGAATTTCACAATACTATGCCTTTATTGTGGATCTTTTCTTATTTTCTTGTTTGGCTGTTGGTAGCCTTTTCCAATGTCTGGATTCATGCTCTTCATGAGTGACAATGTTCTCTCAAATTTTTTTTGTGTATTTGTTTAATAATGGTAAAAGACACGTAACAAAAAATTTACCATCTTAACCATTTTTAAGTGTACTGTTCAGGCCTTCTACTGATTGGACGAGGCCCAGACATATTTTGGAGGGTAATCTGCTTTACTTGAAGTCTACTGTTTAAATCGTTAATCTCATCTAAAAAAATACCTTCACAGCAACATCTAAACTGATGTTTGACCAAATATCTGGGCACCGTGACTAGCTAAGTGGGCATATAAAATTAATCATTACTGTTATATGAATAGAATCATACAGTATTTGTCCTTTAGTGACTGGCTGATTTTATTTGGCATAATGTAATGAAGGTTCTTGCATGTTGTGGCATGTGTGAGGATTTCCTTCCCTTTTAAGGCTCAATAATATTCCACTGTATGTACGTACCACTTTCTATTTATTCATCTGTCTATGGACACGTGGGTTGCTTCCACCTGTTGGCTATTCCAAATAATGTTGCCATCAACTTGGATGTACAAATATCTCTTGAAGTCCTTGCTTCCACTGCTTTAGGTGTATGTACCCAGAAAGGGGATTTCTGAATCACATTGCTCTCACTTGTTTTTCATTTTGAAATCCTATTGGATCTTAAAGTTCTTAGATTGATTGTCCAGTTTTTTTTTTACCTTTTTTCCTCTCTCATGTGACTTTTTTATTCTACTTTTTGGAAGTTTTCCTTTACTGTGGTTTTCAACTCATTTCCCATTCTAATTTTCCTCTCTTTCTCCTCCTTTCCTTCCTCCCTTCCTTCCTTGTCTCTCTCTCTCCCTTCCTCCTTCCCTTCTCCTTTCCTTCTTGAAGTTCAGCTGTATCTCTTATGGTGAATGATCATTGCTTTGGAATTAAACCATGGAGCAGTTTATTTTTGTCTTAACACTCTCCTTTTGTTATTTTGTGGGCTGGTTCTTTCTTTGCCCTTGAATGAGATTTAACACTGTAACTTTCTCACATTTTCAGATGAAATGTGAGATACTTTTGGGAAGTACTTTCCCATTGCATGTAATAGTTAAATAATTAATCTTGACTTAAATCTCATTTTCTTCAGCTTAGGCTACTAGAGATGTGAAGTGTGAATCAGAAAAGGGAGAGTACAGCCTGCTTCTTTTCTCTTTATACCTGACACTTTGATTCCTTCTGTCCCCTTATTCTTTTTTTTTTTTTTTCTGTCCCCTTATTCTAATTAGAGTTCCTGATCTCTGTCCCCTCCAGCGTAGGAATCCTGCAATTAGAAAGATAAGGAATCAGGGGTGTCTGGTTGGCTCCGTGGGTTAAAGTCTCTGCCTTCGGCTCAGGTCATGATCTTGGGGTCCTGGGATCGAGCCCCGTGTAGGGCTCTCTGTTCGGCGGGGAGCCTGCTTCCCCCTCTTTCTCTGCCTGCCTCTCCACCTGCTTGTGATCTCTCTCTCTGTCAAATAAATAAATAAAATCTTAAAAAAAAAAAAAAAGGAATCAGAGACCTGTCAGTAATGAAAATAGGGTTAAGATGTGTGGTTTCTTATATGAGTCATTATTTTCTAAACTAGTTGATATGTTTTACAACCTCATTAACAGATATGAAGTGGTGGTATTTAATGCAGTCATAATACATCATTTCAGTTATATTTGTGTTCTGCATGGTGTCCCACCTGTCTCTCATCCTCATCCTATACCTCTGCTTGTGCCTGCTTCTGTTTTGCTCATAACAGACTATCTTAGAATCATCTGTTGGCTTGTCTGTTTCCCTCCTAGACAATAACCTCCTTGAGGGACCTCATTATTTCTCCAATGCCCAGATTATAGTGTTATTCAATACATTTCTACCAAGTTGAACAGACAGAATTCAAATGGTAAAAGATCAGAGATTCAGCAAGAATCCCCTGCAATGAGGGCTGATTCCAGAAGAGAGGCTGTTTGTCTATTTGACATCTCCTGTCCCTGATTATGACCTCTGGTCCCCTCCTTTTCTCCTGCTTCAGTGAATAGGGAAGGAGGCTAATATTTTCTTCTGTTGTCACCTCAGGGCCACCTCCACCCAGCAGGTATTAGACAACAGTGCCCAAAGCATTTTCCTCTTAAAAAGGAAATTCTGGTTATTCTGATCATGCTTGTGTACCTACAGGATTGCTGGAACCTGACCTCCAGATACCTAGGGACTTACCATATTGTGAAAAAAATCAGTTTGAAAAGAAAAAAAAGATAATGAGATAGGCTTGTTTGTAAATATTTGGTTCACCTTTCTGAGAGACATATCTTTAAGCTATAAAACTGTACAGTATGTTTTATGGGTTTTATCTTCCTTCCTAGCTCTATAAAATCAGAGTTTTATTGGTGTGAGCCCTCTGTGTGAAATAAATGATAGATAAGCAGATGATCATTTTATTTCATGGTTGAGACAAAATGTGCTGGGCTTTATTGCACCTAATCCCCCACTGGAAGAAGAGTTTTAAAGTGCATAGTAGTTAATTCTGTTTGGCAGATATGAGCTATAAACATGTTTTCATCTGCTTTTTCTCCTTATTAAATTAGAAATTTTCAGTGATTATGGGTTTTTACTTCTCTTGTGGGGAATTTGGAAATTATTTTTTATATCTGTTTTTCAGATGCAGTGGTGATGTCCTAGAGTGACCTGGGATGTGATATTAATTAGTTTCAGCATATTACTGCCATCGGTGTAAATGACATTTTTGGCTTAGAATCCAAAGAGTAGCCATCTTCATCATTGTTAAAGCAGTGATTCCTGGTCACGCCCACCAGAAAAGAATTCTTCCACGTTGGCATCAACTTACCACTCTTCGTCTGCACTTAGTAAATAAAATTCCTTTTACTTGGGAGGCCTGCATGATAACATAGCTGTTCCCACCCTCTTTGTCTTTTCATACCAAGTCTGACAGGTTATTTTTGGTTTTGTGGAGCACCGAGCCTAAGAAGTGATGAGGCCACATCCAGACTCAGTGTGAAGCAGTGCTACAATTGGCTAGAGATGGCTCCACCGGTTCAGTTGTGGGATTCTAGTTAGAGCTCACATTATTAGATTGTGTAGGTGTTGTAGGTGGGGAGTTGGAGAGTACCCCTGAATTTATGAATTGTAGGACAGATGGCGTTTCACAGGAACATCATGAGTGCAAAGGGTACCCATTAGGCATGTAATCTCATCTCTCCCTTCTGAATTTCTTTAAGCCACTTTCCCAATCAAAACACTGCCTCAGAGTGAAAAAACACATGGCCATGCTGGGACACCTTACGTCAAAAGTGCTCTAGAGGAGAGAAGGCTCACATTCAATGAATATCTTATAGCAAGAGCCTCCACTCCATCCCAGGGCTCTTCATGAAGAGGGCAGTACAGTGGACAAAAGCCACCTAAAGGTCTGGCCCTGGCTTGCAGGCCTTTGTGCCTAAGAGAGGGAGAGGAGAAAGGGACCCAGAGAGGAGGGGATGTTTTGCAAAAGCAGGAGGATTAGTTTAAAGTTAAAATCTCAACTTATTTTTCATTTTACTTTTCATTTGGATGTCTTAGGGAAGTATTGGTTATTTATTGAATATCTGTCTGGCAGAGAAATCCAACACGGATTTGACCTGTCACTTCTAGTTTCACAAACGTTTGCTCAAAGACAAACCTAGTTTACCTGCTGGCTCATGACCCCATCTTTCATCATTTTATATTTCATTAAATAGCTTGTGGTTTTCCATCACCTTCCTGGTCTTTATGCTCATTCTGCTCCCTTTCTCTAGAATGCCCTTTCTCTCCTGCCTGTTCGTCAAGCCACTCCTTCTGAGCCCATCCAGTCTACCCTATCTCTGCTAGCACTTAGCTCAGGCATTGCCTTTTCCAGAATATCTTCCTTGGTTCACATTGTGGCACATGTTGGTTGCTTCCACACATCCTCCCTTTTTTCCGCTGAGCACACCCTGATTAAATTTAGCATCAGGGATGGCTGGGCTTCTTATTGGACCCAGGGGTTGAATTATTGCTATTGGCTTAAGCCGATAGCAATAATTGTATTCCTCTTACCAGTGACTAATTTAGAAATAATCAAGTAATGTGATTCTTATTACCAATACGGGAGGGAAAGTCTTATTGTAGCTTCTGAGAAAGTGTATCTCACTTTTAAAAAGGGAAGCAAAGGGATATTCTCTCCTGTAGTGTGTTGCTGGTGAGAAAGTGACATGTGGAGCTGTGGCAGCCACCTTGTGATCATGAGGGGACAAGTGTGAGGGCAAAGGCCAATAGTTTGAGATTGGAAGAACAGGAAGATGGAAACAATTAGAATCCTGAAAATGCCACTCAGGCTGCTGACTTAACTACCCTGGAACTATCCTCCTTCCAGTCTCCTTGATATAGAAGATAATGAATCTCCTTATTGTTTAATCTAGTTTAGATGGAGTTTCCTGTTATTGTAGCTGAAATCATCCTTATTTATACCCATCATACCCCTTTTTTATATTTCCTTTAGAACCCTGTGCATTTTTCTATCATGCTTTCATTTTTAAAAATAGCTTTATTGAACTATAATTTACCTACCATGGAGGTCACCCACATGGGGTATGCAATTCAATGGATTTTAGTATGTTTACTGTGTTGTGTAACTATTACTACTGTTTAATTTTATCACACCCCAAAAGGAACTCTTTGCCCCATTAGCAGTCTCACCTCCACATCACCAGCTCTGGGCACCATTAATCTACTTTCTGTCTCTGTGGGTTTGCCTGTGGTGGACATTTCATATTGCCTGCAGTTGAGTGATATAATGTATCTTTTGTGACTGTCTTCTTTCACTTTGCATAATCTTTTCTGGTTTCATCTACATTATAGCATGTGTTAATTCATTTACCACATTTTGTTTATCCAGTCATCAACTGATAGGCATTTGAGTTATTTCCACTTTTTGGCTCTTAGAAATAATGCTTAACAGCACATTTGTAAACAAATTTTTGTGTAGACGTGTGTTTTTCATTTCTCTTAGGTATATAACTAAGAGTAGAATCGCTAAGTCATGTGTAACTTTATATTTAACATTTTAGGTACTGTCAATCTGTTTCCCAAAGTGGCCACACCTTTCACAGATCCTCCTGCAGTGTGGGGTGATTCTACTTTCTTTACATCCTTGCCAGCACTTGTTACTGTTTGTGGTTTTGTTGTTGTTTGCTTGTTTGTTTTTTAAGCTATGATACTTGAGTATAAAGTGGTTCCTCACTTGGTTTTGATTTACATTTCTCTGATGGCTAATGGTATCAAGTCTCTTTCCTATCACACTGTATTAGTTATTTTTCTGCGCCAGTCATCTATGCTTACCGTGTGCCAGATATGTAGTACAGCAATATCAATGGACCTGAATCAAACTTATTTGCAAAGTGGGGATATAATGCTTATCTCAGGAGGTATTATAAGGACCAAGCAGTGGTTCACAGATCAAATATTAGAGTAAATCAGCGAGATTCTAATCCAGGTTCTGTCTCTTACTATCTGTAATTTCATATATTAATGTTTCTTAGCTTTAGCTTATCCATATGTAAAAGGTTATCTTTCTCTCTTTGTGAGGATTAAATGAGGAAATGCAGGAACATTTCTGAGTATAGTGCCTGGCCCAGTGAGGATTAGCTCTTCCTTAATAGATGTTGGTTTGATAGTAGACTATGCCCTACCTTACCTGGACCTACTTTACTGTGCCCACCCATCCCCCTGTTCTCTGCGGTTGGTTGCTTAGGGCTCAGTGCTGCCCCCTTCCTCTGGGCATTGTCCTGGCACAGTATTACCCTGAGATTTAGCCCTACAGTCTTTTTTTTTTTTTTTTTAAAGATTTTATTTTTATTTATTTGAGAAAGAGCGAGAGAGTGTACAAGTGGTGGGGAGGGGCTGAGAAGGAGGGGAGAAGCAGATTCCCCTGCTGAGCAGGGAGCTGGACCTGGGGCTTGATCCTGGTCACGACCTGAGCTGAGGGCAGACACTCAACAGAATGAGCCACCCAGTTGCCCCTAGCCCTACATTCTATCCCCTGCTGCCCCACCCCCGCCCAACAGTACAACCAATGACTGACTGACTAATCCTTCACATAAAAGGCTGGTCCCTGGCCTCAAAGCAGACCATTCTTGGGTGTGATTTCTGCTACAGAGCTTTCTCCCTGTCTTTGCCCAAGACCACACACTCTTGCTTGCTCTTTCCCTTCCCCACTTCACTCCCAGCCCTACATGCTTTTACTGAGTGCATTCCTTCAACAAATCACATGCACCCAAAATCCAGTCTCAGTTTCTGTCTGCCCAGGATAGTGCCCTTCCCCATATCCCCCCTTCCCTCAACATCACCCTACTTTCCCTAGAGTCCCCACATCATACCTTCACCCACCTTCTCCTGCAAAGAGAAGGGGAGAGACAAGTTATGAAAGAAACTGTGAGGGGGTTAGAAATAATAAAAGAAAAAGGAACAGGAATTGTGGAGAAGACCACAAAGATTGAAAAGTTGAGGAAGTACAAGAGGAGCAATGTAGCCAAACACAGAGGGAATGTGAGTAAAAAAAAAAAATTCAAGAGACAGCAAAATCTGTGGCTATAGTGTGGCAGGAAAAAGTTCTTACTTGCAGCACCCTCCCAAACTCCTTTCTAAGAAGGTTGTATCCTACAGATGGATCTTGTTTTATGAGGTTAGCTGATGCAGGGGCACCTTAGTGGTTCAGCTGGTTAAGCATCTGGCTTCTGCGTGGGTCCTGATCCCAGGGTCCTGGGATCAAGTCCCATGTTGGTCCCCCTGCTCAGCGGGGAGTCTGCTCCTCCCTCTCGCTCTGCTGATTTCTCTCTCTCTCTCTCTGTCAATTAATAAAATTAAAAAAAATAAAACTTAAAAAAATAAAGAGGTTAGCTGATGCATGTAAAGATGAGAAGCAGACAAAATAAATTAAGGGGTGGTGGTTGGGGAGGCTGGAGGGAAGATCGGAGGGGAGAGAACAAAGATGTCTTTGGTGATTGGTGGGATTAACCCAGCTATGTAAGGCAATTTTGTAATGAAAGGCAGTGAATGTGTGTGAGTATGTGTGTATTCATATGTTTTACCACAGGTTGTTCAACGCAAACCCGCCTTAACAACCTTTTCCAAGAAACCATGAAGTATCTATTTCTTACCAGTATGATTGTGGAGGAAGGGGCTGATCTCTTTTGGGAACAGTGAGTCCTGATTCAGAAGCCCAGACCTGCCATGCAGGTAGTCTCCCAGGGTCACAGTGCTGTAGCCTTCCTGCTTCTAAAGGAAAACTCTGAGGAAAAGAAAAGACAAACTGAGAGCTTGTGTGTATGTGTGTGTGGGTTTTTTTGTTTTTTTTTTTTTAACAGAAATTATTCACTACAATGGAGCCAAGGAAAGAGGAAACAAAGTGGCAAGGGGCAATGCAATAGAAATCCCCAGAGCAAATTATTTCGTATTTCACTGAACTGCTCTAAGAACCCTGAGAATTTCCTTTGTAGGAAGTTTCTGGTGTTGTTCCAGGATTTATTTCTGTTTCTGGGATCAGTAGTGATTTCAGTGGCTTCTAAGTCATTTTCAAATTTTTGTTTTCACTGTGATTTCTAAAGACCAATGGTAAGGGGCACTTGGCTGGCTCACTTGGTGGAACATGAGACTCTTGATCTCAGGGTTGTGAGTTTGAGCCCCATGTTGGGTATATAGATTACATAAAAAAAGTATTTTTTTTTTAAAAAAAGATTTTATTTATTTATTTCACAGAGAGAGAGAGATCACAAGTAGGCAGAGAGGCAGGCAGAGAGGCAGGCAGAGAGAGAGAGAGGGGGAAGCAGGCTCCCTGCCGAGCAGAGAGCACGATGAGCTCCCTCAGATCATGCCCTGAACCGAAAGCAGAGGCTTTAACCCGCTGAGCCACCCAGGCCCCCCCCCAAATATTAATACATACATACACATATAGCAGCAGGAAGTGTCTGCCTCATAGCCCCTGGACGAGCCCTGTAGCTCTAGAAGGAAAGGAGAGCAGCATGGAGACCAGTTCTGTGTCTCTTAGGTCGCTCTCCTGTAGCCCCATTTAGTGTCATTGGCTTCCATCTTACAGGTGAGAACTGGGTCCCTCAGATTGTCCTGGCTTCAATGCGGGTATGAGAAGGTACGTGTTTTAGCTGTCCAGCCTCATTGGTAGAGGATACAGCAGAGCAAGGATTCACTGTCTAAAATTAGAGGAGAGTTCGGCACAGAAGGTCGAACTCACAGAATTTAGAGAAACCGGCCATCCTGAAGGTGGGGGTGTGGGAAAACGCTGAAGGGGGGGCATTGTTGGAAATACATACAGTGAGCACTCAAAGTGCCAAGGCTTCTCCGCTGCCCGCACAGGAAAGTTTAGTTTCTGGAAACCTTGTATGGGACAGTAGAGACCACGTGAGGCCTGCATCCTGAGTTATGGCACCCTCATTCCCCTTCTCCTACCCTGGCCCCAGCGTACCGGAGCCAGGTGGAAGTACCCTAGAAAGGAAATGAAGGATTCTTCCCTGGGGAAATTGAGAGTCCTTGAGGAAGGACTTATAGACACTGACATTTGGCTTTTAATTTCTCTGTTGTCTCTCTACCTCTGGGCAAAAATCCCTGAGTCACTGCTCCAAAGCTGGGCGTAAGGGTAGTTGCCTTCTCTTGCAGTGATGCCTCTGCTCTCTGAGTCGTGCAGTGGGTGGAGCAGTCGCACGGTCTTCTTGGGTTTGCCTCTCCGAACATGGAACTTGTCAGGAGCTTTTTGAGCGGGTGAAGGCAATGAGACTCCACTATTCTTGGCCTACTGTGCTTGGGGTAGAGCCTTCACCCTATGAGTGTGGGCTGGGTGGACGAAGGTGGTTCTCAACCCCTCGGCTGCACTTACCTAGAATTGAGTCTCTGCCACAGGGACCTGGAGGAGTGGGATCAGTCAGTGCTGGCAGCATGGCCTTCCTGCTGAGACACTAAAGCTTGACTAGGAACTGGAGAGACGGGGAGCCCTGTATTCTTGGCCCTCTTCATCCAGAGTGGAACTTTTCTTCATGCTGAGTTGGGGGATCAAGGAGGGAGTGTAATCAGGCACTAAGAATACAAGAGCACCTGCCTCTAGGGGTCCCAGACAGACCAGGTTTGGCCACTTGCCACAGATAAAATCCAAAGAGATTTTAGTGAGAGATGAGTGCTGGTGAAACAAGAAAGGAATTTATTTCAGTGAGGCCAACACTGGGAAGGCCGCGGAGTAATGTCTCAAAGGTTGTCTCTGAAGTGATGAAAATACTTCTAGGTTTCTGTAAGTTGGGCAGTAAAGGTCAGGTCTGGTCACTGTCTTGGGGTCAGTCGTACGAGGTCTAGCTGGTCTGAGGGCAGTTGTTACTGCTCGAGGGAGTAGTTACCAATCCTTTAGGTCTTTTGCCTGAGTTAAGAGATAGGCTGGAAAGAGGAACAAAATCAGAAAGTACAGAAAGAAGTCAAAATGGAGGTTGTTAAGGTGAAAAGTGGGTCCTCTTTTAGGAGCAAGTCAGGGCTTAAGTGCCACAGGTGCTTACTGTTCTTATGAGGATTTAATAGATTTTTGAATAAATCTTTTTCTTTCATTTGCTGTATGCCCTTTGGGCAATTTCAAGAAACTTTAAATGGTTGTATTTTTGTAATTTTTACCAATTATGTGAAAGAGGCATAGAGGCAGTTTATTTTTATGTAGGAGACATAGAGCTCTGAACCTGAGTTCCTCTGCCTGCCTCAAGTCTTTTTTTTTTTAATAAAGATTTTTTTTTTATTATTTATTTGACAGAGAGAAACACAGCGAGAGAGGGAACACAAGCAGAGGGAATGGTAGCGGGAGAAGCAGGCTTCCTGCTGAGCAAGGAGCCTGATGTGGGGCTCGATCCCAGAACGCTGGGATCATGACCTGAGCCGAAGGCAGACGCTTAACGACTGAGCCACCCAGGCGCCCCTGACTGCCTCAAGTCTTGGAAGTCATTGGGCAGCTGGTGTAGAAGAGTCAGAGTTTAGCTACATACTTTATGGACCTGATTCCAACATGTGGAGGGGGATTTTCCCTCCAGGCCACAAGCAATGCTGAAGACACGAGCTGGGTGCCCCACAAATCAACTTGTGACACTGATGCAGGGAGGCTGAGTCCCAGAACCCAAGGGAGGGTCCCACAGGACTAGCCAGGAGGGTTGTTGGCTTGATGTGGGTTTGAAATCAAACATGAGCCAGAGAAAGTGAAAAGAGTTTATTGAATAGTATAAGTCACAGGTAGGAAATAGTGAGGTGTCTGGGAAACTCAGAAAGAAAAGGAGATGAGTTTTGTCATTGCTTGGAGTTAGGGGTTTATATTGCAGAAGGGTCTAGGGCACGTGTTCCTTCAGGAATCCAGAATAAGGTCCAACCAAAGGTGAGTGTCAGGTGAACAACAGGTGTTATTCCATAAATTACTGAAGGTCAGGGTATTGATGCCAGTGTTGAGAACCAATTCTCATGGGTTCTCATGGGACTCCCAGTGCCAGGCAAATGAATTGAGTTGGCTATGCCCAACTGTTAGGCAGGAGTACCCCTTAGTGGGGAGGATGATCTTTCTTTTTTTATTAAGAGCAGAGGCAACACTCTCAGAATGCAATTGTTACATTGATCTCAAGTTGATAGACTGCTTAGAAGCTGAGCTCCTGGGACAAGGTCATCTGGCCTGAGTAGACCTTTGGCTCCCTGTATTTCTCCTGTCTTCTGGACAATACTTATACTATACCAGCTGTGTTCTAGGGCAATACTATTCAAACTTAAAACATTTTTTTTTTTTTAGAACATTCTTTCCAAATGAATTTCCATGCAGAAACTGAATATAGAAGTGGATAAAAGTATAGTTTCTCTAGTTGAGCCAGGGATGTGGGAGATTTCCCTTCTTGGCTGTTGCCCCCTCTTTGAAGAGGAAAAAAATCTCTGTCCTAAGGTGGTCAACAAAACCAATGGGGGAGTCCTAGTCCCTGCTCCAGGGCTCTTCTGGGTTCTTCACCCTGCTCCGCTTACCCCAGTGTGCCAAAAGTACCAGGTATGCGAAAGTAGTACATAAATTACCCCTTCTTGCTTGTGCTGGGGGCTCAGACCTTTGGAGATCATTCTCTGAGCTCAGGTGTTAAATAAACCTCCTGTCCTCCAAGATCTCTGAGTGTTGCGTGGCTCTTCCCTAGGGCGATCCGGTCCAGGTTCTGTAATGTCTTGATCTGTTCTGCGGCACTT
Organism: Procyon lotor; assembly: GCA_028646535.1. Lineage (NCBI taxonomy): Eukaryota > Metazoa > Chordata > Mammalia > Carnivora > Procyonidae > Procyon > Procyon lotor. Next base: position 94,735,473 of record CM053610.1, on the reverse strand, counting down.
CTGCTAACCTTAGGGTTTCTAGGAACACAGATTGAAAATCACCACTTTTGGGTGACTACAGCAATATCAAGAACAAAAGAGCCAAAGGTCATTCTGTACAGAGTGTTTGAGTTGTTTTGCCCAACAGATTGACAGGGTACTCTCATTGAGTAGTCAAGGCTGGGGAAGCCAACACGCTTAATGAGAGGGCTGAGTGTAGAGGAAGCATCCAAGTAAGGAGTTCAGCACAAGAAAAACAGAGGAGAGCAACCAGAATAGTGGGAAGACTGAAAAATCACATCATGGGAGAAATAGTTGAAAGAACAGGCAGTGTTAGGCCTGGAGAGAGAAAAAAAATGTGATTACTCTTCCAATATTTTTAGGACTGTCACATTTAAGTAGGAATGAAGCAGTTCTGTGTGGCTGCAGAGTGTAGGACATGCACCATTGGGTGGGGGAGGAAGCCTCAGGAAAAAAGCTTTTGCTTCAATTTAAGAAGCAAGTTTCTAATATTATAATGAGTCCCCTCAGGAGTTACCAGGTTCCCAATCCCTAGAGATTTGAGTCATTGACTAGATGACAAAGTCACTTATTTACTCCATCCCTCTCTCCCTTTCTCACATACTGGATTCGAAGACTCAACGTCAATTTAAGTCAAATTATAGTTTTTATCAAAATTAAAATTTGAGTATGCTACATGAGTGATTCCTAACTGCAGTGTTGACAGAGAGATGTATCAAAATTAGCTATAAAATGTGTCCCAAGAATTAATTTCTTTTTTTTTTTTTTAAAGATTTTATTTATTTATTTGACAGAGAAATCACAAGCAGGCAGAGAGGCAGGCAGAGAAAGAGGGGGATGTAGGTTCCCTGCTGAGCAGACAGCCCAATGCGGGGCTCGATCCCAGAACCCTGAGATCATGACCTGAGCTGAAGGCAGAGGCTTTAACCTGCTGAGCCACCCAGGCACCCCGCAAGAATTAATTTCTATTAACAAATTACTAAAGCTTGCATATGATTTGCTTTAAAGTGACAAATTGGAATGGATTCAACATTGTCCCTCTAGCACGGTCACTTCCATTCTTCTATGTTTTATGATGCGTATTTGAGTGAAGAGTTGTAGGTCATTAGCTAAAATGGGTGAAGTTAATTCTAATCGATGTCATACCAAATTTAAGTGGCAACCTGGAGTTAAGTCACCAATATTGATCTACTGTGAAAAAGTGTGGCACAGTAAGATTTATTGTATTCTTATGTGTTGCCTCTGGCACCAATTGTTTTACTTTCCTGGAAATAGTTTTGTGTTAAGAGCCCCCATGGGGTATGTCCTCATGTGAATGTCATCTGTTGCAGCATACTGTTGGATGGTTGGATGAGAACTGTGGGGTCTCTGCGTGTACCTCAGTGGAAAGAGTGGCTAAATTGACAGAGCTTTGGAATTGGATGGACATGCTCCCATGGGATGCTAGCCATCTCTAACTCTGCCGCCTTGGACAGGCCACTTACCCTCCCCCAGCATCAGCTTCCTCTGCCATGAAAAAGGGGGGTTAACTTCCTTACACGGTTACCTGGAGGTTGAGAGATAAGGAATGTACATATTAAGTACATTTACTTAAAGAAAAGAGTAGATTCCGAGTAAATGATAGCTGTTGTTATTATTCACAGTATCCAGTAGAGCTGGAGATAACATTCTTTTCAGTTGCATTCAGATTTCCTCTAGTAGGATCAAAGTATACCCCTAGTTCTTCAGAAAAAGTAATTACATGGGAAATGGCTGGTTTTTTCTTCGCTATTTCATAAAGAAATACATAGGTTTTTATTTTGTTTGATCATTTGTTTATTTTCTTGTGAGGCTTTACTGTTTTAAAACAAAACCTACGTTTGAATGGGAGATATAACTGTCAAGACATCAGCAAAACGTAGAGCTGCAGAAAACATTCTTTTGATTTTTTTTTCTCTTAGACATTATTTTTAATCCTCAGTTATATGCTGAGCAGTGTGGCTGGCTGTGTTAGACCTTGTCGGTGAGACTTGCAAATAATTAAAGGGCTTTGAAAAGATGTGACAGTTTTACATGTGCTGATTTTTTGTACTTCCATTAAACGTAACTGACATGAGCAGGCCTCACTAGACTGTGATTATAATGCGCACTTGACCACAGCTCTGAACTATATACCCAGTCCCCTTTTACCCAGTAACAGGGCGCAGGTGGGGATGAGGCAAGAATGCCCTTTTACAAATTAACGATTTCAGTAGTTGGAAATTACGCCCATATAGCTGACACTTAGAGATAAGAAGCTAATGTATTAATAGAGTAAGAAGTGTTTTTGGAACTCTGCAGAAAATTATTTGAGAGCCACAGCCTGCTCTGAGGGTTGCAAAACTTTTCTTTTTTTTTTTTTAATTTTTATTAACATATAATGTATTATTTGCCCCAGGGTACATGTCTGTGAATCGTCAGGCTTACACATTTCACAGCACTTAACAGCACGCAAAACTTTTCTATTGCTAAATAATTTCAGAGCCCATTTAGAGGAGGCACAGGTGGTGTCTGGTAATTATCTTTCTATTATTTTCATCATCCGCATTATTATTATTTATCTATTTATCCATCATCTCCTTACCTGCCAGCGTTGCCTCATTAATTCAACTTATATATCAGGGCATTATCTGGATTCAAATGTGCTTTTTAAAAAGAGATTTATTCAGAAAGTTGGCCATCCTACCAAGGTAATATTAGAGATAAAATCTAAGTCTTTTCCATGCAACATGGAATCATTTTAAAATTTATTCAGTAAGGGGAATTCGGAAGATACTTTGTTCAAGTGTCATTTCTGTGAAAAGCCATCCTCTGGTAATAAGAGAATAAAGAGCTTTCGGAGTAAGTGTTCATATAGAACATCCCATATGCATTCCTGGAATGGTTAGGGATCCTTCTTTGTATCCCATCAGTAAGCTAAAGTGATAGATATTAAAAAAAAAAAAAAAAAGAGGGCCTGTGACAAAGAACTGACTATGGTCCATTATGTGAATGATTTATGAATAATGGGTGATGTTTATAATGCTGCTGTCAAGTCAAAGACCCTGGTAACCACAGTAGTGAAGAAGATTGCCCAAAGGACACGGTCATTACTCAGGATATGATTGCTTTGTTGTTTGATTTAAAAATCCATTTTGCAGAAAATCAGCCATGTTATACTACCCTAGAGATTCTGCCTTGTATATATCCGAACTGATTTTACAAGACAGTTGTGGATGATGAAAAATCAGTGGTGATCAGAAATTTTCGATAAAGCAAGGTTCAGTGATTGGGATGCCTACAATTCTGTATTCCTTAGACCTGCATCTACAGGTACAAATATAGCACTTTACTTCAAAGGAAAGATGAAATTATATCTACCTTGTCATAGAGTAAGCCTCTAAACTTAGGTCAAAATGAGATTCGATGTGCTACTACAGTCTACTTAGGAAAATTTATGAAGAGACTGATGTCCATCAGAAGTCAGGGAGTACATCAAAAGCTGCACATGGAAGAAAATTCATAGTATCAATTGTGTGGAAAAATTAAAATGAATAAATATTCAGGCAGCTACAACCTGTGGCAAGCAGGATAATCTATTAATAAAGAGGAAGTAAAAATATTTTGGCTGAAACAATTTAGGACTTAATTCATCTGAAAAAGACTTATCCTTCGCTTGCTTCCCATTTCCTGTTCACATTTGAAATACATCTACAGGAGTGTCAAATGACTGTCTTTTAAAGGAGGATTTGCTTTTTGAAGAGCCACATGTGCTTGATTTGAGACTTTTAAATAAAATAGGTCATCTGTCTCAACGATTCAGGCTTCATTGTTAAAAAAGAAGCGGGAAAAAGTTACTTTGCTTTACTCAGTGTTGGACTACCTTTTGTGTGAAGACAAATAATGCTCTGTGAAAGGGAGGAGGTACTCTCATTATTCAGAGTCTCACCTCATTTTGTTTTCTAACCCAGGATCCTTCCTAAAAGCTATTTTTTTTGGTTTTGTTTTTAAGTCTTTCAAGAGGATAGTTGATAGATATTCCCTTGGGAACACACGATGACTTTTTTTTTTAAGATTTTATTTATTTATTTGACAGAGAGAGGGAGATCACAAGTAGGCAGAGAGGCAGGCAGAGGGAGAGGGAAACAGGCTCCCTGCTGAGCAGAGAGAGCCTGAAGCGGGGTTTGACCCCAGGATCCTGAGATCATGACCTGAGCCGAAGGCAGAGGCCTCAACCCACTGAGCCACCCAGGCACCCGGTTTTTCTATTCTTTTTGTTTTTCAAGGTATACAATTATATCATTCTTAATTAATGATTATTTTCTTTCTTCCTTTCCAATTTTCATATCCTTTATTTTCCTTTTTTCTCCACTTGAATTGGCTTGTACCTACTAGAACAATGTTAAAAATGGATGGTCATAGTGGAAAGCCTTGAATTATTCTTGACTTTATTTTTTTATTTTTATATTTTTTAAAGATTTTATTTATTTATTTGACACAGAGAGAGAGAGAGATCACAAGTAGGCAGAGAGGCAGGCAGAGTGAGAAGGGGAAGCAGGCTCCCTGCTGAGCAGAGAGCCTGATGTGGGGCTGGATCCCAGGACTCTGAGATCATGACCTGAGCTAAAGGCAGAGGCTTTAACCCACTGAACCACCCAGGCACCCCTTATTCTTGACTTTAATAGGATTGCCTTTAGTCCTGTTATGTTGGCTTTGGGATTGAAATGGAACTATATGTATATAAGTATGTTTACTTTATATATTTATACTTATATATAACATGAAATATAAAATATATTTACACGTATAATGTTTATATGTTATATAAATATATAATATCCATCTATCTCTATTTCCATATCTAAGTAGTTTTCATACCTTTCCCTATTAGATATTTTAAAATGTTCTGTTGCAACACACTGCATGTCTGGAATAAACCGTACTTGGTTTTCATACATTTATACATCTACATGTTAAGATATATAAGCTATATAAGCTTACCCTTAAAATATTCTCTATAGAATATTGTACCAACTCCCACCCCTACCCCCCTACCACTTCTTTTTTCTTTGGGCCTGTCACCTATTCCTCATTCCATCTCCTTCTTTTCTTAAACCCCAGTTTGTGGGATGAAATACACACTCTTACATGGCCATTCATTCCATTAACTCAATCTTTATGAATCCTGTTTCCTGATCAGTGATTGGATTAGGCATGGATACATAACACATTAGGCTACTAAAGATGTGCATTGCCCAAGAAGACATTCTTCTGCAGCCCAAAGACAGTGAACAAGGAATGTAATCTCAAAGTGTAAAACCAGAGGCCCAAGAGGACAAAGGACAGGAGAGAGCCTTCCAGGGAGCCTACGCAAGGGTGACAGTTGGCCTCCAAAGGCCCCTCTCTGTTACTATGGAAAGGATTTCTGCATTTCTGTTCCTTATTATATATAAAATAGGCACTTAGTGATGATTATTTTTGTTATCATTCTTCCCTTTCCTTGAATTAACAGTAAATTACATTTTTCCATTTTTTTCCTTCATTTTTGGATATTGATCAAAAAAGGCAATGAGCGACTGCATTTTCTGTAGAGAATTTGAAAGCAGTTATAGAACTGGCTAAAAATCAGTCTGCTTTTCGTTATCACCATGTGCCAGCCATTCTGAATAATGTTTTTTTTTTTTCATTCTGAATAATGTTAATGACAAAAATACCCATTTCTACCAGAGTGGACAGCTCCTACTGGCATCCATCCTCCTGCTGGTTTCACTTTGTTTGACCTCACTGAATTAATGAATTAACCTACCCTGGAGTTACAGTGCCTTGGGACTTCTTGTTATGTGAAAGATTATTGTGAAAGCCATTTTGAGCCAAATTTTCTGTTCTTCCTCCATGAGGCTTTGCTTGACCCTCTACTGGAAAGCTGATCTCTGCTATCATTTTCTGCTGTCATTTATATCTTTTTCATAAACCACTTATTTATACTCTTTATTTGGCTTCTCAGTGATATTTTGAACTTCTTGACATCGAGGGATTTATCTTACTTATATTTGTTTGCTTAGGACAATGCCACACTGGTAGTTGAATAACTAATTATTCTATGAATATGTCTGTAGACTTATGTGATTATTTATTCTAATGTCCCCAATTTGTCACTATTAGAATATTGTTCTTTTGGAATACCTTGTGCTGTAGATTGGACAACAGGAATTTAAGACTTGGTACATGACATATTTGTTTTATATTCCTCAAACTAGCTACCCAGTTCTTATAAAATATAACTTCATGGAATAGTGAGGAAGACACTCTGTAGTTCCAGTTTGGGGAGATATCTGCTCAGATACTTTAGCTGAGGATGTAAGAAGTCTACAAAATAGGGGCGCCTGGGTGGCTCAGTGGGTTAACGCCTCTGCCTTCGGCTCAGGTCATGATCTCAGGGTCTTGGGATCAAGCCCCGAATCCGGCTCTCTGCTCAGCAGGGAGCCTGCTTCCCCCTCTCTCTCTGCCCGCCTCTTTGCCTACTTGTGATCTCTCCCTCTGTCAAATAAATAAATAAAATATTAAAAAAAAAGGGGGGGTGCCTGGGTGGCTCAGACGTTAAGCGTCTGCCTTCAGCTCAGGTCATGATCCCAGGGTCCCGGGATCGAGCCCCGCATTGGGCTCTCTGCGCAGCAGGGAGCCTGCTTCTTCCGCTACCATCCCCTTTGCTTGTGTTCCCTCTCTCGCTGTGTTTCTCTCTGTCAAATAAGTTAAAAAAAAAAAAAAAAAGTCTACAAAATATATATACAGCAAAACCTTTTTTAGAAGAAGCATACTTTTCCCAAATCAGGTTGTAGAATTTGTTGGTTTCCCGTGTTATGGATGAGAATCCACTAGATGGTACTATTTCATAAGTGATCAGACTTGGAACAAGACTGAAATTTTCTGTTCAACAACTGCTCACTGAAAATATTTTGTTTTCAACTCAAACTATGCCAGCTTGATTAATAATATGACTTAGTCTTGAGTAAGGAAGTAAATTGTCACTATTAAGATTTATGGTAAGCTTCTTCCAAAATAAATGAGTAAGGTAATCAATTAGCAGTCTTATAGTAGTTTGTATGCATGGAAAATTGTGAACCACAACATGTTGTATTTGGAAACTGAGCTCCTTTCAGAAAAACATTTTGGTGCTTTGAGATGGGAATTGCATTTGGTATGCATTTAACATTTCTTGCTTTGTAGATGGCAATTTATTGACTATTTGGTGTTTACAGAGTTTTGCCAGGAAACCAACCACTGATCTGGGAAAAGTTTAAACATTACACACTATGCAATTAGAAGCAGATTTGATTTAGTGGAGCAGCTACAAGGAAGCCTCTTTGTAATATTTTCCATGGAGTTCACATTCTGGACCTACCTTGAAATTGGGGCTATTTGAAAATAAGCCATTTTGACACTGAAGTATCCTTGAAAGTAATCTAAAATGAACCTGCATCATATAGAATTCACTTTATAGTATCATTATAACAGAATCTCTAAATCACCAAAGTAATGAATTACGTATGGAGAATTCAAAGGCTTGAATGTAAAGGAAAATTCTATATTTGTATTAAAAGTGGCAGTTACGTGTATCAGTACTAAAGTTACTACAATTATTTAAATACTGGAAAATGTATTCTAAGTGACATATAATTGAGTAAGTAAGCTAATATTACATTTTTCCTTCAAGCTCTTAAATCTCTCTGAGGGATTCTTAACCTGATCCATGGGTCCCTTAGGTATTCCTAAATAGAAAATTGGGGTCCAGGAAATTTGAGTAGGAAAATTACATCTAATTGAAATTTCAGCATTTTTATTTACAAATGTAGACAATAAACCACAAAAATATGATCAGTACATGTGCTTTTGACATCAACTGAAATTACAGATATTTTCATATCACATTAAAATTGTTTCAGTTTCTTAAAATATCTTTCTTATTCATCACTATTCTAAAGTTATAGTGGTTATTAAATGTTTTGCTAGATCCTCTTTTCAAGATGTTAAAAAGAATAAATGTGCTACTCTATATTTGGGAAATATTTTATTATATTTCAGTATAAGTTTTCCTTTATAATCCTATACATTTTTCATTATGCATTTAGAAATATGCTTCTGACATGGCCTCATAAGTTTTGTACTAGACCACCAGAGGGGTCCATAATATAAAAATGTTCAGAAGCCATTTGCTTTGAGAAAGGACATTCCAGAAAAACTGAACATTTCTTCTCTGCCTTAAAAAAAAGTTGTAGCCGCCCTGTACTGTACCATTTAAGGGCATTAAATGACCTAGAAGGTAGATGACCTTGAATAGAATCTATGATTACCCTTCCATTTAGCTATCGGAGTTAGAAGGTAACTATTCAAGTAAGAGAATATTCAGGATTTCCAAATGTGTCAGAAAATGAAGGTTGTAAAATACAGAGCAGTAGACTCATAGCAGATGAGATTCAGAATTGAACTCAATAGGCAGGAACCTTGTTTCTTGATATTCACCTCCCCTAAAGTAATTCAAAGCCTGATACTAATTTCTCAATTAACACACAGGTCTCAATTAACCTCAGGAAATTAAGAAACATTAAGAAAATTTTTACCAGGAATAGAACCAAAAGTTATTGTGTTAAAGTATACTGCATTGTCCTAAAGATATAAGAGGAAACTGAGAACAAAGCCAAATTATAACCAATTTGCTTGAACTTGGTAGAATAATCAACAAATATTATGTCTTCAGCCATACTCCTTATAGACGTAACTATTAGCTATGTCAAATATGTTAAATGTGTGTGAATATCTTCATCATACATTGCCAACATCTCATTCCCATTTAACTATGAACCTTGGCAAGGGTTTATGTGAAGGTATGTCTAGAGTATCCTCCTGGTTCTCCCTATGTCTCTGAAAATTCACATTTTGATTAAACAGTGTATTTAAAGGGAAGTTTAAGAACTTTGGGAATTTCAGAAGGAAAGAAGGGAGATTTATGATTTGTCTGGTAGAAGACATTACAGCACTTTCTCTTGCTCTTGTAAAGGCTCTTACATTCTATTTATTTGTTAAAATGTGAGGGATCATCTCTGTGTTCAATTAGCAATAATCACGCCTCGGATAAACCTCATTGGCTACGATACTGCCACTGCGCAAAGCTTCATCTCTGTGTTCAAAAAAGGCTGATGGTGCTAAGTACTCCTCATTCTGCACATTTGCCAGCGGAAAAGTTAGAGCCTCTGGGTCAGGGGTGGTGCCCTTCATCTTGGAGGATTTGGGTTTACCCACCTCTTAGTCTATATTGCAACAAATCTTGGAGGATTTGTTGCTGGAGGAATCTAGGCATGAATGCATTAGGGCAAACTCAGGCCTGCTGTTTTAATGTAGGGGCTTCCCCATAATGGTTCATCTGTGTGTGGAAAATCACCAGGTCTCTTGCTTGAGTCCTGAACTCTTTCCTCCTGTTCAGCTAATGGTTCACATGCTGGGTGGAATGATTTCCGCTTCCTTAAATTTTTCCTTCATTCCCCTTAGCAGCCTATCTTGTCACTGTCTTAGCCACACCGTTGTTCCTCCAACAGCATACTTCAGAGTTAGTGTTAGTGTTAAATTTATGTCACTCTGTCCACTGAGTCCTTAGATCCTGATTAGATAGGGTTTACCCACCTCTTAGTCTATATTGCCATGTTAGTTCTCCAGGACCTGGTCATTTCTGGACTCAGAAATATGTATGTGTATATATATATATATATACATATATATATATATACACACACATATAAAAGATATGGCTGTAGACCAATGAGAGTGTTTTTCCTTTGTGCCTTCCAGAATTCAGTCTTAACCACACTAGCTTAGAGTCATTCCATGCATTCTTTCATCTCATTAATCTCTTTTCCCTTCACTCAGTACTAAATGCAGTGCTAGCCATCTTGATTGTCACTGAGATTATGTCATTATAATCTCTAAAATCCTTCAGTGGCTCCCTCTTTTCCTCTTTATTATCAATGCTTTCATTGCATTCAGCATTTTGTCAATGTTAATTTCCTTATGTCCTGAGATACACTTTTGTATTTCCTTCTGTACCTCTCACAGGAGTCTTTCATCCATATGCTGTTGCTTAGGCTTTTTCCATTATCTCCCTTTCATAATACTCTAGAAACATGACCTCATATTCTAGACTTCCATCCATATTTTTTATAAAATATTTCTTAGTTATTTAGAAGAAAATGCAGGCTAATGAGCGTCACCAGTTAGTGTATCTCCCTCCAGTGCTAATACTCCCGTTACATACAAATGAGGATCCATCATTGCAGACATTTCAAGAAGGCGTTAAGCCAACTGTATGTGTTTGAGTGGTGGCTTCTTTATGTGTAACTGGTTCTACCCCATTAAGTATACTACAGACCACCTTTGTAGTTTCTAAAACTGGAATTATATCTTGGGGGAGTTCCATTATAGACCACATCCACCGAGTTGCCAATAATGGATTGTATTTATCATATACTCTAGATCTTTACCGGCTTCTCTATATCTGTTTGGACAAATAATTCAACAAGAAAGAGATACGGAATTTTGGGAGATTCTGAAAACATTTTGGTTAAAGCATATGTTCAGAGCTGGTATCTTAGCTCAGATTGCTATAACAAATATCGGACATTTGTTCCTCATAGTCCTGGTGGCTGGGAAGTCCAAGATCAAGGTGCTTAGTAGATTTGATTCCCACTTCCTGATTGATGGACAGATGCTTTCTCACATATGCTCACATGATCTTTCTTTTCTTAAAAGGGCACCAATCCCAATGTGAACTACTTTAAACCTATTTACTTTCCCTGCCTCCAAATACTGTCACATTGGGGTTTAGGACTTCAACAGAGAAATTTTTACGAGACATAAGCAATTCATTATGGTTACAGAATCTGCAGGATCCAGTGCCAGATGAAAATGTGGAGACCTTGATTAAAAGCAAAACACAAGTACCATTAGTAGTACTAAAATAAAAAACTTGTTACTTTTGCAGTCTCCCTTGACCTGTCCTAGTATCTTTTTCTTGCTACTTAATGTCACACTCCTTGTGCATGGGGATTCTAGTTGGGTGAGTGTAGACCCTTACAGGGTCTACAGGACCTATGGAACAGGTCTGAGGACCCCACCCTGAGCTTTGTGTTTGGGTCCACTGGCTGCCAGGCTTCCCCTGTGGCCAGGATCAGATGTCCATGACAAATCATCCGCCTTTCTCAGGAAACCGCTGCATTAACCAACTGAGAACAGGTGATTCCCAAGGGATTGCAGCCACCACTCTGGCATGTAGTACTTGGATCAGGGGTTGGTAAAAGGCTTGCCCTTGCCACGTCTCCAGCTACGTGAGCTGTGGCACTGCCAGCCTAGAACAGTGAGGGTCACCACCATGCCTCTTGCGGAGCTGGCTGCCTGTGTGCCCTTTACATACCACCCTGACACACCCAGAAGGTGGAGGTGGCAGCAGTAGCTGGTTGAGGGGAGGATGGGAGGTTGAGTAGGGCCTGCGGCACCAGTGGGTCACCCCCAGGGCAGCTGAGAACCCATTCAAGGGTGGCAGCAGGAGGAAGGACTGTACCTGAGCCAAGCCTCCAACTCCTGGCATGTGCTCCATTGTCCCATCAAACTTTACTTACAAAATACAGATTCCAAGATAAAATGATTAAGCATTTTAAGATCGAGACCGCAGCCCCTTAAACTCTTGAGCATGGGGCCTTTCTGAGTCTTGAGTCCCGTGTAGCTATGCCAGTCATGTGTCCATGGAGCCAGCAGTGCTCGCGATCCCCAAGACTTGGCTATCATGTATAATTTCCTATCAAATCCTGAAATAGGAATGATAGCATAACATATTATGTCACTCCTCATCAATGGCTATGTCCCATAGTCATTATCTCTGAACCCCACAGTATCTGCTGTGGTAGAATTTGTCAAAAGTCTATTCCTTGAACATTGGTACATCAAGACAGTGAACCAACAACAGGATCTCATCCCAAATTAAATACTACATTGGTGAGTATTCATCTAGCTGGTAAAATTTATACATGAAACAGACATTTCATTTTCTATACCTAACGTTTCCAAAATCTGAGGATCTCTTTACATAGGTACTTCTCAATTATTTTTTCTTTACTAAATTGATCAGTGTATAGGAAGCGGCATCCACAGATAGAATCCACAAGGAGGAGCTCTGACCTCATTTAAACATCAGGATTTGAAGTTTCTGTCTCAAGAGTGTATCCATGGAGAGTAGGATTGTCTTGAAGTATAATTAGTTACAAGGCAGAATTTTATCCCTTGAGTTTTTTGGGAGTGGTAACATGTAAACACTTATTAAGATGTTGTGGTGGGAGGGGGCGTGATTCTGTGTGAGTCAAACTAGACAGATGCAAATAAAACCAAAGGCTTTCTGCCCTCTGAGGTGATTTGTTGCTGATTGAAGATACATGTCACGTGGTAGATTTTCATCCATGTTAGATAGCAAGGATAGCAAGGAAGGAGTAAGGACGTTTTTGCGGCTCACAAATAATTCTGACAAATAGAGTTATAAACAGTGTAGCTCTCAGAATCTACTATTTTTCCCAGGGCATCTTTAGGGGAAAAAAAAGCTATTGAGTTATGTTTCCATATATTAAGTTCTCATATCAGGAAAGCATGGATTAAAGTGTATTGTGGATATCTTGTACAAATATAAATAAATGGAGAAATAAGCAGTATTTTATAAACAGATGAGACAAAGCAATAGAAATGAAGGCTTATGTGATATATTGAATTGTAGACTTTGTTTTTCTGCCTCCATTTAATCTTTGTGAAACCACTTAGTCTTTTGAGCCAGATGAAGAAATTAAAAAACAAGTGTCTTATCAAGTCAGGAGTATGCTGGGACAGTGGCTTGGGACAGTATGCTGGGACAAGTGAAGCTTGAAGAGTGTACTCATTCTTTTGATCTTTCTTCTTGGTTCTCCAGCATGGCTTTGTGATAAGGACTATATAGTTTGTCAAGGTCGGCAGGCTCTCCCTGGCGTGGCTAAATATACATGACTTGGTTGGATCTACACATCTGGAGAATTTGGGATATCTTTTACCCTGGAGTAAGGTTAGTGGAAGTGGATTGGGAAGGAATTGTAATAATTGACTTTGGTACTTTTCAAAAAAGGGCAGGGTTAGATTCATAGGGTAAACAACCTGAGGCCTTTCCTGGCAAAATAGCACCGCCTACCCTTCTATTTCTTTTCTTTGTCTTTTTTTTTTTTTTTTTTTAAAGATTGATTGATTGATTGATTTAACAGAGAGAAAGAGATCACAAGTAGGTAGAGAGAGGGGGAAGGGGGCTCCCTGCCAAGCAGAGAGCCCGATGTGGGACTCAATCCCAGGACCCTGAGATCATGACCTGGGCCGAAGGCAGAGACTCTAACCCACTGAGCCACCCAGGTGCCCCTCTTTTCTTTGTCTTGTTTTTATTTTTCACCATCTGGCCTTATGGTGTGTATTTATTTGCTTTCCCCCCACTAAAATGTAAGCATCATCCTGAGGACAGGGACTTTGTGTTATTTTAGAGTCTGTCTCCAGAGTGTAGCACTATGTATGTTACAGAGCAAGTGTTCTATAATTATTTGTGAAATGGATAAATCACTGCATGTATATATCACTTGATTTATCATCTTTTGGGTTTTTTTTTGTATTTGAGATCAAACTCATGATGTTGTAGTGTAATGCTCTTCCTACTTTAATACTGGGAAACAGAAATTCTCAGCATTAACTAGGCTGATAAGGTTTCCCCTACTGATGGAGTCTCCTATATCTCCCTACTTGTTTTTTACGCTTGATCTTAGCCAAAAGGCCGAGAAGCGATCCCCTACTTGTTTTTTAAATCTTTTTTTTTTCAAAGATTGTGTTTATTTGAGAGAGAGAAAGAGAGAGAGAGAGAAAGAGAGTGCACATGGGCGCTAGCATGAGCAGTGGGACGAGGAGGGGCAGAGTGACAGGGAGAAGCAGATTCCCAGCTAAGCAGGGAGCAGGACGTGGGGTTTGATCTCATGACCCTGGGATCATGACCTGAGCCAAAGGCCAGTGCTTAACCAACTGAGCCACCCGGTTGCCCCTGTACTTCTTTATCTGAAGTGTGGGTCTGCTGATCAACAGATCAGCCATTAGATGGCCCAGCCCAGAGCTATTGAATTGGAATTTGCATTTTCAAAGGATGCTCAGGTGATTCATATGTATTTTAAATTTGAATGGGTAACTCCAAATAGATGGGACTTTTAACTAGGTATGTAAGTAGATGGGAAAGTTTGGCTTCTAGTTCCTTCCTGTGAACAAAGCAAAAGAAAGGAAGGTAGCGGTAAATGGAATGACACACTGCCCTTTATGCTTTTTGCCATTGTATCTTTCTAAATGCCTCTTCACAGACTCCTCTCAACTGTGAATCTTTCTTGTTGGCACCGTTCATTTCTTTCCCATGTTAATAGTTTCCCAGCTCTCTTACAGTGTTGTAGTTTCATCTAGTATGTTAAGGAGAGCAAAGTAATGCCCACTTTGGCATATTGATTATATTGAATTAAACTTAAGGAATAGCCAGTGAGTGCCTGGGTGGCTCAATCGTTAAGCATCTGCCTTGGGCTCCTCCTGTCATGATCCCGTCATGATCCCAGCATGCTAGGATCAAGCCCTGCATCAGGCTCCCTGCTTGGGCAGGAAGCCTGCTTCTCCCTCTCCCACTCCCCCTGCTTGTGTTCCTCTCTCGCTGTTTCTCTCTGTCAAATAAATAAACTAAAACAACAACAACAACAACAACAAAAAAAAACAGTGCAAGAGACACACTCTGGCTCTTCTTTGTCATCTGTCCACCACCCTCTCCCTGCAAGCAGGAAATAAACCTCCTATGTGAAAAGTATTTTCGTCCTCAGCTTTCTTAGATGTCAGGGAAAAAGTCCATGTATAAGTGGACGCATCTTGCATCATGCAGTGAAGCAGCTTCTTCCAAAGGATTGTCTTTCCTCTTTGGACCAGTGCTGATAGCAATGGCCTCCTTGGGCCTTGGGATCTCTTCTCCTTTGGTGGCTTTTCCATTTTTTGAGAGTTTTTGACGGAGTGTCATGCTCAGAAAGTAGATGCTGTATATTTTAATAAACATTACCTGAAATAGAGTCTAAGGAATAGTTAACTTATACCGAATAATGAATATAATTGAGAGTCAGACAGAAGTCACTCTTAGAGATTGGGTTGAAGAAAATGCCAACTTTTTTCTTTTTTTTTGCTACAAATGTCCTGGATCAGCATCTTGAGATGTTTGTGTGTGATGTGTTAACACATACTGTATCTTCCCCCACTGCCACTATCTTTTCTCCATAGTGAAATTTCATTTTTTTTTTTTTTTTTTTTTAAGATTTTATTTATTTATTTGACAGGAGAGACATCACAAGTAGGCAGAGAGTTAGGCAGGAGAGGGAGGGGGGAAGCCGGCTCCCTGCTGAGCAGAGAGCCCCATGCAGGGCTCGATCCCAGGACCCTGAGATCATGACCTGAGCTGAAGGCAGAGGCTTTAACCCACTGAGCCACACAGGCGCCCCATAGCATAGTACTGTATACTTCATAGTGTTTAATATGAATTCATGATTTGAAATTTGTAAAAGAATCAACTGCAAATGGAAAGAATTTTGAGGGAGCAAAGGACTTAATGAGACAAATAAGCCATATATATAGCAAACAGCACACATTGAAATACTGGTTTATGATGTTTTCTATGGACATTTTAAAGCTGCATGAATTGTTATAATAAGCAATTGTTAGGAATGTTTTACATTGTTTAGCCAAAATACCTTTTTTTTTTTAAAGCCAGAATATCCTTATTTTTAATATGTGGTTAGGCTTAACTATAGGTCTGGTATCTATTTCTTCTTGGAAGCTGTATTCACATAATCATCTAGGTAAAACTTCATAATGCCAAGATAGCATCATTTTGCTTCATTCATATTCCCTAGTGATGATCATACCATGTTTCCTCTGCTGAATAACAAAAACCAGTTCTTTGTTCTATCTTGAAAGGTGATATGGAATGAAATCAGCCTGCCTTTGTTTGTCTATATCCTATGCCGTTTTAGTCTTAGTGAATAATCTAAACTCAGGACAGGCTCACTTTTTTTGCTCTTGGTGGTGCTGACACATACAGAAACACAGTATTTTACACTTTACAAGTTTAAGAGGATACTGTGTAGAATACAGCCTCTCAAAAATAAGCTTATACAAATATGCTATAAATTAAACAATGCTGACATGGATGTGATAAGTTATAGATAGGCAGTAGCAAACTGCTTACTGCTGTAATTTATTTTTTAACTGATGCAAAATGTAAAGTACCCAATTTTCATGTCATTGGATTCTATCCTTCTATAATTTTCTGCATTCAATTTCATCAGGTTCTTAGGCATGTTCCAATTTAACCCTACATGTGCTTACTATTTATCTTATGCATATTATGTATAATTATAGGTGTAAAGTTTGATCCAATTACACTTTTGGGCTGATGAGAGAAAATTGGTGATGTAAATTAAACTGTCTTTTGGGCACACTTTCATAAAAAGCAAATCCCAAAGCTATAGCAGAGGAAAGCCTATTTGAATTTAGCTTTCCTTTATGCTTTCCTCTCTATATTTACTTTTTCACTGCTGAGAAATAAGAAAGAAAAAAATCAGTGTATCTGAATTGCTTCCCCCCTAGCTGTTATAGTAAAATTTAAAAGCAAAATATCAGGATTCACAAAGGGGTGACAGGCTTGCTTGGTACTTTCTAAACCAAAGGGAATAGGAGAGGGTCTGGTGATGTAATGTAAGGTCGGAAGGAGATAGATGCTCTTTTAATATAATATGATCTAGGAGAGCACTTCCAGAATAGTGAAATAAGAACTATTGAAAATCCACTCCTCCATAAAAGCAATGAGAACATTGAAAAAAATTATCAAGAACAACATTTCAAAAACCCTAGAAATTAATCAAATTTTACAATAGATTGGGGACCATTTATTTAAGATAAATGTCTAGGTCTTATTAAGAACAATGAGTTTTGCAGTGTTTTTCTTACTTTTTAAAGATTTTTAAAATTTATTTTTTTAGTACCAGCACGGGGAAGGGCAGAAGGAGAGGGAGAGATAAAATCCCAAGTAGACTCTGCACTAAGTTCAGAACCCTATGCGGTGCTCGATGCCACAACCCTGAGGTCATGACCTGAGCCAAAATTAGGAGTTGGATGTTCACCCGACCTAGGCACTCAGGTGCCCCAAGTTTTGCATTGTTTTAATTTGCCGTACCCCATGCCCTTCTCATCAACCTTGAAATCATGGTAGCCAAGAAAACCAGCAATCTAGAAGCCACTGGAAGAGGCAGAATGAGTTTGGATATCCATAAAATGCCCCATTCCCAGATAATTGTCATTGTTTGACTTGTCTGTCATTTCCCTGGAAACCTCACTGGCAGTGCTTGTCTTCACTTGACCTTTTGGCTCAGTGCTATTAGCCTTTTCCTGAGGCATTTGTCAAAGTAATCAGTTCCAGTTATTTAGCATTGCAGCTACCTGAGGTGGTGATAATATCTGGACCACATAAGAAGCTGGCCAGAGGGGCGCCTGGGTGGCTCAGTCGTTAAGCGTCTGCCTTCAGCTCAGGTCATGATCCCAGAGTCCTGGGATCGAGCCCCACATCGGGCTCCTTTCTCGGCAGGAAGCCTGCTTCTCCCGCTACCATTCCCTCTGCTTGTGTTCCCTCTCTCGCTGTGTTTCTCTCTGTCAAATAAAAAAAAAAAAAAAAAAAAAAATCTTTAAAGAAGCTGGCCAGAAATTTAAAGGAAAAGCTGTGTAATGAAATTTCATAGAGGGCTTTGAAAAGCTCTGACATATTCCTGGGAATCTAGAAGGTCATGCACATGTGCAAAGCTGTGTGCATGTCTAGGAATAGCCTGAAAAGGCTCTTTTCTTTTCTGGCTGGTCTCAAGTTCTCCTCAGGCAGGAAGTGAAGGCTAAGGCAGTGTAATAAACTCTCTGTCAGAGCTTGAAACCCATGCAGACTGCCCCTTAGCAAATGCTGGGAGACTTACTGGTTCTAGACATTTAAGAAAAATCTGTATGCAATTATTAGCTGATCCAAAGCTCTCTGGGTGGAGACACTGGTATCCACGCATGAGAAAGGCTACAAATTTTACAGAATTAGTTAAGGAAAGCCATTACATAAGCAAACAACAACAACAAACCTTGAGGGGGGAAGATCTGACTCTCTGAGTTTCCATATTTTTATTATTTAAGGTATTTAGCTTTTGACCAAATGTTTAAGGCATTCAAAGAAAGGGAAAGTATGACCCATGGAAAAAAAAGTCAAGAAAAACACACTCTGAGAAAACCCAGGTATTACTAAAACACCATAAATTACTAGGCAGATTTTAAATCCACTGTTATAAATATGTTCAAAGCATTAAAGGAAACGATGTTTAAAGAACTAGAGTATGGGAGCAGTTTTTCATCAAGTAGAGAGTATCTGTGAAGAGATAGAAATGATAAAATAATAATCCAATAATCTAGAGTTGAAAAGTTACAACTGAAATGATGAAAATTCCCGTGAGGGGCTCAGTAGCAGATTTGAAGCAGCAGAAAAAAGAAAGAGGATTTGAAGATAAGTCAATTGAGATTTTCTTTTTTTTTTTTTTTTAGAGATTTTATTTATTTATTTGACAGAGAGATCACAAGTAGGCAGAGAGGCAGGCAGAGAGAGAGGCGGAAGCAGGCTCCCTGCTGAGCAGAGAGCCCTATGTGGGACTCGATCCCAGGACCCTGAGATCATGACCTGAGCTGAAGGCATTTTAACCAACTGAGCCACCCAGGCGTCCCTCAATTGAGATTTTCTAGTCTGAGAAACAATGGAAAAAAAAAAGGAAGAATGCAAAGTCTCAGAGATGTGTGGGAAACCCTGTAGTATGTCAACAAATGTATAGTGGGAGTCCCAGAAGGAGATGAGAAAGGAAAAGAATATTGGCAGTCACTAAAGCCTGGAAGAAAACAAGAGCAGATTCCCCTCTAGAATCTACAGCGTGAGAATGGCCTTGCTAACACCTTGATTTCAGCCCAGTAAAACTGATTTTGGACTTTTGGCTCTCAGAGGGGTTAGAGAATAAAGTTCTGTTATTTTTATTCACCTTTGTTATGGTAATTTTTATAGCAGCCATAGGAAATTAGTACACTTCCCAACTCATTCTCTAGGGCTTATATTACTCTGATGCTAAGTAATATAAGAGAAGACAGGAAGGAAGCTGCTGCTAGTCTGAACGGCTGGGTGGGTGAGAGTAGATTCTCCTCTTTTCTGCCTTCCAAAGCTCATGAAAATGTTTCTTTTTGATGGAATTTCAATTGGAATCCTAATGGCCAGAGATTCTGGAATTTGTAGTTCCCAAACTTCTAGTGCCTGCATGTATGAAGAGAATATACAAGAGTACTCAAGTGTTCCTAAGCAATAGCCAGTATAACATACCTTTGAAATTAAAGCACTGGTCAAAATGAATTTTATGACCTTTTACCAAATCAAATAAAATAACACCAGAAATGCTGTGCTATTCTTTTACATCAAAAGCCATTTACTTCTCATAAATTTAGCTTTGGATGAATAATGTTTTATTTTTAGAAATTACGCTTTGTTCTCTAAAATACTAGAAAATTTACTAACTGTGTTGTTGCTTATTTTTATATTTTACCCTTCTTATGTCTCTGGCTGCTAAATCTTAAATCCAGAGCACGTTTGTGTTAGTGTCTCATTTCGGCTGTAACAAATTGCTGCAAATTTAGTGGCTTAAAATAATGAAAGTTTACTCTCTTACCATTCTGGAAGCCAAAAGTTTGAAATCAATGAAAAATCAAGCATTGACAGAGCTGGTTTCCTTGCAAAGGCTATGGAGGCTATGTTTCCTTGCCTGTGCTAGCTCCTGGAGGCTGCCTGTATTCTTTGACTAGGCCCTTCCTCTAATCCCCCCAACCTCTTGATTCTACCATCACATCTCCTCTTCTCCCATCACATCTTTCTCTGCCTCCCTCCTGTAAGGACATTGTGATTACATTTAGGCATGACCTGGAAAATCCAGGATAATCTCTCCATCACAAGAGTCTTTTTTTTTGTTTTTTTAGATATTATTTATTTATTTGACAGAGGGATCATAAGTAGGCAGAGAGGCAGGCAGAGAGAAAGGGAAGCAGGCTCCCTGCTGAGCAGAGAGCTTGATGTGGGGTTCGATCCCAGGACCCCGAGATCATGACCTGAGCAGAAGGCAGAGTTTTTAACCCACTGACCCACCCAGGCATCCCTCCATCAGAAGAGTCTTAATCACATAGGTAAAGTTCTTCTGTCATGTAGGGAAGCATTCATAGGCTCCAAGGATTGGGACCTGGGTCTGTTTGAGGACTATTATTCAGCCTACCATAATATTTAAAAAGTACATGAGTTTTTCTTTCCAAAGGCATCCACCTTCATTCCTGTTTTGTGCCAGGACTTTCCACAATGTAAGGCACCAACTGATCTCATCACTATAACTTTAGATCTGAAATTTTACAGAAAGGGCAATTTGGGACCCAAAGACATCTCCAGATTTAAATTGGGGGGGGGGATAGTGGGAAACCATTTACCATGCTAATGGACATCAAAAGAAAGCTGGAGTGGCAGTCTTTATATTAGACAAATTAGATTTTAAACCAAAGACTGTAGTAAGACATGAGGAAGGACTCTATCATACTTAAAGGGTTTGTCCAACAAGATGATATAACAATTGTAAATATCTATGCCCCTAACATGGGGATAGCCAATTATATAAAAATTAAAGAAACACATTGATAATAATACAATAATAGTTGGGGACTTTAACACTCCCCTCACTGCAATGGATAGATCTTCTAAGCAGAAGATCAACAAGGAAACAAGGGCTTTGAATGATGCACTGGGTCAGATGGACTTCACAGATAAATTCAGAACATTCCATCCTAAAGCGACAGAATATACATTCTTCTTGAGTACATATGGAACATTCTCCAGAATAGATCACATACTGGGTCACAAATCAGGTTTTGACCAGTACTAAAAGACTGGGATCATTCCTTGCCTATTTTTGGACCTCAATGCTTTGAAACTGTAATTCTATCATGAAATTTGGAAAGAACTCAAATGCATGGAGGCTAAAGAGCATCTGACGAAAGAATGAATGGGTCAACAAGGAAATTAAAGAATAAAAAAATTCACGGAAAGAAAAGAAGATTAAAACACCACTGTTCAAAACCTTTGGAATGTAGCAAAGGTGGTCCTAAGAGGGATGTATATAGCGATACAAGCCTTTCTGAAGAAATGATAAATACAACTTAACTGTACACTTACAGGAGCTTGAGAAAGAACAGCAAATAAAGCCTAAACTGAACAGGAGAAAAATAATAAACATCAGAGCAGAAATCAATGAAATAGAAACCAAAAGAATAGTAGAACAGATTAACGAAACTAAGAGCTTGTTCTTTGAAAGAATTAATAAGATTAATAAACCCCTGGCCAGACTTATGAAAAAGAAAAGAGAAAGGACCCAAACAAACAAAATCATGAGTGAAAGAGGAGAAGAGATTACAACTAACACTGAAGAAATATAAACAATTATAGGAACATATTTTGAGCAACTATATGCCAACAAATTAGACAATCTGGAAGAAATGGTTATACATTCCTAGAGATATGTAAACTACCAAAACTGAACCAGGAAGAGATAGAAAACCTGAAGAGATTCATAACCAGTAAGGAAATTGAAGTAGTCATCAAAAATCTCCCAACAAATAAGAGCCCAGGGCCAGATGGCTTTCCAGGGGAATTTTACCAAACATTTAAAGAATTAATACCTATTCTTCTGAGGCTGTTTCAAAAAATAGAAATGGAAGGAAAACTTCCAAAGTAATTTTGTTTTTTAAATTTTATTTATTTATTTATTTATAAAAAAGATTTTATATATTTTTGACAGAGAGAGACACAGTGAGAGAGGGAACACAAGCAGGAGTGGCAGAGGGAGAAAGCAGGCTTCCTGCCGAGCAAGGAGCCTGATGCGGGGCTCGATCCCAGGACACTGGGATCATGACCTGAGCCGAAGGCAAATGCTTACCGACTAAGCCACCCAGGCACCCCCAAAGTCATTTTAGGAGGCCAGCATTACCTAGATCCCAAAACCCAATGACCTCATCAGAAAGGCGAATCACACACCAATATCCCTGATGAACATGGTTGCAAAAATTCTTACCAAGATTCTAGCCAATAGGATCCAACAGTACATTAAAAAGATTATTCACCACAACCAAGTGAGATTTATTCCTGGGCTATAAGATTGGTTCAACATCCGCAAATCAATCAGTGTCATACACTGCATTAATCAAAGAAAGGACAAAAACCATATAATACTCTTAATAGATGCAGAAAAAGCATTTGACAAAGTACAGCATCCTTTCTTAATTAGAACTCTTCACAGTGTAGGGATAGAGTGTGCATACCTCAACATCATAAAATCCATCTATGAAAAGCCCACAGCAAATATCATTCTAAGTGGGGAAAAACTGAGAACTTTTCCCCTAGGTCAGGAATGCAGCAGGGATGTCCACTGTCACTGCTGCTATTCAACATAGTACTGGAAGTCCTAGCCTCAGCAATCAGACAACAAAAAGAAATAAAGGGCATCTGAACAGGCAAAGAAGAAATCAAACTCTCACTCTTTGTAGATGAAAGGATACTGTATGTGGAAAACCCAAAAGACTCCACCCCAAAGCTGCTAGAACTCACACAGGAATTCAGCAAAGTCACAGGATATAAAATCAATGGACAGAAATCTGTTGTATTCCTATTCATCAACAACAAGACCGAAGAAAGAGAAATTACGGAGTTGATCCCCTTTATAACTTTTTCCCAAGCCATAAGATGCCTAGGAATAAGTCTAACCAAAGACACACAGAATCCATACTCAGAAAACTATAGAATAGTCATATGAGAAATTGGGGAAGACACAAAGAAATGGAAAAACGTTCCATGCTCATGGATTGGAGGAACAAATATTGTTAAAATGTTTATGCTACCTACAGCGATCTGTACTAATGGAATCCCTATCAAAATACCATCCACTTTTTTCACAGAAATGGAACAAATAATCCTAAAATTTGTATGGAACCAGAAAAGACTCTGAATAGCCAGAGGAATGTTGAAAAAGAAAAGAAAAGCTGGTGGCATCACAATTCTAGACTTTAAGCTCTATGACAAAGCTGTAATCATCAAGACTGTATGGTACTGGCACAAAAACAGATACATAGATCAATGGAACAGAATAGAAAGCCCAGAAGTGGACCTTCAACTATATGGTCAACTAATCTTTGACAAAACAGGAAAGAATGTCCATTGGAATAACAGTTTCTTTCATCAAATGGTGTTGGGAAAATTGGACAGCCACATGCAGAAGAATGAAACTGGACCATTTCCTCATTCCACATACTAAAGTAGAATCAAAATGGACCTCAATATGAGATAGGAATCCATCAAAATTCTTGAGGAGAACATAAGCAGCAACCTCTTTAATCTCATCTGTAGCAACTTTTTCCTAGACACATTGCCAAAGGTAAAGGAAGCAAGGGCAAAAATGAACTATTGGGACTTCATCAAGATAAAAATCTTTTGTACAGCAAAGGAAACAGTCATCAAAACCAAAAGACAACTGACAGAATGGGAGAATATACTTGCAAACAACATAACAGATAAAGGGCTAGTATTCAAAATCTATGAAGAACTTACCAAATTCAACACCCAAAGAACAAATAATCCAATCAAGAAATATGCAGAAGGCACGAACAGACATTTCTGCAAAGAAGATATCCAAATGGCCAACAGACACCTGAAAAAGTGTCAATATCACTCGGCATCAGGGAAATACAAATCAAAACCACAATGAGTTACCACCTCACACCAGTCAAAATGGCTAAAATTAATAAGTCAAGAAATGACAGATGTTGTTGAGGAGCCAGAGAAAGGGGAACCATCCTACACTGTTGAGGGGAATGCAAGCTGGTGCCGTCACTCTGAAAAAAAGTATGGAGGTTCCTCAAAAAGTTGAAAATAGAGCTACTCTATGACCCAGAAATTGCACTACTGAGTATTTACCCCAGAGATACAAATGTAGTGATATGAAGGGGCATGTGCACATCAGTGTTTATAGCAGCAATGCCCACAATAGCCCAACTATAGAAAGAGCCTAGATGTCCATCAGCAGATGAATGGATAGAGAAGATGTGGTGTGCACACACACACACACACACACACACACACACACACTCACACTGGAATATTATGCAGCCATCAAAAAATGAAATCTCGCCATTTGCAATGATGTGGCTGGAACTAGAGGGTATTATGCTAAGTGAAATAAGTCAAGTAGAGAAAGACAATTATTTCATCTCACTGATATGTGGAATATGAGAAACAAGGCAGAGGATCATGGGGGAAGAGAGGAAAAAATGAAATGGGGTGAAACCAGAGAGGGAGACAAACCATAAGAGAATAAGAGACTCAATCTCAGAAAACACAGTGAAGGTTGCTAGAGTGGAGGAGGTGGGAGGGATGGGGCGGCTGGGCGACGAACATTGGGGAGGGTATGCGTTGTGGTGAGTGCTGTGAATTGTGTTAGAGTGATGAATCACAGACCTATACCCTTGAAACAAATACATTGTATGTTAAAAAAAAAAAGAGAAAGGGCAACTTGGTATCTGTTGCCTTTTCTGGGATGATCCTTACTTAACAAAACATGGTGGTCAGAGTTTTAGCTTTCCAGGCACAATGAGCTCTGGGGCGGTGGATAAGTTTACAAAGAATTCTTAGTTTTTCGATGTCCTATCCTAATTTTTCTCCCAAATAAGTATCTCTTTTTTTGCTAGACATTTTGCTTGTTCTGCTTGTTCAAACTCTTGGTTCACCAATCCCACTTAAGTGGTGTCATGCCTTTCTTTCTGTTTGCTCAAGCATGGTCTAAAGTGGTGCTCAAATTGGAGCCTGGTAAGAGAACTGGAACAATTACTGTGTCTTTTCCTCCTAGAGCCATCACATATTTTTGCTTTGCTCCATATTCTTGGATCTTGCTTAACCTCATCGGCCTCCATTTTCCCAAGGAAAAAATACTCCCAGTGCATTTCCCTCCTGCCAGTGTCTAGTTCTTTTGGTTTTTCTTTTGGAGATGAGGGCTCCTTTCTGAGACCTTAGTCATAGAGATGAGAGAAAGAGAGAGAGAGAGAGAGAGAAGATGGATTTCTTTGAAATGATTGACTAACCATTGTTTTCAGTCAGATTAGACTCTTTATTAAAATCCTCAGCAGGGGCATGCCTGGGTGACTCTAAGTTAAGCATCTACCTTTGCCTCAGGTCATGATCCCAGGGTCCTGGGATCAACTGCCACATTGGGCTCCTTGTTCAGCAGGGAGCCTGCTTCTCCCTCTGCTTGTTCTGCCTCTTCTGACTGCAGCTCTCCATGCTTCTGTTCTCTCTCTCTGACAAAAAAATAAATAAAATCTTAAAAAAAATAAAATCCTCAGCAGGACTTTAATTCAAAAGAAGAAAGATGGTAAGAATATGTAGTAATTGGAGGTCAACAGTGGCAAGAGAACAGATAATCTCTCAATTTTGGGGAAGTGCATTGTTTCTTTCATTTGAACATGGAAAAAATAGGTGCTCTAGAACTCCAAAATAAGTTGCATACAGTCTGCATGTAGACAAAAAAAGACTGAAAACTAACTAGAATTCATAATCAACTTTCTGCACAATAATTCTTGCTTTCTTGCTGTTTTACTGTGGGATTTATGTAACCTCTTAATCTTACATAGAATTGCTGATTTTCTAGGATGGTATAGTAATTAAATAGTTGTTTTTATCAAAGCATTTTGTTTTTGCTCCTCTCTGGAACAGAGTAAACAAAGATCTAATTTATGTCAACAAAACACTTTACGAAGCTGAGTAAATGACAATGTCAATAAATACTTGAAAGGAAGATTTGCTTCCAATTCATTGTGAATAATTGAGGTGACAAAAATCTCATATCACCAGTTCCTTCTGAACTAAAGCTTGGATGAAGTAGAAATGTACTAGTACACTCTTTTGGGCTCTGTCTTCTTACATCCTTATTGTCCCCCATTTTTTTCCTGTAGTAGCAAAGTAACGTTCAAGCATACCAGGATTAGCAGCACTTGGAAATGGACAGGCACTCGGTGTTTGGTTATACAGTCAGATACTTGCCAGCATCTAACATCAGACTACTTTATACACGAGCACCATTGTATCAGGCAAATTATCCCAAGCTAGAGGCACAGAAGGGTCACTTAGGTGTGGACCTTTCCTGTCAAGCAATTTTTTAAGGGCCAAGGAGGAAGAACTTCAACATAGAATCATACAGAGGATTTCCTTTGTTCTATGAAAATAGTCACATGTGCAAAAATGATCCTCTATTTACACAAGACGTTTCT
>CM053610.1:94658934-94708435 GCA_028646535.1 Procyon lotor | reverse complement strand
CACAAGACGTTTCTAACAATAGATTCTGATTCTACTATTCGGACTCCTCTTGCTCATTTGTTCCAAGAGAATTTGAAATTCAAAAAGAAAAAGGAAGAACTGAAAATGCAGGAGGTCTCGAAGATGCCATTGATATAAAGATTAACCTTTAGAATAGGGCATCTGCTATGGCGCAGCTCCATGCCGAAAGTCTGTTTACAAAGGAAGGCATTAATCAAGACGCGTGAATCCATTTGTAATGTCTTTGCAACGTAGCTAACTCCGTAGTGAGCCAGTGAGTGAGATGGCTGAACCCTGACAACTAATTTAAACCCAAGGTCTTCACTGTCCGGAGATTTATCAGAGAGTCAAGCAGCCAGTATCTTTTATGACTCCCACCTTCTCCCTTTTCAGAGGTAGTAAATGAGAAAGACCGAAAAAGGAGGTGCCATCTATCGCAGCTGTGTAAAATCACATAAACACCATGCGCTGCGCTTTCGTTATAACACCTCCTTCTTAGCTAATTACTGTCGGCCTTAAATTACAGAATCAGGAGGCCCCCACTCAATACCAATTCATCCATTTCAGGTCACAGTTTGGCAGAAAACCTGTAGCGAGAGGCCAACCTTTATCCACTAAGCCTTTTATTTGTGACTAAACAAAAGTCTTGACAAGTAGTATAATTTGCATCAAGCAGGGCTACACCAAAGCCAATTAATAGGTTTTTTTTTTTTTAATAAAAATTTGCTCTAGCCTGTAGTCCACTTGACAAGATTTATCATTTTGCATATCAGAAAGCGCAAAGGGTGGTAGATTATTTTCATCCAGGTTCAAGCATTGTATCTTTTGGTATTACCAGCCTTATGGGCAAATTGCATGACTTTTAAAAAAAGAAGCTCAACATTTTACACCCATCAGATCTGAGTGATTTTAATACAGTGCTGGAAAGGCAAAATTTTTTGGTGGTATTGGTTTTTTAATACGTTGATTTAGAGAGATTTATTAGCCTAACTCTTTTAAATTCCATTTTTGTACAATTCAGCATGTGGCTGGTCAGACTGAAATGTGTTTTTTTAAGAAATGCAGAAAGGTTTTAATCTGCCTAGGTGTTTTCTGGGATATAAAAGTATATAAAGCTACTAACCATCCCATGGGTTTGATTTCCTTTTTTACTATCTGTCATTCTTCAAACTGCTTATTTGGGAAAAAGAAATGAAATGTCTTAAGGCCTATTTTCTATGAAAATAATAGAAAATATATGGTTGACAGTTTGATATAGTTTCTTAAATAAACTGATTTTCTGATCATATAGAAGTAATATTGAAATGAGAAATTCAAAATCAGCATATTTTAAACTCACGTAAGGTAGCGTGATGATACTTACCCATAATGATCAGTTTCTTCTGTTCTGCTATGCTTTGTTTTAGGGAGTAAGGGAGATGCCTTCAGTGAAAACATTTGTTGTGGCTTTAGTGATGTCCGAACCTGGACTAGGCACTTTCTTTTCTCTCTCTCTCTTTAGAGATTTCATTTTAAGTAATTTCTCCACCCAGCGTGGAGTGCAAACTCACAACCCCAAGAGCAAGTGTCACATGCTCCACTGACTGAGCCAACCGGGCGCCCCTAGGCACTGTCTTACATGCGACCTATTTATTTAGTTCCCACAAGGATAGAGTGAGTTAGGAATAATCCCCATTTTATAGCTAAGATGTCAAGTCAAGAGAAGTGAAATGTCTTGTTCCAGATCCCATGCCGCTAAGCAAGGACTGAAGGACAGGTGTTCTGTTCTGAAGACCACTGACTTCTATCACACCACTGCCTCTTCTGCATACTGGGATTGTCATTAGGGGATGTCATTTTTCCATTGGGCTCATTATTCCCCTTTTCAGTTATATATATGTCAATATTTAAATACAGCATTCCCATAGCAAAGTTTCTGAAAGGAGAGCCTGCTCTTTGTTAATTACCAAACCAAGAAAATTCTAAATTTTTTTTTTAAGATTTTATTTATTTATTTGACAGACAGAGATCACAAGTGGGCAGAGAGAAGGGGGGAAGCTGGCTCTCTGCTCACATGTTCACAGGTGTAAACGCTGCCAAAATAAACATAAATTGAAAAAAAAAAATTAGAGGGGTGCCTGGGTGGCTCAGAGGGTTAAAGCCTCTGCCTTTGGCTCGGGTCATGATCTCAGGGTCCTGGGATCAAGCCCTGCCGAGCAGAGAGCCTGCTTCCCCTCCCCTCTCTGCCTGCCTCTCTGCTTACTTGTGATCTCTCTCTCTCTGTGTCAAATAAATAAATAAAATCTTTAAAAAAATAAAAATTAAAAAATGATCTGCTAAGTGGAGGAAATTGCAGGTTGAAAGACAGGTGAGAGGGTGTGAAACAGCATCATAAAAATACCATGGGTCTGGTGTGGGAGAAGGTGGGTAGAAAGGCTTTATGGGAAGGCAAGTCACATGAAGAGACTTGCAGACCAAGATGTTGTCTTGAAGGCCACTGAGAGCCACTGAAGGGCTTCAGGAAGGGATTGCCATGGTCAGATTTGTGGGTGGGAAGCATCAGCAGTGTGGGGACAGATTTCAGTGTGTCATGGAAACAAGTTAGGACCTCTTGTCATGCTATCTTTAAGCCTGAACAGAGATGAAACTAACACTGGCACTCTGTGATTCCTAAACTTGATGGCAGTGCTGTTGTTATATTTTAATACATATATGTGCCTGAAATGATCCACTTAGAGCTCCACCTGGATTCCCTAGGGAATGAGCAGCTGAGATGAAGATATGCGTCCTGAAGGTTTATCGGGACATGCCCTCTGCATCAGCGCCCGTGGGGGGGGGGAGGAAGCAGGACTGGGCAGAGGGGAAGCTGAGCATGGGACTTCTCAGGAGCTGGAAGCAAGGGGCTCAGAAGCAAGGGGCGAGATCTTGATACCTTTATGGCCAGTCACTGGGTACAGACCATCTCTAGGGAGGAGAGAGACACTTGGGTCCTGGGCCATTTCTGCCGTGGGACTCAGCTAGGAGCCTTCAGTGGCTACAGTGCAGGAGCTGGAGGAGCACATGCCTCGGTCTCGGAGCACTGAATTGAGTGCTCAGATGCAGCGAGGCATCCACTATCCCTAAGGATGTTAGAGTTTTTCAAGAACTTTTTTGTAGAACAATAATGTTTGGGAAGAGCTCTCTTAGGCCTTCGCTCTGGCCCTGTCCTCCGCCTGGCGTACTCTTTCCCCAGCTTTTTTTTGTTGCTTGGTTTCCACTTCTACTGCCTCCCCTGGAAAGGCTTTTCTGATCACTCCTTATAATCCGCCCCGAGCCCCAACAGTCACTGTCTAGAACATCAACCCGTTTTATTTTCTTTATAGCCCAACAAGATGAATACAGATCTTGTTATCTGTCTTCCCACGCCAAAATGTGAGCCCTAGGGAATTTTTCTGTCTTGTTCACTGTTGCGTCCCCCCTGCTGTACCCAGCACAGTGCTGGCCACATAGTAGATGGTCCATCAATACTTGCCAAACGAACACATGAAAATTAAGTTCAAGAGAATGGATATCCGGAGAGTTAAAATTCTTCAAACGCAGGATCCTGAGGCCTTGTCTTTTGCTTTTGACACTGGTGCGGCTCAAGTCCAGGAAGAGGGTTTGTGTCTCATCACTTTGCTGCACTTTCCAGTTGCCCACAGAGAACTACTGGAGAATATCTCTTGATCACGTAAGATGGATAGGCCTCTGGGAAGAGCTTAGCTCTTAGATCTCACATTGAATATCTTTTTTTTTTTTTTTTTTTGCCTCTGGTATGTTTGAGGGCTTTTATTATTCTAAAATAAAACTATCTTAGAGGAACATAAATTATCTATTAAAGAGACTTTTGGAATTTTAGCATAAAAATCACGAGTGGAATTTGTGCAGAATCGACAAGCTACTCCTCTATAATCACCTAAACCATTTTCTTTCAAATAGAAACAAACTGAAAAATGTAGTAATTTTCAAGTGTAGAAGCAAAAAGGCACTTAGCACAGCTTGAAGATTCAAATTATTCTGGAAACAACGCTGCTGTACTTGGCTTTAATTTGAACTTTGGCTCTTAGAAACGGATTTAGAGTCTAGCCTCATGACAACTGCCGGTTTCAGAAGGGCCTGTGGATGGCAAAGCGTAGGAGGCAGGGCCCTGCTTTTCCCTTCCTTTGTCTTCCTCTGCCTGCTTCAGCCCTTCACTCATATGGCAGCCCTGTCCCTGCAGCACTCCCCAGATTTGTCTCAGAGGAGTAGAAGGAATCACTGGAAGTCATTTATTCAAATCCTTGTCGCTGGCTGAGAAGAAATGGACATCATTCTATATAAATTGGCTTTTAGTTGTATTTAACTATTCAGATACTTCTACAAGAAGGTTGGGTTCTCAGATTCAGTTAAGAGTCCAGAGAACAGACAGGAGAGCATTGAGGTAGTTACTGAAAGTGCTGAGGATCCCTTAGAGCCTGGGTCCCAAAATGTTCAAGCAGCAATAGAGAGTCAAGAACCCAGGTTGAGCAGGGGCCCACACAGATTTGTCTTTACCAAAGGAAGCCCCATTCAATGACCAGAGGAGCCCAAAGCAGAAATGGAGTGCCTGAGGATATGGTGAACGGTCAGTTGGCTGGGTGTTCACATAGAGCATCCACGGATGGCCCTTGGAAAAGAGAATCCAGAAAGGACTTAAGAAACAGAAGCTAAGGTATTTAAAAGACCTTGCAGCTTTAAAATTCTGTAAGTTCTAAAGAGAACAGCTCTCCATGATTTTGTGTCACTAAGTAGTTATTTGTTGTCATAAACACTGTATTTTTAAATTATAATTCTTACTCTCTTTAAATTTCACTCTGTTCTTGGGACTCCCTCATCCTCCTAGTTACTTAAATCTGAAAATTTGAGTCATTTATGTTATTCCCTCTCTTTCTCATATTCATCCCTTCCTCATCCTCGGCCTGTTGGTTTTTAAAATTTAAATAGTCTTTTTATTTAGCCTTTTTTTCTATGAAGGTTATATATATACACACAGTTTGAATCAAGTGATTTTATTAGACTTGTGAAAACAGAAGTCTTTCCTATGCTCCATTTCCTCTTCTCTATGGGTAACCACTTTAAGCTATTGGCGATTTGATTGGGTGTATATCACTGTATTTCTAAAAAGCAAGTTTATATTTCTGATTCTTAATTTTTCAGATTTGGGAATGATTTATTGACTTTCCCTTAGGAAGAGAAGAATTTAGTTCTCTTTGACCTCTTTCCTCACCCCTTTTCCATCTCCACCCCTGTTACATCATAACTTAGGTTAAAGCATTATTCAGTGTTAGGACTATGCATATTGAGGCATACAAGAAGCACTTTCCTTCCCCAGTTTGTTTTCCTGGAGTTAATAGTTATGTCTTTAGTTTGTGTGTGTTTCTACGTGCATACTCATCATTAATTCAACCCAAGACACTTCTATAGTTTTCTAAATCTCTTCTCAGTTCTTTATTTAGATGCATCAAGTAATTTATGAATTTCATTTTCTTGATGAAATGTTCTTACGGACTCTTTTGTCTCATTTTGACTTGCCTGGAGTAGTCTGGACAAGTTGCTTTTATAGCTGGTTCCTGGCTGACGTCCTGAGATTCCCTTTCCCTAGTGATCCCTTTTCCTCCTTGGGAGGGTCCCTTTTATCTGAATCTTGTGTCTTCCTCCTTGTGTTTTGGTGGAATCAATATTTTCCAGAAAGAGGGTGTGTGGAGGTAATTTTTTTTTTTTTTGAGACTTAAAGATTTTGAGAAGATATTATTTTTATTACACTCTTTCACTTGATTGATAACATATGTCTGATAGTAGAAATCTAGAACATTCCCCCCAGCCCCTGAATATTTAATGTATTACTTTCTCATTTCCAAGGTTAATGTTAAGAAATTAAAAGCTGTTCAGATTCCTGCACTTCATGTTGTGAACTGTGTTTTTCTCCCTTGTATCTCATGTAGGATTTTCTTTTTTCTCTCAGTGTTCTGAAATATCTCAGTGGTATCTATCTTCATCCATTGTGTTGGCTGCTTTGAATTGGGCCTTTAAAATCTTAGAAAATCATGTTCTTTACCCCTGGGCTATTTTCCTGAATTATTTCTTAAATGATTACTTCCTTTTCATTTTCTCTGTTGCCCTTGCTGGAAACTTTGCCATTTGGCTGGTGGATCCCCTTAGCTGGCTTTCTTATCTTTCTGTCTTTCCATTCATGTTTTTCATCTGTTTGTCTTGTTGCTTTCCTCTCTGGGAGATCCGACCATCTTTATTTTCCAAACTGTCTACTGAAATTTCATGTCTACTATTGGATTTTTAATGAATTTTACTTTGGCTCGCTTGTCTCTTTAATAACAATTTGTTTTTTGGTTCACAGATATGTTTGATCTCTGACTTTATTAACATTATTTTTCTTTGCCTTGTTCCTTGTTCCTCAATGAGTCCTTTTTTTCCAAGTTGCGTTTCTTAATTAATTAGCTGTTTGACTAATTAACTTTTGGTTCTAATATTCATGTTAGGTACTTTTTTTCATGTGTCTAATGGCCCTCATGAAAGAGTAGAAGTTAGACCTAATTAAAAAATCTCGGTGGATAGCTGGTGATTCTCATCTATGAGATGCTCCATAAGTTGACCTGGCTGGGCACTTTCATCAAATGAGAAACTTTCATTTTTGTTTCAGTATCTTTAAGTCTTTCCATTTGGGCTGGTCAATGTACCAGAAAACAATCTGTTTCCTGTCTAGGGGATATATATTTATTTCTGGGAGTTGAATCAGGAAACAGAGCTTAGAGTCTCAGTACTGGGTATGTAAACATTAGCTTCATACCTTCATTTTCAGTATCACACTCTTATGCTAATCTGTACCAGAGGTCCCCCAGTGTGAAGATCTGTTTTATCCTTTTCAGATAATAAACCTGCTATTTGGAGGGAAGGAAAGGTTTTGGTGACCATTTTCCTCAAATGGAGTTCCAGCTAATCTGCTTCACTTTCAACCCCGTTTCTATAAGTACCTGGTGCTACCAATTCCTGAACCTTTGAGGGACTCTGTGTGATAAATCAGGTTGCTTTAATCCAGCATCTTATTCAGAAATCTCATCCCTGTTATTACCACCCCCAGAAATCTCTCTTTTATCTAAACTCTCCTTCAAAGTTACAGTATCTTCATGAGTTTTTTTTTTTAAGGTTTATTTATTTATTTTAGAGGATGGGAAGAGGGGCAGAGGGAGATTTAGAGAGAGAATCTCAAGCAGACTCCCCTCTGAGCTCAGCCTGACCCAGGGCTCCATCCCATGACCCTGAGCTCATGCTCTGAGTAATCAAGAGTTGGACGCCCAACTGACTGAGCCACCCAGGTGGTCATGAGTTTTAAATACACGATAATAACATGATTTAAAAATAACATTGTTCTCTGTTATAATAATAGCATACACTTTTGAATTGCCTTACCCTCTTCATCAGTGAGCACAGTTTACTGCCCAAATTTCACTTTCTGTATGTCACCTCCTGCTCTTAAGATGTCAGTAGCTCATTTTGTAATTAAGCAATGATTTTTATCCTGCATTCTAGACTTTGTATGACAGAACCATGGCTTTCTGGGCTCATGTTCCATTACAGCTTATTCTCAACCCAGTAAGTCTGGATTCTTCATGGTCCCACTCCTGCTTTATAACTTTCTAACTGTGTGTTTGCTGTTCTTAGAGGTTGAAAGTCTGTTCCTACCTTTTTCTGATGATCACAATCTTACTTTTCCCTCACCACTTATTTCCAATGTTACCTCTTTCATACAATCTTTATTTTAGTGTGCATTAATTAATTTAGTCATCCTTCTGTTCAATCAGTATATTTATTGAGCTCCTACAGTATGCCAGCCACCATACCAGGAAAGCACATAAGACATTGTTCTTACCCTCATGGATCTTACAGTGCAGTAGGAACAGGAGGTAGGAGATAGATGTTAATGTTAAGTAATCACACAATTAATATACAGTTATAAGTTGTAGTGGGTATGAAGTAGGAAAAGGAAAAGCATGGAGTCCTATGAGAGGAGGATCTGATTGTGTTTGGGAGGTTGATGAAACTTTCCATGCCTAAGTGATATTTCAGCTGTGATTTAAAGATGAAGTGGGGGCAGAGCATCTGTGGTCAAGGAAAGGGCAAGTGAAAAATGCCAGGAGGTGTGAAGACTAAGTCAAAGACCTGGAGGAAGGCCACAGTGTCAGAGAGCAGAGGGAGAGGGTGGGACAGTGGTAGATTGTGGGGCTGGAGAGATAAGCAGGGGCTACATACAGCGAGGCCCTTAGTCCAGCTTAAGGAACTTTGGGCTTTACCATATGATGAATAAATAGTTCCTGGAGTGGTTTCAGTGGGAGAACTTATGATTAGATTTGTATTTTTACAAGTCATTCCCATTACAACAGGTAGAATACATTGGATGGGTCCTGAATGGGAGCAGCGAGACTGTTTAGTGGGAGGTAGTTGTAATTCGTACACATAGGAAGTAGTGGTGGCTTGAATTCAGGTAATGACAGTGGTGATGGAAAGAATGTTTGAGAAATATTTAGGAGGTAAAATTGCAGGAATTGCTAAGGGACCAGATGTGGCTGGTAAGGGAGAAGGAAGAATGAGAAGATTTTTTAAGTTTCTGGCTTGCTCAACTGGGGCGATCTTGGTGCAGTTTACTGAGATGGGGAACAATTTTATCCCCTTTTATTTTGTTTTTTATCTGACTCTCTCCACTAAAATAGAAGATTGATGAGGAAGAGAGTTTGCCCCAGTCATTTCTGTATTTGTACGTCCATCTCCAAAGTATCTTGCCTAGTGTTTATTCTGGTAGAAGAGAGAAATAATGTTTGACCCTGATTCGCGGGGCTGGAATGTGACTGAGAGTTTACCTCCATCTTTACCCCTAAAATATGTATTTTTTCAAGTTGTATGAAGACTAAGTGAGATAGCAAATGTAAAAATATTTGGGAGAGAAAATAGGACTCTCAAAAGGAATTTATGTCATCATCATTATTATGCTTTCTTTGGCCCTCATGTTAAGTTCCACGAATTTTTTTTATTTGTAAAAAGAACTAGGTAAGAGATTTTAGCCAAGGATCTAATCAATGCCAAACATAATGAGATGGATTAGTTTTTGCCACACACACCACTCCATGGGACTGAACCACTTCCAGATATTATTCCACATGTGTTTGTGGAAACTTCTGTTTGCCTTCATCTGGGCAATCACCTTTCCATTTGGTTTCCCTGAAAAATTTCACACTCTCTATAATGGAAGCAAGAAAAATAGAACACCTTTAAGGAGCAATTACAATTGATACACTGACTCAGGAGTGTGTTTGAAAGATAACTATTTTGACATAGTGTGTTAACTATTAGCGTATAAATTTGTAATTATGTTTGATTTTGATTTTCTTTAAGTTTTACATCTAGCATTTTTTCTAAGATAGCTTTTTGGGTATTTTTGAAAAGAAGCCATAGTCCTGGTTCAGTGCAGATTCAAGCGATACTAGAGAGATGTCTTGTGGCTGTGTCCTGCTAAATGGCAAATCATTTTATGGGTAATGAGGGGCTTGATTAAATCAGTGTTTCTTTTTTTTAAAAACTTCACTAAATTTTTAAAAATACCAGTTCCCAGGAGCTACCCCAGATCAGTTAAATCAGACACTCTGGGGTGGGATCTGGTATTATTACTAACATTATTTAATGGCTTCTCCATTTTCTCTATTTTACTGTTCATTCAGCATTGATAACCATTGTATCAAATAATCTAACTTTCTTTTTTTTTTCTCCCCCTAGATGATCTAACTTTGACAGTCTGTGAATTAGTTTGTTTTTCTTGGAAGAGACTTATTATTATAGTGCAGTCTTTTTATTCAAATTGCTGATTGCATTTCTCTTGTCCATTTTTCAATTTAAGTATTAGGTAATTTGAAGAAGTAAACATTACAATTTTATACTTCTAAGATCTCTAAAATATAAGCAGAGAGGTGGGAAGTTTTGGTATTAGCTGGGCTGCCAGTTGATATGCAGATGAACTGCATACACACCAGTCTGTTACTTAAACAGTGTGTCTGTATATCCAAGGATCTAGCTGACTCCTTCAAGGAGTATTTCTGCCTCAGCATCCAGATCAAGATCTAGAGTCATCTGAAGCAATTTAACTTGACACGGAGTAAATCATTGAGTAGACATCCAGATGTGGAGGTTATTAGGTTGATGCTAATGTGCAGCTGGGCTGGGAAACATTGATCTAATACAGCTGATTATAAAATGTCAAATACAATTTAGATACCCTGTAATTAATTACCATATGTGTACCATAAGACTAGCTGGGTGACTTTGGGCAAGTTAATTTACCTTCTGTAAGCCAGAGTTCTGGTCTGTAACACGGAGCTAATCATACTACCTTTTAATTGGATTGTGGTGACACTGTGGTTGAGATATTTTATGCAAAAAGCTTAGCTCAGTGCTTGACACATGGCAATCACTTTAAAAAGTTGCCCATTACTCCTCCTCCTCCTGATGTTTTTTTTATTGTGATGGTAGTGGTTGATATTGTTATTGATCTCTCATCAAGGATATCTCCAAATTCCCAGTCATAAACATATCCTCTTGCCTGTCATTTCTTGAGTCTCACACTTGCCAGTCTGGAGGCCACAGGTTTAGGGGACTATGTAATAACCTTCAGCTTTTCTTTGCACCTGTTCTTTGCATCTTTTACTTTCTCCCAGGACATCTGCCTTTGGATGAATCACAAGTGTTCTCACTCTCCTGGAGACCACATTCTCAAAGTTCTTCATAGGTTCATTCATTCATTCATTCAATCATTCATTCATTTGTTCATTCATAAATTCATTTATTTATTCCCTCATTCAAAGTAATACTTAGGAACTAAAAAAAAAAATAAATATTCTGGAAAGTGTTTTTTCCCCCCAAGGCAGAAATCATTTGTATTCAAGTCTACAAATATAGCAGCTTCATTTTCTATTGCATTTGGAGTGAGAGCATGTTTTTAAAATAAGTAAGAAAGGACCTCAGAGAAAACTGTATTTTACCTCCAAGGCCCTGAAAGCCAGTCTCTCACACCCCACACTACATTTGCAGGAAAAATTTCCTTCCTGAGACGCTAGAAGAGGCTGTCATGGCCCAGACTCCAGACCCCAGCCTTCTGTCTAGCACATGGCAGACACTTGGTAATGATACTTCTCCCCCACCTTATATTTACATTAAACTACCAGCTGCATTGTTCACATTGTTGGGCAGGTAGCATGTACACTGACTTATTTGTTTGGAGGTGTGACCAGGGGTTTGAAATCCTGAGCAAAAAAATGTTATTTCCGTAGAAATGAAAGGATGAAGAAAGCTTGCAAGCTTGTGTTTGTTGCCTTTGTATCACTGAAACTCTTGCTCATTAGTGTCTGAGAATCCAGGTCAGACTCTCAATATGTTTGTTCATGTGCTAGGTGCTATAGGAAGTGACAAGCTGCTGGTAGTGTTACCTGCGTAGTGCCAGATGTGGAAACGAGTCTTTATGTTCTTTCCATGTGGAATCCCAGGGGAAAAAAGAGCATCAGGGGCCCTGGTTTGTAAAATATGTCCTTATTTACCATTTCTCTTTTCTTTTCGAGGCCTATACATGGGCTTACATAACTGATAATAATTGCATGTTCAATTTAGTTTATTTTCTCATTTTTTTAATGTGCCTGCTATTCTCCTGCATTGCTGATTTTAAGAACTGATTCTGTATATGTTGCCTTAATTAATTTGGATGTTGTGTTTTTATAGATTTCTGAGGCACATCTTCTCATTATGCATTTTGTTGTTGAGCACTAGGAGTTTAGTTACCATCTCTCCCTTGAGGGACCTGAATAGAGCTGTAGTTCAGGAAGGATGCCTACATATTGGCATACTTACTAAATTCAAGAGTTTGGTTGTGGAAAATCTTTTTTTTTTTTTAATTACGGTTTTTATTTTAATTCTAGTATAGTTAACCTACAGTGTTATATTAATTTGGGGTGTACAATATAGTAATTCAATAATTATATATATTACTCAGTACTTATTAAGATAAGGATACTCATAATCCCTGTTTCACCCATCCCCTTACCCACCTCCCCTTTGGTAACCATCAGTTTGTTCTATATAGTTAAGAGTCTGTTTCTTGGTTTCTTTCTCTCTCTTTTTTTTATTTGCTCATTTATTTTATTTCTTAAATTCTACATATGAGTGAGATTATATGATATTTGTCTTTCTCTTACTTATTTCACTTAGCTTTATACTCCCTAGTTCCTTCCATGTTGTTGCAAAGGCAAGAGTTCATTCTTTTTTATGACTGAATATTATTCCATTATATATATACATACACCACCTCTGCTTGAATCATTCATCTATTAATGGACACTTGGGCTGCTTCCATAATTTGGCTATTGTAAATAATGCTGCAATAAACATAGGGGTGTGTGTATCCCTTTGAATTAGTGTTTTTGAATTTTTTTTGTATAAATACCCAGTAGTGTGATTATTGGATCATAGGGTAGTTCTATTTTTAACTTTTAGAGGAAACTCCATACTATTTCTCCACACAGTGGTTGTACCAGTTTGCATTTTGTTGTGGAAAATCTTGATTTGCACGGTGGCTCAGTGGGTTAAAGCCTCTGCCTTCAGCTCAGGTCATGATCTCAGGGTCCTGGGATTGAGCCCCGCCTTGGGCTCTTTGCTCAGCGGGGAACCTGCTTCCCCCTCTCTCTCTACCTGCCTCTCTGCCTACTTGTGATCTCTCTCTCTCTGTCAAATAGATAAATAAAATCTTAAAAAAAAAAAAAAAGAAAATCTTGATTTGCTTTGAAAATAATTTTGTTTTTTTTATTTATTTTATTTTATTTTTTATTTTTAAAGATTTTATTTATTTGACAGAGAGAAACACAGTGAGAGAGGGGACACAAGCAGAGGGAATGGTAGCGGGAGAAGCAGGCTTCCTGCTGAGCAAGGAGCCCGATGCGGGGCTCGATCCCAGGACCCTGGGATCATGACCTGAGCTGAAGGCAGACGCTTAACGACTGAGCCACCCAGGTGCCCCAATTTTGTTTTTTTTAAATAAAATAATTTGTACTTACTGCAACAATATTTGAAACTAGAAGAAATTATTATAAGGAAAATAAAATTACTTTCCATTTGACCATGTTTGTAAAAACACATACCTATTCTCCTCCTTAACCCATCTTCCCTGGATCAATTTAACAAAATTATGTTCTGGTTACTATTATATCAGGAATTTTTATCATATTGTTATACCTTTTCGTGTATTTTTTTTTTTTTTTTTAGTTTTATTGAGATATAGTAAACATACAGCACTGTACAAGTTTAAAGTGTATATATCTTATGGGTTTTGGTGCAGTGGTAAAGATAAATTCCTTGATTTCTCTTTCTCCTGCCTTATTGTTAGTATATAGAAATGCAATTGAATTCTGTGCATTGATTTTATAACCTGTGACTTTGCTGAATTCCTTTTATCAGTTCTACCAACTTTTGGGTCGATTCTTTTGGGTTTTCTACATAGATTATCATGTCATCTTTGAAGAGTGCAAGTTTGATTTCTTCTTTGCCAATTTAGATGCCTTTTCTTTCTTTTTTTAAAATTTAATTTATTTATTTGACAGAGAGAGATCACAAGTAGACAGAGAGGCAGGCAGAGAGGAGGAAGCAGGCTCCCTGTTGAGCAGAGAGCCTGATGCGGAGCTCCATCCCAGGACCCTGAGATCATGACCTGAGCTGAAGGCAGAGGCTTAACCCACTGAGCCACCCAGGCACTCCAGATGCCTTTTATTTCTTTTTGTTGTTTGGTTGCTGAGACTATGACTTCCAGTACTGTGTTAAACAGTAGTCCAGGGTGGACATCCCTGTCATGTTCCTGACCTTAGCAGAAAAGGTCTCAGTTTTTTCTCATTGAGGATGATATTTGCTGTAGGTTTTTCTTATATGGCTTTTATTATACTGAGGTATGTTCCTTCTATCCCGACACTATGAAGAGTTTTAATCAAGAAAGGTTGCTGTACTTTGTCAAATGCTTTTTCTGCATCTGTTGAGAGTATCATATGGTTCTTGCCCTTTCTTTTATTTATGTAGCATATCACATTGGTTGATTTGCAGATGTTGAACTAACCTTGCAGCCTACGAATAAATCCCACCTGATCAAGGCGAATAATTCTTTTAATGTACTGTTGGATCCTGTTGGCTAGGATCTTGTTGAGAAATTTGACATCCATATTCATCAGGGATATTGGTCGGTAGTTCTTCTTTTTGGTGGGAGTTTTTGCCTGGTTTGGGAATCAAGGTAATGCTGGCTTCATAGAATGAGTTAGGAATAAACCTAACCAAAGAGGTAAAGGATCTATAGTCTGAAAACTATAGAACACTTATGGAAGAGATTGAAGAAGACACAAAGAAAAGGAAAAACTTTCCATGTTCATTGATTGGAAGAACAAATATTATTAAAATGTCTTTGCTACCTGAAGTAGTCTACACATTCAATGTGATCCCTATCCAAATAACATCAGAATTTTTCACAGAGCTGGAACAAGGAATTCTAAAATTTGTGTGGAACCAGAAAAGACCTTAAATAGCCAAAGGAAATGAAAACCAAAGCTGGTGGCATCACAATTCCAGGTTTCATGCTGTGTTACAAAGCTGTAATCACCAAGATAGTATGGTACTGGCACACAAACAGACACATAGATCAGTGGAACAGAATAGAGAGTCCAGAAATGGACCTTCAACTCTATGGTGAGCTAATCTTTGACAAAGCAGGAAAGAATATGCAATGGAAAGAAGACAGTCTCTTCAACAAATGGTAATGGGAAATTTGGACAGCCACATGCAGAAGAATGAAACTGGACCACTTTCTTACATCAAACACAAAAATAAAGTCAAAATGGATCAAAGACCATGTGAGAAATGTGAGACAGGAATCCATCAAAATCCTAGAGGAGAACACAGGCAGCAACCTATTTGACCTCAGCTATAGCAATTTCTTACTAGACAAATCTTGATGGCTGCATATTTTTCTCATTTAGTGCTCTGAATATATCATGCCAGTCCTTTCTAGTCTTCCAGGTCTCTGTGGCTAGGTCTGCTGCCAATCTAATATTTCTGCCTTTGTATGTTACAGACTTCTTGTCCCGAGCTAGACATATCTTCAAAGACAAGGGAAACAAAGCAAAAATGAACTATTGGGACTTCATCAAGATAAGAACTTTTGCACAGCAAAGGAAACAATCAACAAAACTAAAAGGTAGGGGCGCCTGGGTGGCTCAGTCGTTAAGCGTCTGCCTTCGGCCCAGGTCAGATCCCGGGGGCCTGGGATCGAGCCCCGCATCGGGCTCTCTGCTCTGCAGAAAGCCTGCTTCTCCCGCTACCAGTCCCTCTGCTTGTGTTCCCTCTCTCGCTGTGTCTCTCTCTGTCAAATAAATAAAAAATCTTTAAAAAAAAAAAAAAAAAAAAAAAAACCTAAAAGGCAACCTACAGAATGGAAGAAGATATTTGTAAATGTCTTAACAGATAAAGGGCTAGTATCAAAAATCTATAAAGAACTTAGCAAATTTAATACCCAAAAAACAAAAAAATCCAGTCAAGAAATGGGCAGAAGACTTGAATAGACATTTCTCCGAAGAAGACATACAAATGGCTAACAGACACATGAAAAATGCTCCATTATCACTTAGCAACAGGGAAATACAAATCAAAAGCACAATGAGATACTACCTCACACCAGTCAGAATGGGTTAAATGAACAACTCGGGAAATGACAGATGTTGGCAAGGATATGGAGAAAGGGGAACCCTCTTACTCTGTTAGGGTGAATGCAGGCTGGTGCAGCCACTCAGGAAAAAAGTATGGAGGTTCCTCAAAAAGTTAAAAATGAAAGGACCCTATGACCCAGCAATTGCACTACTGAGTATTTACTCCAAAGATATTAATGTAGTGATCTGAAGGGGTACCTGCACCCTCGTGTGTATAGCAGCAATGTCTCTCTCTATGGAAAGAGCTGTCCACTAACAGATGAATGGATAAAGAATATGTGGTGTATATATAGTCAATAGAATATTACTCAGCCATCTAAAAGAATGAAATCTTGCCATTTGCAACAATGTGATTAGAACTAGAGAGTATTATGCCTAGTGAAATAAGAGAGTCAGAGAAAGACAAATACCATATTAATTAACTCATATCTGGACTTCAAGAAACAAAACAGATGAATGTAGGGGAAGGGAAGGAAAAATAAAAAAAGACAAAAACAGGGATTCAAACCATAAGAGACTCTTAACTATAGGAAATAAGCATGTCGCTAGAGCAGAGGTTGGTGGGTGGAAGGGATAATTAGGTGACACGCATTAAGAGGGGCACCTCATATAATGAGAACTGGATATTATATAGAACTGATGAATCACTAAATTCTGTCTCTGAAACTAATAATATACTACATGTTAATTAAATTGAATTTAAATAAAAAAATTTAAAAAAATTTAAATTTTTTGTATGGCAAAGGATTCAATTTATATATATTGTAATATGGTTACCACAGCAGATTAATATCTGTCACCTCTTACAGATCAAAAAAAAAGAAAGAAAGAAAAATGTTTTGGTTTTTTTTTTTTTTTTCATTGGATGAGAACTTCTGGATTTAATCTCTGCAATTTTCAAGTATATCAAATAGCAGT
Organism: Procyon lotor; assembly: GCA_028646535.1. Classification (NCBI taxonomy): domain Eukaryota; kingdom Metazoa; phylum Chordata; class Mammalia; order Carnivora; family Procyonidae; genus Procyon; species Procyon lotor. The sequence continues at coordinate 94,691,726 of CM053610.1, read as the reverse complement.
CTTTACTTGTGGTTATCATGCCATTACACTCTTTGAAAGAATTATTTTTAGTGGCGGTATAATATTCTGTGTTTTGTATAGATAATTTATCTGTTCCCTCATGCTTTGTCATTTAGTTCCTGATTTTTCACAATTACCAATAATAGTATGAGTAGACAGTATGATTTATAGGTGGCACTAATAATATTCCCAGTTGTTAGCTCTAATCTAGATCAGGGCCAAGTCTGATAGCTGTGCTAGTAGAAGGTAGCAAGTTTATGCCTTGCTATTAAATTTTACCTGATTATTAACACATAGTTTGGTTCAGAGCTAGTTTCTAAGGTTACACAACAGTTCATTTTCCAATGAATCTATCGTTTTGTTCTTAATTCACTATTCTGCTTCTCTATGAGGTATTCTTTAACACACAATAAAGGGCCAAATGATACTACAAAAAACAGTACAAAACCTTTTGATGCAGTTCTCCACATTCATTGTTACTTTGTGGGATAAATGCTGAGAATTATCTACTTCATTCCACAAAGTATTTCTTGTGGTTTAAAAGGATCATAGAATAAAAGAAGAAAATATAAAGATATATGAAAATGGAATCATGAAAAAGAATCCTAAAATAAGAATTTACATCTAAAGGAAAGCTTTAGAACACAGAAATGTGGCCCAAAGGGCTCCCTGTTACTAGCTTTGAGCTTGAATTAGACCCTGAACTGCCAAAATAAAGTGGGAATCATATCCTTTCACATAATTCACAGTGATCTCAAACTGAAAATATACAACACATTAGGAGGTAAATCACTTTGTGGTACACAGAAAGAGTTTTACCTTAGTCAGTCTACATTGTCAATTGTAATAAAGGCATCCTAGAATATTTCATGATTGCTCTTAAGAAATCTCTTTCTGTTGAGGCATAAGACATAAAAAAAAAAAAAATAGAAAAGTATAAAACAACCAAATGGTGGCCCCTGTATATATTCAAAATGCATGCGGGTTGTACTGCTGGGTTTGAGTTGAGACTCCAAACCTCTCTTTAAATTTATTTATTCATTTTTTAAAAATTTTTTGTTTTTTTAAGATTTTATTTATTTGACAGAGAGAAACACAGCGAGAGAGGGAACACAAGCAGGGGGAATGGGAGCGGGAGAAGCAGGCTTCCTGCAGAGCAGGGAGCCCGATGTGGGGCTCGATCCCAGGACTCTAGGATCATGACCTGAGCCGAAGGCAGACGCTTAACGGCTGAGCCACCCAGGCGCCCCTATTTATTCATTTTTGACTGGGTAAAACATTCACATCACATGGTTCAAAATACACAAGGTCCCAAAGCACACACAGCAAAAGTCTTCCTCTTACTCCTGTCCTGCACTCACCCCGCCCCCTACCCCAGAGGTAACCCACACTACCCATTTCTTGTCCCAGTCTTTTTTTTTAGGGTCCTCAGGATTTGATGAAACCATCAAATGAGATCAAGAGAGAAACAGTTTATCAGTTTATTTCAATCCCTGGCTTGGAGGAAGGGAAGTGCACATAACTGTGCCCTCAAAATGTTGACTCCGTTTGGCTGTTGTGATCTCTGCTCAGGGCTGGCTTCCTGGGCACACGACCTGTAAGGCTGCACAAGGCTGCCTGGACTTGTTTTAATGCCCTTCTCTCACTGTCTCGAAATTCTTTATGAATTTTGAACACAGGGAAAATGCGTTTTCATTTTGCACTGGGTCCCACAAATTATGTAGCCAGTCCTGTTGGCAATACTTTCCAGATTTAAAAAAAAACAGTATAATTTTTGACCCAAATAGTCCATGAGTGACATGGGACAGTCACTTGGTATGAATAAAATTCAGGTTCTCACCAGTCTTGGAGGTACACCGTGTTGAAACATTGGCTGAAAATGTGAGGAACCACCTGGTAGAATAAAATTTCTAAAAGAATGCGAAAATACCAAACTGAATAGTAATGAACTGCTTTTGAAAGCTAAATTCCAGATAGATTTTATATGACTATATGTGTAACATTTGTCTTATTCTTAAAGACCTAAAGGTTTGGTTTTGGCAACTGATGTTCTAACCATATCTAATGACTGAAGTTATACTTGCCAATGGCCACTTATATATTTTTACACTCACACATTATTTTTGTGTATGTTTGTGTTTTTCACGTAAACCACAGATTGCTGGATATTAAGTTCTGGCCTCAGTTATTGCTGGAAAGGTGGTTATTGCCCAGAAAAGATCTGTGCAAGTGCACTCGTTCCGTTCCCACCAGGAATAACATTTCCAACTAGAAGAGTTTAATCTGCCTTATCTATTGCCATAGTATAGACACATGCTGTATTCTTGGGGAACAACATCTACATTGAGAACAAAAAGTCCGGCAGAGACAACTTAGAGATAGAAGAGCTATTAGACTTCGGGAGTAAGGCCATCATTTTGTAGGGCTTATGGGAGTGGAGTCATGGTAGAAATCTATTAATAAATGTGCAGTACCCCATAGGTAGGCTTTGAGCATGGACACTTACTAAGGCTTCATAATAAGGGCTGTGATGCCAAATGAGGCCTTCCAACCTAGTGTGGACCTCATGGGTGGTAGGGTTGCCAGAGTCCCAGCTAAATTTGAATTTTAGGTAAGCAACAAATAATCTTTTTAGTAGAAGTATATCCCAAATGTTGCATAATTTTAAATATGAAACATTTGGAACGTATTTATAATGAGAAAAAATGACTAGTTTATCTGAAATTCAGATTTAACTGGGTTTCCTGTATTTTTAGCTACTAAATCTGGTCATCCTACTTGGGGGCAACATAAGCATGGGATTCTTAGAAGAGGATGTAGACGGGATCAGAGCTACTACTTCAGCCACACTGTTTTGGGTCAATCACTAGATCATAGTGGGGAAACTCTGGAGGTCAGATAAGAACCCATTGCATAACTTCTATTTCTTCTTCTTCTTCTTTTTTTTTTTAAAAAAAAGATTTTATTTATTTATTTATTTGAGAGAGTGAGAGGGAGCACAAGGGGGATAAGGTCAGAGGGAGAAGCAGGCTCCCTGTGGAGCTGGGAGCCCGATGTGGGACTTGATCCTGGAGCTCCAGGATCATGACCTGAGCCGAAGGCAGTTGCTTAACCCACTGAGCCACCCAGGAGCCCCATAACTTCTTATAGTTAATTGTCTGTTAACTGTGAGTGGAGAGTTGAATCAAGTTCTCATTAATAATTAACATTAATTAACATTAATTTGGCACTTACTATGTGTTGGTCACTGTAATATTTATTACTTGCGTTATTTAATTGTTAACAACAATCTGATGAGAGAGAAACTATTATTAATCTGTTTTAAAAGAGGAGGAACGGGGTCCCCTCCCACCCACAAATGCAATATAATTCATGTGTGATAAAATTCAACCTCTTAAAGTATATGGTTCAGTAACTTTTGGTATGTTCACCAGGCTATTCAATCATCACCACAGTCAAATTTCAGGATGATTTCATTACCTGCAAAAGAAATCTGGTACACATTAGCAGTACCTTTCTGTTCTTTTGTCTCACCAGGCCCTGGGAACCACTAATCTACTATCTATGAATTTATCCATTCTGGACATTTCATATAAATGGAATCATACCATATGTACCCTTTTTTGACTGGTTCTTTCACATAACATGATGTTTTTAAGGTTCATCCACATTGTAGCATATATCAGTTCTCTCTCTTTTTTTTTTTTTAAAAGATTTTATTTATTTGACAGAGAGAAACACAGCGAGAGAGGGAACACAAGCGGAGGGAATGGAAGCGGGAGAAGCAGGCTTCCTGCGGAGCAGGGAGCCCGATGCGGGGCTCGATCCCAGGACTCTGGGCTCATGACCTGAGCCGAAGGCAGACACCCAACGACTGAGCCACCCAGGCGCCCCTCTCTCTTTCTTTTTTATGGCTGAATAATATTCCAGTGTAGGGATGCAGTGCATTTTACCTATCCACTCATCAATGGATGAACTTTTGGGTTTCCACTTTTGGGCTGTTACGAAGACTTTTGCAATGAAGACAGAGGTTTGATAGGGGAAGGAATTTGCTCAATGTCATGCAATTTGTAGATGAAAGATCTAAGATGCAAAGATTTGATGATAAAGATTTGAGATGATTCAGACCCTGACCTGCAACAACTGTTCCATGTTATGTCTTGGCATTCTCAAAACTCCTGCCTTCATAGCATCTCACATCTTTATGCAACTCCTTGGGGCCAGATTCACTTCTTGGGTTCTTAGTGATAGATCTGGAGTGGTTATAACCAGATAAGTGGCCATCTCCTTGCAGAATTCTGCCCTAATAGCACATAATTACTGACTGGAATTACAACTTGTTACATATTTCCATATTGTAGCCAGAAGAAGGAAGATGAGGAGAGATCCCTCTAGTTTTCCCCATTCTCTGTTTCAATTCCAAATCCTCTACTTCTCAGTGCTCAGGTTTAAAAAAAAAAAAAAGTTACATAAAAGAATGTTTTGTGGCTTTTTTCTGAAACTTGGCAAAATTAATACTTTATATCAGTTTTCCTCGCTTGTGCTGCTGAAGAGCAGAAAATAAAAACAAGAAAATAACCACCAAAAAAACCCCCCAAAACAAACAAACAAAACTGCAAACCCACACACATAAAAAAACAATCACACACTAACACACCAAAAATCCCCTCAAACAAACAAAAACTCCCATAAAGCAAGAGAGAAATGGTTTGAGGGCCTCTGCTGTTTTATTGCTTGTGTCAACTTCTCTCTTTTTACACCATCCAACTGTGCAAAGGCCTACAGCTCCAACAAGCAAGAGGCAGCATGGAGAACAGCAAAGAAGCCCAAGAATGCTTCCAGTTTCACTCCTGAGTAGTGACTCACTGGAGTCAAGCCACTGTAAACAAGAATCCCAAAATGCAGAAGGGAGACATGCATTTCTTTTCCTTCTTACAGCTCTCATTAGCCAATATTTCACCATTCAGCTAGGAAACACACATGCTTCATTCTAGTGTCAGCATCTATTGCACAGTGCTTTATCAGGGAGAGCATAAAAAGAGGAACGCATTTGAGTTGAGCTGCTTAAAACAGAGCACACTGTGCCAGCTGGTTGGAAGGAAGGCAGACTTCCCCCCACCCCGGGGCATGATTTCAAGCTGGGACAAGCAAAGGTAAAATAGTGAGTTTACATTTCCATTAAAAACAGGGATTATGATTTTGATCCTGCCGTTCAGCGTTCTCTCTTCCCTTTCTTCCCAAATGAAAAATCCCCAGTCTGTCAAAAATAAAAATTAAAAAGAATCTTTCTGGTACCCTGCAGCAGAGCCACAAAGCTCAACCATACGTTAAAGCTCCTGTACCATGATTCTGCTTACAAGGCCCCCAGATGCTTCTGTGTAGCTTCCTCACAGCAATGGGTGCGAGGAACTCTTTGCTCTAATTCCAGGGGGTTACATGATTGGAGCAAATCATTTAACTTCCCAGTGTCTGAATTCTAACTTGTGAAATGGGCAAAAGAAACTTATCCACAGGGGTTTAAAGAAAGTAATTAAAATTTAAGACTTTCTTGGATTTACCATAAAGAGTACCACTACCGAATTCTCATTGTTATCCTCCTGCCCTAAGGGACCCAACATATGAGCCTATTTAAACTTTGCAGCTCCCTCAGAAGGCAGAAGACAGATTTCAACACTCACATTCTACAAGGAAACTGAGGACTTCAGAGGCTAAACTGAATGCCCATATTTTTGCTACCTGACTCCCCGTGGGATGCATTGTTCACAAATTCATATTGTACTTTAGTAGAATCATGGAGAAAACTTGATTTTATGATTCACATTTGTCTCCCAGGAGAGCTTTGTGAATGTTTTTACTGCCCGGTAATTTATGTAACAGGAAAAGAATGTGCTGATGTACTTACTCCATGAAGTCATAGTATATAGATGATATGGAGAAAACAAACACCTTTGTAGAGAGAAAAATAAAGAAGAAAAAGAATGATTCAACACAACAATTTGGAAATGATACATTTCTGTCTATGTCAGACACTGATACACACACACACACACACACGCACACACGCACACACACCGTCTTAGGGGAGTGACCAAATATGGGTTCTATCTTTAATATATAATGAAAATTATTCTCCAAATGGCCATTTAACTTATCTTAATGGAATATTACTAGTATATTAAAAAATTCCTATAAGTTACTCAGCTGGCTTTTATAATACTGGCCTCATCTATTTTAAATATCTAGGAAGTTATATTCTGCTTCTAATTGGACTTGATACAACTGGTTAGAAAAGAGTCAATTGCTCACTTTGGGGAAATATAATAACTCTTTGGGGCAATTTGGGTGCCACTTAGTACGTTGGATGAGGTAATTTTCTAAATGGTATCCTAGAATTAATGCACATTTGAAAGAGTCATTTACCCTTTTTTAGAGGTATGTGCAGGCTTTACAATGGAATTCAACAGCTAAATCTAATTAAAACACCAGTTATGTGATTTTTTTTATGCTCAATCAGTTCCAGTCTTGGAAAAGTACCCCGAGTAATCCTTCCTCTGCTAGGGCCGTCGGATCCTGATGGCTATAGTCTGTGCCATTTATAAGGTTTGGATTCTAGATTCCATTTTATCCCACTTATTTCCTGAACAAGCTATGGAATTCTGGAGTGAATGGGCTTGCATCTCTGGGGAGATTTGAGTCCCCTTTTTCTTTTCTTCTTCCCTACTCTGCGGGATCTGGTGACCAGAATGTCTTAGATCTATAATATATCGTACATCTCTAAATTGGAATGAAGAGATTGGTTAATGGTTGGTGGCCTTCCTGTGAGTTGAGGGGGAATGTTGACACGAGGAAGAGGTGGAGTTATGGCTCAGAATACCGTAATATAGCCTATCTTGGTATATGTTCTGTGGGTCCTTGAAAAGAATGTGTATTCTGTTGTTAGACGGGGTAGTCTATCAATGTTAATTAGATGTTGCTGGCTGATATGTTTGAGTTCTTCTGTATCTTTGGGGAATTTCTAGATAGTTGTTCTGTTGGTTTTTGAGAGATAGGTATTGAAGTCTCTAACTAGAAATGTGGAATTGTCTGTTCTTCCTTCCTTTTTTTTTTTAAGATTTTATTTATTTGACAGAGACAGATCACAAGTAGGCAAAGAGGCAGGCAGAGAGAGGGGGAAGCAGGCTCCCTGCTGAGCAGAGAGCCTGATGCGGGGCTCGATCCCAGGATCCTGGGATCATGACCTGAGCTGAAGGCAGAGGCTTAACCCACTGAGCCACCCAGGCGCTCCTCTGTTCCTCCTTTCACTTTTTTAGTTTTGCTACAAATATTTTGCAGTTGTGTGGTCTGGTCCACACATGTTTAGAATTGCTATGTTCTCTTGCAGCATTGACCCATTTATCATTACATGATAAAGTCCTTCTCTGTCTCTGGTAATTTTCTTTATTCTGAATCAATGTTATATGATATTATTATAGCCATTCCTACTTTCTTTTGATTAATGTTTGCATAATATATTTTTTCTATACTTTGAATTTTATTCTTGCCTAGATTATTATATTTGCTGTGCATTTCTTATAAGCAGCATATAGTTGGATCATGTTTTTTAATAGACTTTGTCAATCTCTTTTACTTGCTGTGTTTAGATAATTAAATGTAACATTTCACAGGGATTAAATCTGCTATTTTGTTTTTTATTTTCTGTTCTCTTTCTGTTTTCTTGTTTCTCTATTTTCTTTTTCCTGCATTCCTGTGGGTGACATTTTTTTTAGAATTACATCTTGATTTATTTATAGTGTTTTGAGTGTTATCACTTTGCATAGCTTTTTTAGTATATTATAGGTATTACTTCACATATGTATTTTATATATATACATAATATATATAAAATTTATCACAGATTACTGATGTCAGCTTGAATAAAACATAAACACCTTAGTCCTCTTTATGTCCCTATATTCTTTCCCATTATATGTTATAATTGAGATAAATCTTCTAACATACATTTAGAACCACATCAGTGTTATAATTTTTGTTTCATTCATCAACCATAATTTGGAAAAGTTAAGAGGAATAGAGAAGTTTGTTGTTTTAACTCATATTTTTACTTACCATGTTATTTTCTTTTTTCCTGATGTTTAAGTTTCCTTCTTCAATCTTTTCCTTTCTATTTAGAGAACTTCAGTCATTCTTTTAAGGTAGACTGGCTTTCAACAAATTCTCTTAGCTTTTTTTCATCTGACAAGGCCTTGATTTCTCCATTATTTCTAAGGAGATATTTTTGCTGGATGTGAGATTCTGGGTTGATAATTCTTTTCTTTCAGCCCTTGAAAAATATGTCTTTCTTTCCCTGGTAAGGTATTTACTGTGATTTGAATGGGTTTTCCTTTGTAAGTAAAGTGTTACTTTTCTCTCACTGTATTTATTCAAAGCTTAATTTTCAGAAGTTTTTTTTTTTTACTATCATGTGTCTTGGTCTGGATTTCTTTTCATATATTCTGTTTGTGGGTCACTCAGCTTTTCTTGAATATGTAGGTTTCTATTCTTTGCCGAACATGAGAGGTTTTTACTCATTATTTCTGTAAATACTTTTCTGTACCATTGTCATTCTCTTTTCCTTCCACTCTGATGACAGAAATATTAGATTTTTTTTTTGAAGTCCCCAAAGTCCCTGAGTTTCTGTTCATGTATTTTGTTTTAGACTATATTTTCTTTGTTATTCAGATTGGGTAATTTCTTTTGTTTGACTTCAAGTTCACTGATTCTTTCCTCTGTCCTCCAGATTCTGCTCGTTGAATTTTTTCTTTCAGTTATTGAATTTTTCAGTTTTAAAATTTTATTCATTTCTTTTCTGTATCTCCTATTCCTTTTCTGAGGCTTCATATTTGAAATTTTTTTTTCAAGTAATTTCTTGTGATTGCTTGTTGGTATTTTTAAGAAACTTGCATTAAAATCTTTGTCAGGTAATTTTAACACCTTTGTCATCTTGTGGTTGGCGTTTGTTGGTTGTGTTTTTAAATTAAGTTTGACATCTTGCTGGTTCTTGTTATGATGTATGATTTTTGATTGAAACCAAGATATTTTGGGTTATATACTGTAAGACCTTGGAAGTTATTTAAACCTTCTATTTTAGTGGCTTCTCTGATATTGCTCTGGCGGGGAGGTGGGGTGGAGGACACCACCTCATTACTTCCAGGAGGGGGGAGAAGTCCAGCTTCCTCACTCAACCTCCGTTGACCCCTGAGATGGGGGAACTCCTCGTTACTGATGGGTGGGCTCAGTAGATCTCTACTGTTATCTCCCTGGCTGGGAGGAGGAGGGTTGCCTTGTTACTACCTCCCAGATGGTCTTCACTGATACCATGGGACTTTGGGGATGAGGTTCCTTACCATTATTGGGCAGTGGTGAAAGTCTTGAATCTCCATTAGGCCAAGTATGACACTATCCCACTGTGGGAGGAGAGGGATATTTTATTTTTGCCAAGCAGTGGTGAAAGTCCAGGCTTCCCTGGACTCTGGGAGAGGTTCTTATTAGACTTGGTGGGGACAAAAGCCTCGCTTCCCTACTGTGCCTTTTTTGACGTCACCCTGGCAAGAGTATTCAGTATTACCTTTGTTCCATCCTTTTGAGGGCAGAAATCTAGACTCTCACTCAGGCTACTGGCATGAGTGAAGGTGAGGCCACAAGTCTTTTGTGTGTGCGCGCGCATGTGTGTGTGTGTGTATGTAGTGTTTGGCTGCTATAGAATAGTTATTGTCTAAAAGTTATGTTTTGCTAGGCTGCGTCTCTCCTAGTCCCTTGGGACCATTTTTTGTCTGAGACCTATGGCATTTCTGAGTTACTGGCTTCTCAGTACCCAGTGTGTATGGCTAAAAGGAAACTCAAGATGCTCACTACCAAGTTGTTCCTCAGATGATGAGATTTGCCTGCTTCTTTTCAACTTTCAGAGTCTTCTTTTCTTATGTTTGCTTTATAATGTCCAGTGTTTTTCTTTGTCCTTATTGGGAGGAATGGGAAATGTTTATATATACACTTCATCTTTCTGTGACTCACAGACTTTGTAAACTATAAGAAACTGAGAAAATATTTAATATTGTAACTATAGTCCACAATACTATATTGAAAACTTTAAAAATGTGCTAAGAGTGTGAATCTCATGTTAAGTGTTCTTACCACACACATAAAAAGAATTTTAAATCTATTCCAATATGTTCCAGATGGACTTCTGGACATTAATTGTGTTCTTAAGACCTGGCAGAAAACTAGACTGCAAGGGAGGTGTCCTACTTCTTAGCTTGTTATTCATGCTGCACTGTGTCATGTCATGCCTGCTACCTAAGTATTATTTTTTAAACATAAGAGAACTACATCAAACAAAATCTATCACCCCTTCCCCTCCAGACCCCCACCTCCCCAAAAAAAGCAGGTAGGAACCAAACAAGGAAAGGAGAACAAAGGAATAGTATGAGAAGTGGTGGCTGAAAAAGACCAAAGAGTGCTCTAAAGCAATAGGGTGTAGCTCATTAACTAAGCCTGATACCCCTCAGGTTAAACCAGTATGTTAAAAACAACAAAACAAAAGCAGACCTGGGAATTTTTCCTAAGACTGTTCTTTTTTATTATAAGACATGTTTTTTCAATGTGAATTTGTTAACATAGAATGATAAAATTTTGGTTCATATGTGAGTTCCCTTCCCACCCTATTAATATTTTGAAGTGATTAGGGCAGACTTTCTCACAGTTGGAGAGAAAACCTAGGTAATATGTAAAAACCCTATGAAAAAAGTTTCACATCTTATAAATATATCTTCTTTCAGTGAAAATAGTAGTGAGGTTAATGTCTTCAAGAACTACTACAGTTCTTTTTTTTTTTTTTTAAAGATTTTATTTATTTGACAGAGAGATCACAAGTAGGCAGAGAGGCAGGCAGAGAGAGGGGGAAGCAGGCTCCCTGCTGAGCAGAGAGCCCCACACAGGGCTTGATCCCAGGATCCTGAGACCATGACCCCAGCCGAAGGCAGAGGCTCTAACCCACTGAGCCACCTACGTGCCCCAAGAACTACTACAGTTCTTAAAACACAAAGGCCTTTGTTAAATCTTTTAAATCTGTGAGTAACAGATTCTTCAGATAAAGAAACCATAAGGACATTATTTTCTGTTAAAATTGATTGTTGAAAAAGGCTATAAACTGGATGAAATTTTTATTTTTGATAAAATTGGTCTCTTAAGGACCCAGGCCTTAAAGGCTAAGAGAAATTCCTGAGATTTAAGGAACAATTGTGATGGATGCAGACGCTTTTAAAACGGAAACCATGAAGGGTCTAACATTCTACTTACAAGCTAGCAAGTTAGCTTACCACAGGATACGTGTATATCCACGTGTGTCTTATGTATACACATGTATATGTGCTCAAGTACAGAAGCACACAAGACCCTTGGGTCAGAGACACAGATGGTTTGTTATTCACAGCAAAAATAGCCAGAGTAGCATCTTGCATTAGTGCCCCAATCCCAGTTTCCCACAGGGAGGTGCAAATGAAGGTCAGGTACTGTCTGTACATGTAGTAGGTTTTCATCATAGGAAACAACTCCCAAATTTAGGAGACTCTGACCTTCTATCAGGGTTGCTAATGACCTGCCTGTCCTCTCTTGTGGAAAGCTATTATTCTTATCCTTGGAGGTGTCCTTGAGGAAGAGAAACTAGACTTTACTATTTTGGAATATCTTTGGGGAAGGAGATGTTCTCTCTCTTAGGTTTGCTATCCAATCAAGGAGATGTTCTTAGGTTTGCTATCCAATCAAGGAGATATTCTTGGTTTGCTATCCAGTCAAGGAGATGTTCTCTCTCTTAGGTTTGCTGTCTTATCATCTCTGAACAAAAGCCTATTCCTGGGTTTTGCTCAGAAAGCATGAACTGTGTAAAAAAGTAAGGAATCCAAGAAAAATTGTTTCCTAACAAATGCCAGTAGGTATTTAACTGTGGCTGGTATTTTTATTTGGACTGGTATTCTTTATTAGCACTCTGCTTACAAAGTTGCACAGGTTTTAAGTGAACTATTCCAAATGTATTTTTTCCCCACAAACTCTTTAGCACATAATTTTACAGAAAAGAAAGTTTATCAGGAACACACAATCTCATTATAGCAGCAATGTTTATTATCTTCAAATGTGGAAAGAAGACAGTTGAGTGGATTTATTCCTTCCTTCCTCCAATGGGAAGTACTGGAATGAGGAAGGAAGAGTAAGTGGAAGAAAGGTGAGGAAGGGAAGGGTCTAGGTTTTCACATTAATTGCAGGGGCAGTCTAAGACTTGAGGATGTCCATTCATTTAAAGGTAGATGTACAATGAATATAGTAAAGCTTAAGCTTCAGAGTCTCTCATTTGTATAGGTCCTTTGAAATTACACAGGAGGGACTCTAGCACACTATTCTCACATTATCTTGTGTTTTTTCCCCCCATAGGGAACCACAAAAGATTGATTGATTTTTAGTGGTGAATGATTTATTTTTTTTAATTAACATATAATGTATTATTTGCCGCAAGGTACATGTCTGTGAATCATCAGGCTTACACATTTCACAGCACTTACCATATATCTTATGTTTTTGTAAAATTTACAAAAGGAAGATATTTTGACTGTGGTCAATGAAGAGCTGTTTTTTTCTACTCTGGCTTCTCCTTGTGTTGGGTAGCAATGGAGTGGCCTGTGGAATATTTTTGTGAATTAGCTAAGAGTGGTTGAGCTGGGGATACATTTCAATTGATAGTGTGATATAGGTAAGTGGTTTGCAATTCTTTTAATGAATATTAAGTTATTGTTAGTTGGAGGGGTGCCTGGGTGGCTCAGTGGGTTAAGCCTCTGCTTTCAGCTCAGGTCATGATCTCAGGGTCCTGGAATTGGCCTCTCTGCTTGGCGGGGAGCCTACTTCCCCCTCTCTCTTTCTGCCTACTTGTGATCTCTCTCTCTCTCTCTGTCAAATAAATAAAAAAATAAAAAATCTTTAAAAAAAAGTTATTGTTAGTTGGACCAATGTAGATATTGCTTCCAGAAATACTTCTACCCTGTGCTCTGCAAGTCCTACTGGAGTCCCTTTAAGCAACCACAAAGCCAGAGGCTGAATAATGATATGAAAGTGTCCATGGTACATGGCACTGGAAATGTGTGGGTGCTACTAGAGAAACAAGGTATGAAAAATTTGAAACCAGAGCCGGAAGTTGGAAGAAACTTCCAAATATGATATATGGAAGAACTTTGATAGAAAATCTCCAATTTGATAATATCCCCCGAAATTTATATATTACCAAGTATGAATTGTGAAGATAAAAGAAATCGCTGTACTAAAACTATCAATTATAAAAGCAAATCTTGATAAATATGTTAGCAGAGACTAGATTACTTTCTAGTCTCTCTACAGAAAGTGATTTTAAAAAACTGTGGTCATGTTAAGAGGTAAATGAAAGATTGTGGCCAAAAATATAGGGGAAAATTATTACAGAAGTGTGTAGACAGTTAATTTTTTTTTAGACAGTTAATTATTAACTGCAATTCTTGATGCTATGATTTGGTGATATTTGTCATCTTTTTAACACTTAAAATGTTTAGATATCCTTTCTTGTTCTAAACAAAAGTTCATGTTCATATCTAATTTTGTCTCATAATTTTGTGTTCTTTTCCTTAAAGAGAGTCCTTCAAATTGTATAAACTTTATGCTTAGAAATCCCAGATCTACCCTTGATCATATGCATGGTGTCACCTCATTCCCCTTCCCTGAGTAGATGGAGTAAACACTCTTAAAAGAGAGAATGGAGGGGTGTCTGGGTGGCTCAGTCGTTAAGCGTCTGCCTTCAGCTCAGGTCATGATCCCAGAGTCCTGGGATCGAGCCCCGCATTGGGCTCTCTGCTCAGCAGGAAGCCTGCTTCTCCCGCTACCATTCCCTCTGCTTGTGTTCCCTCTCTCGCTGTGTTTCTCTCTGTCAAATAAATAAAATCTTTAAAAAAAAGAGAAAGAGAGAGAGAGAGAGAGAATAGAGTCCCTGTATTCTTCAAGCAACTGTACATAGCATCCGTAAAGCTCTTTTTTTTTACTCATCTGCACCTGCTGTGACTCAGTCAATGACTGAATATGAGATGTCCAACTCTCAAATTATAGCTGAGAGGAGAAAACGAATAGTAACCCACACTACATGTAAGAAAAATTTGGGGGACAAAGCAACTCGGATCGAGTATGGAAAGCATGAGAAGAAATGACAGTGCAACTGTGAAGACATACTTCAGCAACATTAAAAGCAGGGATGAACAAAAACAAAAAAGAACACACTATGAATCCAGTTTGGGAAATACCAATGACCTGGAACAAAAGAAATTCCCACAAATTCTCTGTGTTATTTGGTAGTGTAGCAAAAGTGACGGTCACATAACATCTCAGGGATATATAATATGATGAAGATGCTCTAGAGCAAATAAAACAAATGGAGGACCAAACTAAGACATCACAGAAATAATAAAATAATTCGAAACATCAGGGAACAGACTAGCATAGAGGAAAATAAAAATACTGATAAAGACAAAAGACTTGACATAGCCATAATGAATGCAGATAAAAAAGAATAAGTAATTAAAAATAAAGTAGTAGACGTGGAAGAGAGACAATCAATCCAATACAAAGATGACTGATGACCCTGATATATATATAGTCTCACAAATGGAACTAAAAATGTATTCAGAGATTGATATCATAGAAGAAAATTTGTGTGAAGTAAAAGAAGAACTGCATGAGGAAATTGGACAAGGTTATTGTATCCTAGCAAAAATAATAAAAAGCAATCTACATCTAGACATAGCCTGATTAGGTTGTACTTCATGGATAAAGAGAATTCTTAAGGCATTAAGGTAGAAAAAGAATATCACACACAAAGAGAAAAATGACATGCTGCCTCTAAGTTTTCTTCTAGTTTCAAAATAAATGCCATATTGGAAAAAGTGGCAATCTAATATAACATTCAGACAAGTTGTTTTCAAGTAGAAAGGAAACATACCTTCTCAGTAGTGTATCATGTACTTTAGGCGATAAAGCGAATGAGCCCATTCTAGAAAAAAACAACTTGGTCAAATTAAAGAAAGACAATAAAACAAAACCATCTGTGGAAGGCAGACTAATGTAGCTTCTCCCAGATGACCACATCCTACTCCCCAGAACCTGTGAATATATTACCTTATATGGCAAAAGGGACTTTGTAGATGTAGTTAAGTTAGGTATCTTGAGAGGGGGAGCCTATCTTGAATCACTAATGGTCTCAATGTGACCACAGCTTTTCTTTTCTTTTCTTTTTAAAAGATTTTATTTATTTACTTGACAGAGACGAGAGAGATCACAAGTAGGCAGAGAGGCAGGCAGAGAGAGAGGGAGAAGCAGGCTCCCCACTGAGCAGAGAGCCCCATGCAGGGCTTGATCCCAGGACCCTGAGATCATGACCTGAGCTAAAGGCAGAGGCTTTAACCCACTGAAGCACCCAGGCGCCCCCACAGCTTTTCTTATAAGTGAAAGAGGGAGGCAAGAATGTCAGAATCAGAGAGATATTTGAAGCTTTGCTATGTTGTAGGCGTTGAGTGTGGAGGAAGGGACCATGAGCTAAGGAATGCAGGCAGCCAGAAAAGGCAATGAGGCAGATTCTTTCCTGGAGCCTTCAAAAGGAACACAGCTCTGCCAACACCTTGACTTTAGCCCAGTGAAATCTATTTTGCACTTATGACGTACAGGACTGTAAGATGATTTGTGTCGTTTTAAGCTCTAAGTGTATGGTAATTTGTTATAGTAGTAATAGGAAAGTAATATTACTACCAGCAAACCAAGTAAAAACAAGGAGAGAAAGAAATCTCCTAGAATTCAGGAATGGAGACACCATGGTAAAAGGGACCTGCTGTGTACATTGAATGGCTTTGAATATGGAACTGAGATAAATTAACTCTGGGAATTACAGTTTTAGAAGACACGATAAATGTATAGTTTATTGATGGATTAGTTGAGATATTAGATAGAATGCAGTTAGGATGCTATAAAAAGAAACCTAAACATGAATTGGCTTTAATGAAATAGACATGCATTTCATTCTCATAGAAAAGCATGAGTAGATAATCCAGGGCTGGTTTGGAGGCTGAAGGTATCAGGACCCAGGCATCTATTGCTTTGTTGTCTTTCCTATCATCAGCATGTGGCCTTTGTCTCCTATTCCCACATGGATGTTCCAGCCATCACCATCGTGTCTGCATGCTAGCCTGGGGAGAGCTGGAAAAGGGATCTAGGGAAGGGCCTGCTCCTTCTCTGTTAAGGCATGGTATAGAAGTTGCATACGTTACTTCTATAGGATTTTGTTGCCCAGAATTTTGTCACATGGCCACAACTGCCTATAGAGGAGGCAGGGAAATGTTGTCTTTAGCAGGGATGTCTTGTGCCCAACTAAAACTTACACTCAAGAAAGGGGGAAACAGAGATTGGAGAGGAAGAAGCAGTTTCTGCCACACTTGAGGATATAAAAATAATGATGTAATCTGAATCAGGGACTGAGGAGGGAAAGAGAAAGTAATGTGGTCTGCTTCCTCCCTCCCATTTATATGGCAGGACATGGTTCCATTGGAGGCATCTAGAGTTGAAACATGTAGTTGAAATTACTTCAACTTAAAACTTTCATAATCACATTTTGACCTAAGAGGAATCTTTTTGGGAATACTTCTTATGGTAAAGATACTTTTCGTATTCAAGGATTACTTCAGTTTTACCTCATTTTAATTTTTTTGGTTAAATAAAATTAAAAATAAAATTTTAGGGTTGAAATAGCGTGCATATTGTGATTTCATCTTAATGAAATTCAGTTGCTTTTTCTGGATATATGAATAGATAGACAGCTAGAATAATACTCTCACATAGTATTAGCTATGGTTATTTATGGGCATCAGGATTTTGGGTAATTTTTTTCTTTGTTAGACTTTTCTGTGTCACTTTAATTTTTATAATGAGACACATAATTTTAAGCAAAATGAGTAAGTCTTTTTCCTTAAGAAAGATACAGTCATTACTAATAGGAGGAGGAAGGGATTTTTAGAATTTTATAGGAGGTATCATGGAGTGTCCTTAATTAGTGCAATAACACAAGCTTGAATTTCTAAAACTTTCTTTAACAACTCTTCCTAATGTATTAATTATGTTTGCTGTTTTACATATCTCCTTTCTGTTTTCCTGTCACGATTTGCAGGAAACCCCTCCAACTCAAAAGGGAATGTTTTTAGATAGGAGTAAATTGGAGATGTTTTCCCTCCAGACGTTCTTGCGTGGGCAGGGATCTCCAGGAAGCAGAGGAGACGGTGATAGCGATAAAGAAAAAAGAACACAGACTGAACTCTGTGGATTGTGGGAAGAACAGGACAAACCTATGCATCCAGCCCAGGATTGGTAAGAAAATGTACGGAGCTGTCAAAACTGCCACTTAGCCCAGAGCTTCTGCTGCTCTCAAAATGATTTTTTCTACCACACACAACCTTATCTTGCTGGCTCTTGGGTCATAGTTTATTGGATCAGGAATCAGCCGCTTATCTGGGACAAATAGTAGTTTGGTAGGCTGGTGACAGCCTATATGGCTTGGCTTGAAGATCTGGTGTGTGCATTGTCTGAGTTATGCTCATGTGACTGACTGGTTTCCCACGAAGCACTCTGAGATGGGGATCGGTGTGTAGGAGCTTATCCGGGAGGGTTCTCAAGATCAACAAGGGACAGGGGAGGAGAGGGGATCACAAGTAGGGAGAGAGGCAGGTAGAGGGAGGGGGAAGCAGGCTTCCTGCCGAGCAGAGAGCCCGATGAGGGGCTCGATCCCAGGATGCTGAGATCATGACCTGAGCCGAAGGCAGAGGCTTTAACCCAGGCACCCCTACTGTAGAGAGTTTTGAAGCTGGAATGAATCTTCAGAGATCTCCCGAGTTGGGACAAAAGGACTAGGGCACTGTCCTCTCTATTTGTAAGTCCCAGCTGCCCAGGAAGGGGACACTGTCTTGGATGGGGCAGCTGAGGCAGTCTCTGTGGGTGCCAACATCTGGGGACTGTCTATCAGCAGCAGTCCCAGTGGCTAGGGGAGAAATCCCTGTATTTCCAAAGGGATTCTGGATGGCAAATTGCAGTATTTGTCCATTACAGCCCTTTTCACATTTTTGCTATCAGGGAGAATCTCTGTTTTTGGATTTTGAGCAGGTAATATAGTGTGCATTGTCGCTTTCTATGGAAGAGAGTTGAAGTCATTGAGAAGAAGGGGCCAGTGAGGCATATGGAAGCTAACATCATGAAACAGAAGCTGTACGAACACAAGAAAGCAGCTCGAATTAGGCCAGAGAGCACCGAAGGGGATCACCAAGCTCCCTAATGATGCTAGGTGGACTTACAACCTATGAACTCCTGGATCCGAGCCAGCTCCAGTGCAGTTCTTGATTTTATGTAGATGGACTTTCCCTTATGGTTTTATAGGTATTCTTCCTTTACATAGTAGCCCAAAGGTCTGAAATTCTGTGGTGACCTAAGTGTACATAATTCTATGTGGCCTGATGTATATAAATGCAAGGAACTCAGGACCAAGGTGTATGGGCCATTCTCTTTTGGGGACCATTTGTCTGTATCACCACGGCCATAATAACATGGCTGTGGTGATGAAGAATGAGGAAAGATACAGAAGTATGTTTAATGTTCCATTATCACATCCATCTACTGCCACTCTGTGTTCTTGCCCCACGTCAGTCATTCCAACATTATACTGTATGATGAAACAAATTATCTTGACAGTGGATATTTAGTTAATAAGTATTTAGCTAAGTAAGTGAGATGGAGCGGTATTTATTATTGACCTTCATAATATTGAAGGTATTAATATTAAATAATTTCAGTAATATAAACATTTTTTGTGCACGTATCATGTGTCAGCAACTATATAAATGGATTTCAATCAATACTAAAATATCAGGTGATAGGTAAATGTTTTTCTCCCATTTTTGCAGTTGAGGGAACTGGTGATCAGGAGACAAAGCATCCTCTCAAAGGTTGTAAGGCTAGTAAGTGGTAGAGCCAGGACTGAAAGTGGGCAGTTGCGTCCAGACTGCGCTCTTCTGCACCCTATGTTGAAAGGGCTACAATCCTTTAGCACTCGGCTGTTGGCAGAGTAGTGGGTGGTGGTCTGGTGAGCACTGTTGTCCTCATTCAAGGGCTGCTCTGCCTGAAATTCAACCCTTTGAATCTCCCTCCTGAGGCTCTTCTTGCCGCTGGCCTCTTTCAGGTGGCACAAATATTATAGGACCCCTGACACTTGGATTCATTTTCACCAGGATATCACTAGATTGTTGAAGCAGTTTAATCCCATAAAACTAATCTCAGATATTAGACGTTTGAGTCTGGAGTCCACCCAAGAGAAAAGACTGGGTTGAAGCCACCAAAGGCAAATTTCCCTCAGAGGTATTTTCCCTGTTCTTGACCCTGTTTTTTATTTTATTTTATTTTATTTTTTAAAGATTGTATTTATTTATTTGACAGAGAGAGAGAGATCACAAGTAGGCAGAGAGGCAGGGGAATGTTGAGAGGGGGGCAGAGAGGGGGGAAGCAGGCTCCCCACCGAGCAGAGAGCCCGATGTGGGGCTTGATCCCAGGGCCCTGAGATCATGACCTGAGCCGAAGGCAGAGGCTTTAACCCTCTGAGCCACCCAGACGCCCCTCTTGACCCTGTTTAAAGATAAGCTTATGTGTAGGATATTCTTGAGAGTGCACAGATAATAAGGGCCAGAGTCATGCCGGAAATTCCAGTTGATTTTTAAGAGTTGGGTACACTCAAAATGATGTTTATTTTTTTCGTTTTGTAAATCAACATATGTAAATCACTAAAACATGCTGAAATATGATTTTGGAGAATGGCCGTGGTTCTGAGTTACGTTCCAAACTCCTCACTGTCAGTTTTCTTTTGTTGCTTTGAGCAAGGACCTTCAGGTGGTGGAAGTACAGTAGTCTCTTTGTTACCTTGAAAGCTAAAGCTTGTGCCTGGTGGTTGCCTAGCAACCTTTGTCTCTTTTGTATTCTTTTGTAAAAAGGTATTTTTCTGGTTGTACAATGCAAAATTTTGTACTTGTATTTATTGACGATTTAAAGCGAGATTCTTATTTCTGTATGAGAATACAACAAAGTTCATGTGAGTCCACCAAACCTTTGAGTAATAATTACATGACAGCGAAGCCTTATTTGGTGAAACTACAAGCAGGAACAGCCCCACAATCATAAAGGCATTTCAGAATCCTGCTGTAAAGCATAAAGGACTCAAGGAATGTGCCACTCCTCGTGGAGCCCCATGTTTCTCATGAAATGTTGCTTTTTTTTTAATACATATGTGATTAGTGCTCTCATGGGCTAAATGTGTTTTATTGAAGATACCATCTTAAAGTTGCTTAGCACTCAAAGCTATAGAAATAAGAAAGACACAAAAAACGTGCAAATTATTTTCAGTATTTTTTTTAACGTCTTAATTTTCCAGAACTTTCGGACGTGATGATTTGCTAGTTTTTTGTTTTCTTGTCTTTTTTTTTTTTTTTTCCCTCTCGTGAAGGAACCCTTAGGTGATTGTGTGATTTACATTCTAATTTTTCTCTTTGAACTCACGTTTCCTTAGTCTTTCAAGGGTTTTGGAGGGTGATATCCAGAATGCTTGAGAACTGAACCTCCATAAGTATTCTTGGCAAAAGCCATGATTCTGTTAACATCTGGTGAAATTAAATTTTGATCTACAAAGATAATCTTATGGCAAATATTTAGCTGCCCTAAACATAGAAGCTAAGTTTGTATAAAGAGTGAAACCCTAATAGGAAGTTGAAGTGGAATTTAAGGCCTTCATCTGTGCAAAAGATTCCTAATTAAGCAATGTCAGGATCAAATGGAGGAATATTCTTAGAAATCTATGTGCACCTTTTAGTAACAAGGAAGTAGTATTAGACAGTGCTTAGAAGTTTTTAAATGCTCTTAAATTTGATAAGACTTTGATATAAGACTGATTTTATGAATAATTTAAGCAGTTTCCTTTTTTTTTTTTTAAGATTTTATTTATTTATTTGATAGAGAGATCACAAGTAGGCAGAGAGGCAGGCAGAGAGAGAGGCTCTCTGCTCTCTGTTGAGCAGAGAGCCTGATGTGGGGCTCGATCCCAGGAGCCTGAGATCATGACCTGAGCCGAAGGCAGAGGCTTTAACCCACTGAGCCACCCAGGTGCCCCAAGCAGGTTCCTTAAATGATCTACCCAGATGTTCTACAGCTGTGGCAAGAAGCAATGGATTGTTCATTTGCCAAGGACTCTTTTGGAACAAACTCTCCTCAGCTATATGAGAATTTTATGCACTATACTTTCTAAAAAGAAGTCAGGACTTGAATAAAAATGTGGGAGGGAGGCTTCTTCCTGCAGTCCTTCCTCAAAGTTTGCAATGAACTAGGCCTTGCATTTTGAGGGGGCTGTTTTTTTAGAGTCTAGTCACAGAGCTGACTTCAAGAGGGTTCCAGGTAGTCAGAGGGATGAAGTTAAATTAGCCAAAGTTTCTAAAAGATCTGAAGTTGATGTTTATCTCCTAATCTGGTAAAGGACATATCCATGACTTAGACAAACTGAGTGCATGCGTGTGTATGTATGTGTGCACATGTGACCTCTTTTCATTCATTCCCTATTTGCAGATTTTGTGATTTTCAAATTTTTTTTCCCCTTAATCATTCTCTAATTCTTCATGTTTTTTTTAAAGATTTGACTTACTTATTTGTTGGGGTGATGGGGGGAGCAGAAGCAGAGGAAGTGGCAGGCAGAGAGACCTGAGACCCCAAGGATCATGACCTGAACCAAAGGCAGACTCATAAGTGACTGAGCCACGCAGGCTTCCCTCTAATCCTTCATCTTGACTAGATCCTTCAGGCACAAAGTATGTGTGTGCATGGCTGGAAAGAAACAAGGATGTGACCTTATTATGTGATTCACAGCAGGGTCCATCCCTTCATCCTTTTGAGTTGACTTATGGACATAGTATGTCTTTGAACAGTTATATCCATGGGAATTATGGGTGAGGAAGGACTTTGGATTTGAGAATTACCTGATATTTCTTCCTTCACATGTCAGTAGGGAGAGCACTGTGTACAACAGTTCTGTTCATGGAGTCAATTAGTCTTCTGCGAACTGCCATCTTCTTGTTATTAGCAGCAGCGCCCCACTTTAAGAGCCTTACATATAAACACAACATGGGAATCTAGTTCCTTTTCCTATCTGTTCTTGAAGAACAGAAAAGAACTAAGAGTCACTTGAAGTTTTCCTAATCAAAGATCAACAGTAGTTCCTGAATTTCACTAATTTATTGGCCCTTCCCCAACTAGCAGGTGAACCTCAGCCTACTTTTAATTCTTTTCATTTTTTTTTTTTTAAAGATTTTATTTATTTGACAGAGAGAAATATAGCGAGAGAGGGAACACAAGCAGAGGGAATGGTAGTGGGAGAAGCAGGCTTCCTGCCGAGCAAGGAGCCCGATGCGGGGCTCGATCCCAGAACTCTGGGATCGTGACCTGAGCTGAAGGCAGACGTTTAATGACTGAGCCACCCAGGCGCCCCAAATTCTTTGCATTTTTTATCTACATCTTAGAAGTTCTCAGGGGGGTCTTCTGTGTTCTCACAAATCAGCCCTTTTGCTCCCTATGCTGCTAGACTAGTCTCTGTCATGCTGTTGTTGCCAAGACGCCTACAACGTGCAGATGTTAGTGCTCTGCTCTGGGATCCTCCCTGTCTAGACTGGTGCTCCCCTGCAGCCACCTTGCTGCTTGATCATCCTTTCTCCTGCTCTGGATGCCCCCAGGGGTCTAGCCACACACTGTCTTGGCCCTACTACTGCCGTAGTGTTCTGGCAATCTGCTCAGAACAGCAGGCTTGTAGTAGGCTATTTATGCTTATCCAGCTTCTCATTCTCTTCATCCCACCTTTCCTTTGGGAACTGACCCCTCCCTCTTCTGTGGGGCCCAGGGGGATTGTTAATCACTGTGCCTTGCACACACATGGCCCGCAGATGTCTCCTTAACCCAAGCTAGGATGAGGTGACTCAGTCTCCAGGAAATTTGCACCATGATTGGAGGGACACATCCTTGCAAGGAAGTTGTTATTCCAGTGGTATTGCCTCAAAGAGACTATCTACTAGGTTTTTACAGTGGTTCTGCTTCCTGTCCTTCCTGGGTTTAGGTGGATTAGCTTTCCTTCTGTGGCTAAGATAACCAGAGTCAGTTGTGGTTGCTTAGAACCAGTTAACTGTTCCTGACACATTAGGGGAATGACCACCTTTCTGATCAATTAGAGTTAGTTGCAGCAGGTTACTTGGCCCTTAAAGGGTTAGAAGATTTAATGAGATGCCTGTTTGATTATAACTACAACTTCAGTCTTTCCAGAGGAGCTGCTGATGTTCTGGGTGGGTGGAGTGGAAGGCTCATCTGATGTCCTGTAATCGAAATAACATCTTCTCCTGACCCCAGGCTCTATTACTGAAGCTGTCTGGTACGGTGACTCTCCACTGTGGGCACAGGGTCCTGGTGGGCAAATAATTGCCTGGAGATAGAATAATTTGAGAACATATATTCTATTCTATGTAATTACATGAGTTACATAGTTCAACACGAGTTGAACAAATTTCATACATCCCACCCCATGGTGGACTCTCTCTCTCTCTAGTCCTGATGGTTCCTCTTCTCACAGTTTGATGTCTGCTACTCCTCTCCCCTCCCTTCATCAGTTTTCTCTAGCAAACTTGTGGTAGGTACCATACGAGCTCTTTGCCTAGAAGTAACCTCATCCCGTATGAACCTAATGGATATAAATAAAACAGGTGGCAAAAGGAGGGTATTACCTAACTCCACACGGCCAAATGATTCCAAATTCACAACCCATACCCAGCAAAGACACCATTTTAGTGTATTTGTTGAGTGATTACCAGGCCTATGTTGTGCTAACTACATTTATAGTTGTTTTATTTCAGGCTCTTAACAACCTGGAATTGGTAGTATTGTCTCCCGGCTCTAGTATTTTCATGTTTTATAGATGAGGAAATTGAGGTTCAGTGTTATTGAATATGCTCCCAGATGTTACCTGTATTTGAGGTAACATTTGAGGGATATCAATCCAGACCTGAAGCTCATTACTTCCTCTGTCACTGCTCTTATTCAACTTCATTCTGCAAATTCAAGTTATCATAGGATCAGAAGATGTAATATATTAGGTATGGCCACTGTTATAAAATAATTCAACATTTAGCAGAAGAACCAGTTTAAGCACCAGTTGTAATTAGACTATTGTTAGAGGCATGGGGAGAATGTCTTGGGAGCTTAGAAGAGGGAAAATCTATTCCATCTGGGTTCGGGTCATGGAGGAAGGTTGCTAGAGGAGGTGACTTCTGGATTGGAATTTGAAGATTAACAGGAACCTACTGGGCCTCCTGACTCTGCTCAGGCTCTGACACTCTACTTGAGGCAGCCATGGATTCCTGCCACCAGCATAAAGGGTGCTTGGCATCATTAATGACTTTTAGCCTGAATTATCCAAAAAGGGAGTGGAAGGGAAGTGATCTGGAAAGAGGGAAGGGAGGGAGGAGTGGGACGGAAAAACAAGAGAAGGTTAAGGATGAAAGATGAAGAGAAAAGGCTGGGAAAGCAAGAGAAGAGAAAAAGAAAATAATGAGAAGACGAAAATTGTGCTTGAGCTTTCTTGGTTCTTTCATTTTTAGCTAGTGTAGACCATTCCACTGCATGAAAAGTCCACAGTTCATTCTAATACTGAGAAGGAATTTGGTTCCTTCTGCCTTTTATTCTTTCTTTCCTTCTTCCCTTCCCTTCCCTTCCCTTCCCTTCCCTTCCTTTCTTTCTTTCTTTCCTCTTTCTTAACATTTTATTTATTTATTTGACACAGAAAGAGAGAGAGATCACAAGTAGATAGAGAGGCAGGCAGAGAGAGAGGGAAGCAGGATCCCTGCTGAGCAGAGAGCCCGACACGGGGCTCGATCCCAGGACCCTGATATCATGACCTGAGCTGAAGGCAGAGGCTTAATCCACTGAGCAACCCAGGCGCCCTTACCTTTTGTTCTTAACATTTGAGTTAAATATTTAATATATGTGCAGTTCTGAGAATGCCAAAAAATAAGTGACATTAGACTTCTTTTTGGAACCTGTGATCTCTCTTGCATATCTTCCATTTGAGAATCTACTCTACGCCATTTTTGTCTTCCTTGCAAACAGCTTTGAGTTTTAGGACAAATCTATTAATTCATTTGATCTTATAAATCTATATTTAAATATTCCTGGGTTAACTCCTCATATTAGAGTAGATGGCTTAGATCAATGTTGAGGTTTTAAAAATGATTTGAATATATACTTTAACAAGTAAAATACAAAAACTTCTCAGTTTGGATTTTGCTTGTAGCTCTGATTCTCAGTGGAACTTGTATGCTTTATTAAAACTACAGAAGACCCTTGGGAGAAATATTTTTAAAGAATGGCTAAAAGGGTTGTATGAGGACTGAGAGAAATAGCTAAAATTACATTTTCTTGGTGTGGTTTTGTTTTGTATGTCATCTAGAAGTTTCCTCAATTTTAATGAATACTTTCAAAAATGAGATGGTTTGATAGATGTTAAACTTTAAAAATATTTATTTATTTTTTAAATTCCAGTGTAACTAACAGATTTATGTTAGTTTCAGGTATGGAATATAGGGATTCAATAATTCTATACATTACTCAGTGCTCACCAAGTGTACTCTTAATCTTCTTTATCTATTACAACCATCTTCCACTCACTTTCCCTCTGGTAACCGTCAGTTTGTTTTCTGTAGTTAAGAGCCTGTATTTTGTTCATCTCTTTTCTCAGTGTGTTCATTTGTTTTGTTTCTTAAATTCCATATATGACTGAAATCATATGGTATTTGTCTTTCTCTCACTTCATTTAGCATTATACTTTCTAGATCGCTCCATATCCTTGCAAATGGCAAGATTTTATTCTTTTTTATGGCTCAGTAATATTCCAATATATATATATATATACACACACACACATATATAAAACACATCTTCTTTATTCATCTATCGATGAACAGTTGAGTTACTTACATAATATGACTATTGTAAATAATGGTCCTGTAAACATAAGGGTGCATATATCTTTCAAATTAGTGTTTTCTTTTTTCTTTTCCTTCCCTCCCTCCCTCCCTCCCTCCCCCCCTTTTTCCTTTTTCTTTCTTTCTCCCTTCCCTCCCCTCTCTTCCCCCCCCCCCTTCCCTTTCTTTCATAGATACCAGTAGTGGAATTACTGGATCATATGGTAATTCTATTTTCGATTTTTAGAAAATCTTTTCTTTTAAAGATTTTATTTATTTATTTGTCAGAGAGAGAGCACAGGCAGGGGGAGTAGCAGGGAGGAGGCTCATAGCAGGGAGGAGTAGCAGAGGGAGAAGGAGGCTCCCTACTGAGCAAGGAGCCTGATGTGGGACTAAATCCCAGGACCCTGGGATCATTACCTGAGCTGAAGACAGATGTTTACCTGACGGAGTCATCCAGGCATCCGTCTGTTTTTAATTTTTTGAGGAACCTCCACACCACCTTCCGCAGTGGCTGCATCAGTTTGCTTTCCCATCAACAGTGTGAGAGGGTCCCTTATTCTCTACATCCTTGCCTCCATCTGTTGTTTTTTGTGTTTGTGATTTTAGCCATTCTGACAGGTTGAGATGCTATCTCATTGTGGTTTTGATTTGTATTTCCCTGATAATTAGTTATGTTGAGCATATAGATGCTAAACTTTTACCCAAGCATGTATATATTCTTCTGGAATTAAGCAATGTCTTCCTCAGTTTCTGCAAAGCTTTCAGAGCTCCATGTATGTCTTCATTCACTCTTTCCCTTCCTCATCTCTCTCTCTCTCTGTCACTCCACATGTATTTGTTGATTGCCTCCGATGTTCTAAGCATTGTGCTAGCTGCTGGGTATATAGCAGTCAACCAGAGATGAAAGCCATTGCCTTTATGGACCTTATGGGTTTCTGGCGGAGACCGAATAAGCAAGAAAACTAAGTAAGAGATATATGTTAGAAAGTGGTAAGTGCAGTGGAGTAAAATAAAGCAGGGAAGGGGAATAGGAAATATTGGGGTGTGGAGGGGCAATTTTTTAGGTGAAGTAGTAACCCGGAAGGGCATTCGGGGCGGAGGTAGCAAGTGTACTTCCAGCATCCCTAGGAAGTTTAAGGAAGAGTAAGGAGGTAAGTGTAGTTTCATAGAGCGATGAAAGGAAGCATAGTAGAAGATAAGGTCCAGGTGTTAATGGGGGTGGGGTGGGTGCAGAACATTTAGAACCTTGTAGATCACCATAAGGGCTTTTGCTTTTTGCGCTGAATGAGATGGAAAACCATCATTCCGGCCTCTGAGCTTCTTATCTTCCTCACTTCTAAGGATTTTTTTTCCCCACTCCTTTACTGTACCTTCAAAATGTCCTTTTTAAGTATCCCACTCTCTGACCTGCTTCCCGTTTGTCCTGTTTTATTCTAAAATCCCAAATCCAACTATTTGTGAGCACATTAGGACCTTTTATCCATTGACTGCAGAATTTTTCACTATTTGTTGCCTTCACCTTGTCCTCTTTTCTCTCTGTTTTTATTTTATAGGTAAGATTTCAAGCACATTTTATTTTATTATTTTTTGAGTATAGCTGATACACAATGTTACATTAGTTTAAGGTTTATAACATAGTGAGTCAGCAACTCTGTGTGTTATGCTGTGCTCACTGGAATGTCCTCTCTTCTCTTATCCAGCCTAAATCTCGTATGTGTCACTGTGGTCACTCTTGGTATGTAACCTTTGACTCCTGGGCCTCTTTCCTCACTACTGTACTCACTCAGAAGAGGCCCATCCCTGCTTTAACCCAATTTACCTATTCTGCAACTCTCCCCTGGGCTGGATACATCTCAGACAGAATACCCACCCATGATGACAGGCCCTAAACTTAGAATTTATGACCTTGAATCCCAAGTGGGTCCCGAACAGCCCTGCAATCTTAATTATTTCCTTCTTCCCTTTATCATTTTTCCATGATCACAGAAGACTGTTTTCATCTTACCTACTCCCTTCAAATCTTTAACATCCTTCACTGTTTTTTATTCTTATGGATGATTCTGATTCTTACTTCATAGAAAATAATGAACATAGAATGCCTGCTCCTTTGCACCATCAAATCTTCCGACCTATCTGCATCTGTACTTTATGCTCTTCCCTTGCTCCTTTTTTATAGAGGAAATGTCCTTGTTCTTTTCTAAGGCCAGCTAACCTGTTGCTACCCAGATACTGCTCTTGGAACTGTTTCTGCTCTCTCTGGCAATACAAGTTTTTTTCTCCTTTCTATGGGGTCACCATGCATGTTAGAATGTATCCCATCTTTTTTTTTTTTTTTTTTTTTAAAGATTTTATTTATTTGACAGAGAGAAATACAGCGAGAGAGGGAACACAAGCAGAGGGAATGGTAGCGGGAGAAGCAGGCTTCCTGATGAGCAGAGAGCCCGATGCGGGGCTCGATCCCAGAGTCCTGGGATCTGACCTGGGCCGAAGGCAGCCGCCTAACGACTGAGCCACCCAGGCGCCCCTGTATCCCATCTTTTTTTAAAATTTTCTTATTTTTCCCAAATATGTTTATTTTATTTTTTCAGTGTTACAAGATTAATTGTTCATGCACCACACCCAGTGCTCCATGCAATACGTGCCCTCCTCAGTACCCACCACCAGGCTCGCCCAACCCCGCTCCCACTCCCCTCCAAAACCCTCAGTTTATTGCTCAGAGTCCACAGTCTCTCATGGTTCATCGCCCCTCTGACTTCCCCGCATTCACCCTTCCCTTCCTTCTCAAAATGCCCTCCATGTTTTTCCTCATGTTCCACACATAAGTGAGACCATAAGATAATTGGCTCTCTCCGCATGACTTATTTCACTCCGCATAATCTCTTCCAGTCCCATCCGTGTTGATACAAAAGGTGGATATTCATCCTTTCTGATGGAGGCATAATATTCCATTGTATATATGGACCGTATCTTCTTTATCCATTCATCTGTTGAAGGGCATCTTGGTTCTTTCCACAGTTTGGCGATTGTGGCCATTGCTGCTATGAACATTGGGGTGTGTGTGGCCCTTCTTTGTACTGCATCTGCTTCTTTGGGGTAAATACCCAGTAGTGCGATGGCAGGGTCATAGGGTAGCTCTATTTTAATTTCTTGAGAATCTCCACAGTGTTTTCCGAAGTGGCTGCACCAACTTGCATTCCCACCAGCAGTGTAAGGGGGTTCCCCTTTCTCCACAGAATGTATCCCATCTTGAAGTAAGCAAGCCCTTCCTCGACCCCATACCCTTTTTGTTCTCTTTCTTTTTATAGTAAAACTCTTCCAAAGATTGTCTATGCTTGCTCTACTTTTCCTTTTCAGTCTTGCTTAAACATGTCAATAAAAATTTTATGCTCACCATGACAAGAAGACAGCTTTTACCAGGGTGTCACCAATGATCTTTCTTCATTTTTTGTTTTATGTGAATCTCGGCAATGTTCACCAGTGGCTCACTCCCTTCCTGAAACAGTTTCTTCACTTGGATTCTGGAACACCTTACTTTCCTGATTTCCCTCCATAAAGCTGGAGGGAAATCAGGAAAGTATATCCCTCTTTATCCCTCTATAATGTATATTATACTTTATAATCAGGAAAGTATATCCCTTTATGGAGGGAAATCAGGAAAGTATATCCCTATATCCCTCTATCTTTATCAGAGACTTTTTTTAGTCTGAAAAGTTATATATCTCTTATTAGGTTATTATTTGTTAATATTTGGAATAAATTATGCATTTTATAAAATGTCTTTTAGTATCTAATAAGAAAATTTTATGATTTAATTTTTTTAAACTTACTATGATGAGTATATTAATATATATTGACTATTTGTCATTCTTGGAATGAACTATTTGGTTGTGACATATTACTCTTTTATTGTACTCACAGTATTTGTTTATATTTTAATTGGGATTTTTGTTCAAATATTCATAAATTAAATTTGTGTGTATGACATTTTGGTGCATTTTTTGGTAAAGTTTTATATATGTTATGCTGGTTTTTAAAGATTAAATATTATTTCCTCCTTTCTCCATGTTCTGTGATAATTGGTTGCTTTTATAAATATGATTGCAATTCCTTATAAATAATTCAAGTTTGAAAGGAAAAACAAAAGGGAGACTCACTTTAAGTTCCATCATTTGAAAATAACTATCATTAATACTAGACATTATACCAGATATCTCTTTTTTTTTTTTATACCAGATATCTCTTGATGCGTGTATATATATATATATATTATGTTTATGGATATAAAGAACAGAGTGGCTGGAACTTGGTAGGTGCTCAATTAATGACATTTGTTTTTTGAATAAATAAGATGTTAGATGAAATAAATTACGTAAACATAGGTCATACTAAATTATAGACTTATTAACTTTTATTATATTGACTTTTAATAAAAATTAACAAGATTAATTTTGCTTGGTATTAACAGAAAACAAACAGTTGAAATAAGTGAAACTGGAGACAGTTCAGAAATTTAGATAAACTTTTTATCACAAAATATTAATTTTTAAAAGATGCCTCTGTGGTTTCAGGAAAATAATTCAACAAAAAAAGGAAAATAATTCAATAAAAGAGGAATATTCAGTAAAAAATATAAATATATTTATTTTTACTTTTTATTTACTTTTACCTAATTTTTAGGTAATGATGATCGATAGCAATTTAACAGTTTCTATCTTAACCTCATTATTTTTTATTAATGTTGTTTTAAGTCCTCATACTTATTTTGCTTACTTTCTGCTCTTTACTCATCATGTCTCGGTTTGTCTTAGCTTTATTACCATAATTTAATATTTTCAGTGTTCACCACTGATCCTTTTAACAAGCCTTCTTCATTCATCTCAGTTGCCTTATTTCCATTGTTCAGTGGAATCTGCAAAATAGTCTTGTGAGTTGTAGCCACACTTCGTTATCATTAATCAAGCTCTTGGTTGGCTAGGTTCTTGATATTTCACTTCCCCTCAGAACTTTGCATATATTGTTAATATCATTTTCTGGTAGTATATGCTTCCATGGAAATATCTAAGACCAGCCCATTTTTTTTTATTTAATTAATTTTTTATTATTATTAATATTATTGTTATTTGCTTTAAACCATCTACTTTTAAATAGTAGTCTTCAAAAGCAAGTTCTTTAACCTCAGAACACACCTATTTAAGACAGGATACAATTATAAGACTCAACTTTCAATGAGCTTAAATGCAATGCCACAGATAACCTTTCACGTATTTTTAAAATTCTTTTTTCTTAGGGATTTGGAGGACGATTTTCCAACAATAAATATTTTTATAATAATACCTGGCAGTTTCCTAATTGAATATATTCTGTTCTACAATAAACCACCTCACATCTTTGACCAAGAAAAAAGTCCCTAAGTTTGAATAAAGACATCACCCAATGAATTAGGACATAAAGTTTGCTTTATATTTATTTATTTATTTATTTATTTATTTATTTATTTATTTATTTATTTAAAGGTTTTATTTATTTATTTGACAGAAACGAGAGAGATCACAAGTAGGCAGAGAGGCAGGCAGAGAGAGAGGGGGAAGCTGGCTCCCCGCTGAGCAGAGAGCCCAACATGGGGCTCGATCCCAGCACCCTGAGATCATGACCTGAGCTGAAAGCAGAGGCTTTAACCCACTGAGCCACCCAGGCACCCACAAAGTTCGCTTTAAATATTTTTTTGGGGGAAAGGACACTATACTTCTACTCAGTTGAGAGAAACATTTTTACAGTCTTAAGGTCTTTTATTTTCTTTACATTCCATGATTCATAGGCAGTGGGTTCCAGCAGTTTGGGATCCTTTCCATTGGTTCTTACAAAGTGTGCTGATGCTTCAGTTGAACCCATCTTTTTCTGATGACTTTCCTTCACACACTTCAGGAAGCTCTCTTGGCTCTTTGAATGTTTAATATGCTCAATGTGTACGTTAATTCTCTTGGCAAGAATCTTGCCCTTAACTTGTTTGTTTACAACAATGCCAACAGCATGCTGAGTGACATGGTAGACACTCCCAGTTTTGCCATGGTAACATTTGTGGGGCGTTCCTTTTTGAACAATGCCCATTCCCTTGATGTCCACAATATCACCTTTCTTGTAGATTCTCGTGTATGTGACCAAAGGAACAACTCCATGTTTTCTAAAAGGCCTGTAGCGGGTACCTTCCTCTTTCCCTTTGTGTTGGTCATTTTGCCGAATTACTGGAAGATGGCGATTCCAGCTGAAAGGCTATTTTATTATTTTTTAATGATAACATGGAGTTTCTCTTAGAGGGGAAGAGCTCCTGGATGCCCTTCATCTTCACTCATCCATCTTTTCTCCAGAGCTGTTCCCATTGTGTCTGGTGACAAAAAGGAAATAATAGGGCATCTCTCTGATTCTGGTCCTATTAGAGTAGACAAGCATGATCTGTGACTCCCAGTTAAATTTGAATTTCAGATAAACAATGAACACCTTTTTAGCATAAGTATATCCAAGTGAAAGTGGGTGTGCTATAATTTTATTTGTTAAATCTGAACCTTAGGTACCCTTGGTAATAGGTTGGTTTTCTTGCCTTTGTTGGGTTTTTAGTGGGTGATGAGATCCTAACTGGTGCATTTCAGGGTT
>CM053610.1:94647311-94658434 GCA_028646535.1 Procyon lotor | reverse complement strand
AGGAAGGAAGGAATAGTTGTCTTCTCCTTGGGAGAAGTGGGAAAAAATGTAAAGACTGACTCTTTTCAGAGAAGTTTCTAGATATCACTTGTATTCACAGCCAAATATGCCTTCACTTAATTCTCTCACTTCTCTTTTTATTTAGAAAAAAATACAGTTGCACTATTAATTGCTATTTTTTCAAATGGAGACATTTTTGTTTGAAGGTATTCAAGGTTTTGTTTTTCGCTTCAGACAACAATCTGTGATTGTGAGGCTATAATCTGGTGCTCAAATCAATCAGACTGAGAGTGCTTGTTACAGGTGGGAATTTCTGGGGTAACACAGCACAATGTTCCAGGAAGTCAAGAGTTAACCAGAATGAAAGAAATCACAAAACAATCCCCCCCCCAAAAAAAATAGGGTGGAAAAACTTGAGGGAAACATACTTAAGTCAAATTTGCAATTTTGTTTACGTATAAATTAGAAAGCATGAAATCGAGTGCTGCTGGCCAAAGGTTAAGGAATTTGTATCCAACTTGTAACTTGCAGCTGGCAGCAAACAGGAAAAAACAAAGACAAAAATTCAGCCCTCAAGATCCTCCCTGCCTTTCTGCCCAGGGAAGTTTGTTCACTGACTAATGGCCCTCTTCCAATGTTCTGCACATCCTGCTTCAGAACCCTAAGCACAACCACAAGTTTTAAGTCGCTTTAGCTACAGAAAATGGACGCAACCGTGTTCTGAGATTGGCTTCTCACAGAGACAGAAAGGGGAGAATTATGTTGTTTTTATTCACGCCAAGCTTTTTTAACGCCAGAGTACTGAATGGAGCTTTCAAAGGAAAGAAGTAACAAAGAAAACAATCAATAGTAAAAGCCAGCTAATGGCTAGCAACTGTAAGTGTGTGATGTACACAATACACTGCCGCAGGAGGGGAAAGGAAGGAGATTGAAATGCTGAGCAAAAGAGCTCTGCTCAGTTAAAGGAATGAAAGTAAGACTTTTAAAATGAGATGGCCACAAAGAGTGCCTATTCAAGCCAGGCTCTGAACTGAGCTCTCACATTCCCTTCTTCTGGGTTCTTCCTGAAAAAAATGGAGCTGGGGATTCTTTCTGAGCTTCCCTTAAGGAGGGAGAACAGGGACTCCTTTTAGCATGTTTAGCTATAATGCAAGAATGGTGGGAAAATGTGTTTTCTTGCTGCACACGGGCGGCCGTTCAGGTTTGGACAACCTTCTTGTCCACAGGTGCGTGCTCTGGGTCGGAGCTGCAAACCGCTCTGGGAACAAGGCTAATGCAGGGAGGACACCACGCAGTCGTGCGCCTCTGATGTGCGAGACAAGCAGTCCGTGAGAGAGCAGTTTCCACAGGACCTAGATGACAAACCCTAAGAGACACTAACTGGCATAGTGTACGTTGAGACGGTTAAAAGGTAAACTGAGATATACTGAACATTTTAAGGGTTTATTGAAGCAAAAACTGATTGAAAAATTGGGAGGCACCAAACCGGAAGTACTGGGGTGTGCTCTCGGCCAACAGGAGCGCTGGGAGAGGCTTCTATACAGAAAAGGCGGGAGCAAAGCAAGGAGATTGCTGATTGGCTGTAGCTGAAAGCTGATTTGTGATTGGTTGTCCTTACGTTTCAATTTCATAACTCGAGGCATTTACAAGCTTCGGTTTTGCTTTGCTTCCTAGACGGCCACAGAACTAGAGCCACTTCAGTCTAATGGCCTCCTTCATTAGTTAATTGAACAAGACTTACTTATGGATAACAGTGAAAACAGTTAAGTGAAAAAAAGGATGGAATTTGGAAGGAAAAGACAGGAGTTCACATCCTGGCTCTGCCCCTGAGCCTTCCCCTTGGGGTCCCTGGGCTCACCCTTCACCTTCTAAATTCCTTACACTCTTCCCTTGAAGATGGGGACAGTGCAACCAATCTCACACAGCAACCGTAAGGATTAAATGCAGAAGTATCTTCTAAATTACATAGTCATTATCACAATGTATTGTTTTTTCTCACAGGCGAAAAAAGCCCTAGCATAGAGTGCTTTTTCATTATGATTGTGAATGTGTGAACAGCAGAGAAGACAAGATTTGTTTTTGCTTTGTGTGACCTCTGCAGAGTATTTTTAAACTTTAAAACGAGTAGGTCATCAACATTTTAATGCTGAGCTCTTACACACACACTGGGCTCCCTGTCTTCTCCAGCAGCCAAACCTCCCACACAGCAATAACCACCAGAACTGAGCAGCAGTTCTGTCCCTTTTGGATAGGGCATGTGCTCTACCCTTCCATACAGGTACCCAACGTCCTGTTACCTCCCAAGACATACGGAGGCTTGGTCACTTTTCCAAGACTTGCTTGCTTTGTTCCATGCAGTAGATAGAATAATGGCTCCCCAAAGACATCCTTGCCTTAAATTCCAAAACCAGTGAGTGTGTTACCTTAGTGCAAGAGGGACTTTGTAGATATGATAAAGTTAAGCCTCCTAAAATGGAGAGATTATTCTGAGTAATTCCAGTGGGCCCAATGTAATTGCAAGGGTCCTTGTAAGAGGGAGGCCCTTACCTATCTGTCAAGGCTGAAAGACCTGGGCACACAAGGATATTCTTATCAGAATGGATATTCCAGGGCTTAGAGGTTATCTTCCAGAAGATAGTAACAGTTAGTCCTTTTTTTTTTTTTTTTTTTTTGGTAATGTGTAGCCCCTTTACTGCACAGACCACCACCCTGGTCCTAGAGTCTCTTAGAGCAAAATATTCCTGTTTAAACTATATTTAGTGCTCCATTTACATAACTGATACAGCTTCATACAGACATGAATATGCCTAACATTTGGGGGAGCCAGTGTGGATTAGGGATAGTTTTAAAGAAACGACTCATCCAGGCTATAAAGCTATTACATACATTTTTATATTTTTGTGCTAATTTGACTGGTAGACTCCCCCCTTTGATCTGCCCATGTTAATATGTTATGATAAACTTGTATTAAACTATTTGGTATAGAAATTATCCAATGGTTAGAGAAATCTAGTTCTTCTCCAGGCCAGTCATTTTCCATGTATTATATCCTGG
The DNA here is from genome assembly GCA_028646535.1 of Procyon lotor. NCBI lineage: Eukaryota > Metazoa > Chordata > Mammalia > Carnivora > Procyonidae > Procyon > Procyon lotor. The sequence goes on along the minus strand of CM053610.1, from coordinate 94,655,380 downwards.
GGTGGCTCTAATTAAATCTCCTAATATATTTGATCATCAGTATATCAGTAAGACAGTCATAATGCATCAACATAATTACGAATGCCATCAGAGAACTTCCATAGATTTGAAGGTCCTTAAGATCCTCACAGCTGTGCTTCTTGAGCCTCAATAGTTAAGATGAGGGCCACTGCCCATGGCTACTTTGTCCTCTATCTACATTAAAACAGAGAAGAGGCCCTATCAGGTCAAAGCATAAGCCTTTTCCCAACACAGTGGAAATTATCCAGCATTATTTTTGAATCTGCTTATCCCACTTCATTAAACTTCATCATCTTTCCAGGCTGACTCCCATCCTTTGTTTTCCTCCTGGCACAGAATTTCCCCTAATTTGTATATTCTAATTAACAAATCTTCCTCTGAATGATGCTCCTGATCAAAGGTGAATTTAGCTTGCCCAATGATACCCAGAAAGGAATCTGCCTCCCCTAAAACCCTTTTCTGCCTTGTGAGCCAATGTGAAGTCTACCATGCATGTTCTTACCATTGTGTACTAGTGGCCTGAACGCAATCAGGATACATGCTCTGTACCCCAAAATGTTGGGCCACCCATACTAGAGTTAGATGAGTAGTAATCACAGCTAAATTTAGTTTAGTTTACTTTGACTAGACCATAAAGCCTTCTTCATCTCAGGGTGCAACTGTTACCCAGCGAAATGTGGACCTCCACATAATGCCTGCTGCTATAATCCCATCAGAAATCCGTGATCTCTTTCTATTCTGTTTAATAGCTTTCCATCCACAAAAACAAGGGCACTATGTATTTGTGGAGAGCACACTGTGGCAGGTCAGGCATATCACTGCTTTATTTTTTTCCATCATAACCAGCAAACTTTCTAAGCATTTTATCATCGAAGTTTATAGTTACACAGTAATCAGTCTGCCAAGAGTTGTATACCACAGGATTTGATGGCCTGGTAGGGAGTAGTTCCTGGAAATTCCCTCCCAGATGTTATCCTTTGTAGTAGTTGAAACCTGAAATGATAGTCAATGGACACTAGCATATTACTAGAGTTCCACTGAGTAAACTAACAGTGGATCCAGTTCATCATCGTACTGTGTGACCAAAATATCTCCCAGAGCAATACCACTCATGTTCTCAGGCTTTCATTTGGCCTTGTCAAAAAGTAGTTTCAAAAGGCAGGAGTGATCTCAGCAAATATATGATTCCAACCTTTCAGGTACCTGGTATAACTGTGCTGAGAGAAAGTACTTTTCTACTTCAAGCCACTCTCAAAGGACCAATGTTATACTGGACTTCCCTTCTTTCATAATATGTGTATTGATTCCTTTACTTTCAGCTACTATTTCTCTTTCTCTCCATTTGTCATTAATTTTTACCAAAACTTTCCCACCTTTGGAATGGATGTTGGGTTCAACCTCAGTGCTGGTCCCGATTACCAGCAGCAATCCAGTCTTCCCCCGCTCCCACTCCCAATTCACTCCCATCCATATAGGGTAGGAATACATAGGTACAGAACTATCTCATAGTACATCTAGGTCCAGGAATGTCTCAACCACTCAGCAATAAAGCTGTATTTACTGTCAACCCCGATTTTGCCAGATAGGATATAGGCACAATCCATGCCATCAGGCCTCTAGAAATTTGGGCATAAAGGTTTAAAGGTAGCATTACAGTTTCTTGCAAAGGGATCATCCCTGCATCTGGCATAGGTACTTTTTTTTTCTTAAGATTTTTATTTATTTATTTGACACAGAGAAAGAGATCACGAGTAGGCAAAGAGGCAGGCAGAGAGAGAGGAGGAAGCAGGCTTCCCGCCGAGCAGAGAGCCTGATGCGGGGCTCGATCCCAGGATCCTGAGATCATAACCCGAGTCGAAGGCAGAGGCTTAACCCACCAAGCCACCCAGGCGCCCCTGGCACAGGTACTTTCAATCCTGATCCCAGGATCATTACATTAAGTAGGGGAAAAGGAAAAAAAAAATCTGAGGTGATATAAGGAAGAACTATATGGTTGTACCAGGATATTTCCCACCTACTTCCAGAAATCACACACAAAAAAGTGGAGAAATCTAACTAGACAAACTTATATGCCTTTTGCTTAATAACACTAAATAGAGAAATGTTCCAAGTCATAAAGAATATCCATCCCAATAATGCATTCAGGTGAAAGAGACATAATCACTTCACATAAAGAGGATTCAACTATTCCAATTTTCATCCACAGTTTTACCTACATCCTGTCAACCATGCGTCCCCATATCTTCCCAGTCTAACTATAGCCCTGGTTAGGATTTCACCAACAGGTTTTAGAGTCATAGTACATTTGATTCCCATATGAAGGAGTCCTAGATAAGTTTCTTCTTCAGTCTCTGGACATTTTCCTTACATATTGTGCATATGGCCTTTAGTCCCTTCCCAGGGAATGAACTAAAGGATCCTCACTCTTTTATTAGTCATCATCCTGATTAAGTTGCCAGATTATCACTCTCAGCCATTAGAAGTCAGTTTTTCATTGTCATCTTTGCCTCCTAACACTTTAAATTCTTCCAAACTAGAGTAAATACCACATATGTGTTTGGGGCCCTTTAATGCTGAGGAACAACAAAGGCCCCCAACAGTCCACCTAATCTCCTATGGTGCTGCATTGAGACTTGTTTCAACCTCATCAATGTCTACTTTATTCATCCCATTTATTAATAACCTTCTATAATTTATACCCCACTGAGGTGAGTCCCTTGAATCTTCTTGTGGTCTTTCCCCCATTCTTTTGTGAATCATTCTCATTTTCTTAGCATTTGTAAGATCCATAAGGGGAAGTTGAGACAAATCTGATAAGGCCTCCCAAACCACTGCTTGATTTTGTGGCACTAAGGATACACATGGAGTGCCCATGCAAAAGGAGCTCCCTCAATCACAGCATCTACCATGACCTGGTTAAAAGGCATATTAAGTGAATGAACACCTTAATCATCATAGTATCAATCCAGCAGGGCTTGTATATAGAGCACATCAGATATTTCATCTGGGGACTTCATTTAGCAATTAAGGAAGAGAATGATAATCCCCATTCTCAGAGTAAACAAACATTACATTATTCAATCCCCCAGGCTAGCTATCCTCTCTGAAATAACCTTTGATGCATCTGGATTACATGCAGCCATTATAATTGTTCAGTATGAGCTGTGCATCCTGTATTGACCAAGGCATGCTCTTCTGCTCTGCATTTGAAACTAAGGATACTGCCCCTAAATTGGCCATGCTCACATTCATTTTAGTAAAGGTTCTTTAGGAAGCTGATGATACCAGTTCAGAAGATAAAACAACTTCTTCACATCAAACCTCCTGCTTTTATTAGTTTTTCTTGGTTTTGTCCTCCCTCAACCTGGATAATCTTCTTGGCGAAGAGAGGTCATAAAATTTCTAACTATTTCTCAGCATAATTTTTCTCTTTGGTGGTGGCCCTGAAGCTTGGTCTATACCTTGAATTGGCCAAAATCCAAGCTGTGTCCAACATCAGGATCTACTCTAACACTCCCCTTTACTTTCATTTTAGCCATTACAGATAATGATAACCAAGAGATTGTAGAGTTAACCTTTTCTTGTTATTTTGTATTTCCTTAAGTATCCAGTCAACCACCTTCTCAGGAATTGGATTTATTATTTCTTAATTGGACTGGCAAATTTTACATATAGTAACTGATCACAGCACAGCTGCTATTTCATACCACAGGTGACCAGGAAGTCATATAGGAATCAGGTCTGTCAACCCCTACCCTGTCACTCTTCATTTTCCCCAAACTGTGTTTTCATCATGTTTCAGTGAGTCAGGGTCAGTCAAGCCAATCTCGATTCTTACACAAAACTTTATCAGGCGTTCCCCAAGAACACCTTCAGGTTCACTGATTCACTAGAGCAAGTCACGGAACTCAGAGAAGCTCTTATACTTATGACGATGGCTTGTTATGGAAAAAGAATACCAATTAAAATCAGCAAAAACAAAGGCATCAGGAAAGACTGGGTGTGAGCTTCCAGTTACACTCCCAGTGAAGCCAAATGGACAGTGCTTAATTCTTCCAAAGATGATGTGTCACAACATGTGCAAAGTATTGCCAACCGAGAAGTTCACCTGACCCCTGGTGTCCAGAGTTTTTATTAGTGGTCAGTAAGTCGGCATAGAATGTCTTTGTGGCTGAGCACCTTACGGACTCAATCTCCAATCTCCTTGAAGGTCAAATAGATGCAGCAGCACGGACCAGGGTTCCAGGTGAACAAAAACAGGCACCCACCATAAATCACATTCTTAGCATGAACTATCGAGTGTGGCCAAAGACCTCAGGTATATAAAGGCTCTCTTATCAACCAGACTATTATAACAGCCTAGAGATTATCTCCCAGGAAAGAATTAAGGGCCGGTACCTTCTTTGGAATGTAAAGGGTTGAGCAAAGCAACTGCTGAGCTAACACTTTACTACACATTTTTTTTAACTTCTAGTTAAGGTTTTCTTGAAATAAAACATGTGTTTCCCAAGTATCCAATAATCACACCCCCACACACACACACACACAAATAGTAGTGTGATTTCTATTCCCTGACAGTTATCACACCATATGGGAAAAAGTTATGTGACACCTGAAGGAAAAGATAAGCTTATTATCGGTGACCTACCTAAACAGGTATAAACATTCATGCTGAAGTTGAAAATTTCATAATAAAAATCAATAACAATGATTTTAAACATTTTCCGTACTTGAATCAAAATAGAGATTTAAACTGTTATTGACATCACTATGTAAACTGAAGAACACTCTGTTGCTATTTAAAAATTCACAATTGCTTATCAATTCATACAGTACTTGTTCGACCAAATGTTAATAATACTGAGTTGACAAAATAGTGAAGTTATTTAACTTTGATATAGTTAGCGCTGAAGCTGATGTGCTCTTGCTTCAACATCAAATCCATTCTGCTAAAAAAGATGAACTTGGTTAATGTAAGCATGAATACCAAAAGAATATCATTTTTGAGGGGCGCCTGGGCGGGTCAGTGGGTTCAGCCTCTGCCTTTGGCTCAGGTCCTGATCTCAGGACAACCTGATCCCAGCAGGTCCTGGGATCCAGCCCCACATTGGGGTCCCTGCTCGGCAGGGGGCCTGCTTCCCCCTCTCTCTGCCTGCTTGTGATCTCTCTCTCTTTCTCTCCCAAATAAATAAATAAAACCTTTAAAAAAAATCATTTTTGATACTCAGTTACTGGAAAACTTTTAAGAATGCCTGAAACAACTCAGTAAGTGATTCTACTTTTTCAAACGTTTCCCAGGATGGCATAACAGGGGAATTCAAATTACCAGCAGTCTTTTACATCTTAAACTTTGTAGTAGATACAGCAAAGTTCTAATTCTCTGAAGTTTCTGAATTTCTAAAATAAGTCTTACTTATATGGGTAAAAAAAAGTGTATAATATTTTTAGTGTCCATAGGATGCTTTCATATAAACTATTTCATGTGACATGCAGGATAAGCCTATGAGATAGTGAAAGTAATTGTCATTACATTTTTATTTTACACATGAAGGAATCAAGGTTCAATAAATAGGCCACAAGTAGTAAATAAAGAGGCAGGGCCAAAACTAGCTCTCTGGGGTCCAAGTTACCACACTTTCTACAATATGGTAATATGTGGTCAGTAAGAATGTAATCAGCTTAGAGTCAAAGCAAAAACTATCCCCAGTTTATCCTTTTATTGTTTTGTGTTAAAATTGCATTAAATAAAATTGAAAGCAAAAAATACTTATTGAGTTGCTACTGCTATGTCCAAGGCTATGAAAGGTCTTTCTTCCTAGTTTTCTGAAACTTTATATATTATCAATTCCTCTCCAGCATCATAAGATCAATGTAGAAGATATCAGTTATTATTCAGAACCATAGAATCAATTTTTTTCTCTCCAGAAATAAAAACTCTCTACAGCTACTCAACTGAAAAGCAGTAAGGACATCAGAAAATCTGGGCAATCAGAAACAAAAATTGTATTCTTCACTTCGGCACTGGGCTTATGTTAGAGTTTATTAGGTCACTTTGTGTAACTGTGTATTACTTTGTTCAGTTGGGATGAAAAATAGACAGTTGACAACTTAAAAATACTCAAAACACAATGCATGATAATGAAGCACTATTAATCTTGCATAGCTTGTTGCATTGTTGTAACTAGCACCTATTTGGATTCCTGATCACAAAAAAGAATTACAAAGAGTTAATTTGCACTATCATTTAATAAACCTCTTGTTGCATTGTTGCAACTAGCACCTATTTGGATTGCTGATCACAAAAAAGGATTACAAAGAGTTAATTTGCACTATCATTTAATAAACCTTATCAAATATCTCTCAAGTTATACTTCTATAATGATTGCCAATCATCAGATCAGACAGTATAGTATGGTAGTTAATAGTGTGAGCTATACTGAACTTGATTCCTGACCTATAAAGTGAGATTGATACTAACTACTTATTATAAAAGATTCTATTTATTTATTTGGGAGAGAGAGAGAGAAAGGGAGAGAGCATGAGTGGGAATAGGGGGGTCAGAGCGAGGGGGGAGGCAGACTCCCCCCTGCCCGACGTGGGGCTCAATCCCAGGACCCTGAGATCATAACCTGAGTCAAAGGCAGACACTTAACCAAGTGAGCCATCCAGGTGGCCCACTAACTACTTCTTAGAATCATAATGATTAAATGAGATTTTATATCACACACACAATCACACACGCACACTTAGCACGGTATTGGTTGGTCCCAATAAAAGTTGACTGTTTTCATTATTATTCATAATCACCATTTTAATTGACAACTCATATTGGACCACTTACCTATTCCTGCCAGATTCTGGATTTTGAAGGTAGTAATTATAAACTATCATCCCTGCACTGCTTTTCTAGAAAAATTGCCTCTCCCCAACCCATCCATAGGACAGCAACAAAACCTGCCACGTTTCTACAATGTCTGTGCCATTTGCCACAGTTCATTGGTCCAGGGGTTAACACTTGACACAATCTAGTTTGATTATTTACTCCTGAAAATTATAGACCTTGAAAGGAGAGAAAGGGGAAAAAATGAAGTGAGAGACGAGAGGAAAAATACAAGAGTAAATAAAAAGGCTAATCTCTTTCTCCATCACTGTACCTGTAACGTATGAGACTAAGATCATCTTGGGTCCGTGCTCTCTGTCCTGTATACCAGATGCTGGAGAGGGAGGAAAATAAGGCAGAGAGGCAGAAAGAAGCACAGAAGAGAGATATGGGAAAAGGTAGTAGCATTCAGGTTTCGACTTCAGGGCAGCTGCATTCATCTTTGGATATTATAAGACATCTCAGCATTATCCTCTTTTACTGAGCTTAGTTAAAGCTTGACTATTTAACCCAAAAAAGAGTCTTCACATGCGCTTTTCATCCTGTTCCTCACCTCAATCTCTAATGGGAATACAGCCTGTCCCCTAAGTCAACACCACACATCCTCTTGAAGTCTCCTGTCGCATCCAACAGTTCCTGGCCTCCTACCACTCAGGACAGATGCCGGCCCTCTGACTCCTACTCCTATCATTCTGTTCATCAACTCTTCTTTCTGATCCCCCTAACATCAGGTCATGGGGAACTGCTGGGAAGAACAAACTAGAAATGGCTGAAGCCATCTAACAAGTTGGTGGAAGCAAGCCAAGAACAATCATCTCTCAGCAAATACATGTCAATTCACAAAGCAGGTCAGAGCATGTGGCCACCTTCGATCCAGAACGAGCTCTTGATTGGGCCTACCGTGGCAAAGGAAAGGGGAAAGGAAAGGATAAAGTCTGAGTAGGGAAGCATCAGAAGAGGCAAACAGAGAGAGAGAGAATGAACACAGAAAAACTACCGAGGCCAAGTAAGAGACCACACTGATGGCTGCTCTACTCCGGCTCTATCAGAAAGGAGATTGCCGAGGCACCTGGGTGGCTCAGTCCTTAAGCATCTGCCTATGGCTCAGGTCATGGTCCCAGGTCCCTGCTTATCAGGAAGGCTTCTTCTCCCTCTCCTATTCCCCCTG
>CM053610.1:94632711-94647211 GCA_028646535.1 Procyon lotor | reverse complement strand
AAAAGAAAAGAAAAGAAAAGAAAAGAAAAGAAAAGAAAAGAAAAGAAAAGAAAAGAAAAGAAAAGAAAAGAAAAGAAAAGAAAAGAAAAGAAAAGAATTCTCCTGTGGGTCTCTGACTTCTTCTACCTGGAATGGAAACTCTTGGGCCTCAGGTTGTCTCCAGACTGCAACTAATGTAAATACAGGGCAGAAAGCAAGCAGCTTCCTGTTCAAAGCTAAGTATACTGCACTCGTGGACTATTCTTACCTGACTTTTTTGGATACATAAACTTTGAACACCGAAGTCCTCGCTGTTTAACTAGAACCAATTTTTGAATTGTGAAAAACTGACTGTATACTTTCTAAACTAAGGACTGACTAGGAGGTGAGAATACAAAAACAAATCAGACAATCCCTGGAATTGAGTGAAGGGCACAGTCACTCTGGCCTCATTTGATTAGCCTCACCTACCTTCTAACTGTCTTACTTGCAGCAAGGTGCCTAACCTCCATGAGCCTTAGTGTTCTCTCCTATAAGATGAAGATAATACTACTGCCTTTCATGGCTACTATAAAGATTGGAATAATGTATATAAAATGTCTAGAAAGTGGCAGATGCCAAATTAATGGTACATACTATCAGCATGTCTATTGGTAAGCCCTATAAATGCTCTGGAGTTAGAAAAATCAAACTAAAAACTTACAGTTTATATTTATCAAAATTTCATCCGCCATCCTCTCCATCCAGTTGAAAAGTAGAAGGGATTTCTGTATTTTTAGAAACAAATACTTCTTCATTTTAGCCCGTTAGCATTATAGACCTAGGTCTTCCGAGAGTAATCAGTATGCAGTAGTTATAATGCTAGAAACTTGCTACAGATGTTCCTTGTGTTCATCAGTGCAAGGTGCCTGAAATTTGAGTTTTAATGCCTAATAGAATTTAGCCTCCGGGAATCAGAAATTGGCTGGACCCGATTCCTTAAAAAGCAGTATTGCATTTAAATAGACTCACTGCTCTGCATTGCCTTAGCTTCCAATAAAAGGAATCTTTTAAAAAACTCATTGTACACAGGAGATTAACCACACTTGGAAGTCACCTTCGAGTGAGGTACATTCCTTTACTTTCTGGTACCAGTTCTTCACAAAGAACCCAGAAAATGTGGGACAATCATGGAAACTACAGTCATCCGGTATCTAGTCTCCAGAATATGCACGACACAGGGTCATTCTCTGACTGAAAGTGAATTTGAAGCAGTGTGTGTGGCACAGCAGAGAGGACTTCAGATTAGCAGTGAGGACACAAAGGAATTGGTCTCAGCTGAGCTATTAACTGATGACGGGTCTGTGGACATGCCTCTTTATGATCCCCAACCCCCAATCCAGTTTCTAATCCTATCAAGGGAAGAGGTCCATCTACCAGAGAGGAGAAACGGGTCTCTCACCAATTCTACCCAGTGGCCGTGATCACTGCAGTAACTGTGCTTAGAGGAGAGCATGGACTTGCCAAGTTGGAGAATCATGCTTTCATTCAGTCTTTTTTTTTTTTTTAATATTTTCCCATATTTCCCTCATTAGATGTTATTTTAATAGTCACACATATACACCAAACACATGCAAATTTAGTTTGACTAACTGTAGCTCATCCACCAAGATCCCTGTTTCCTCCCTCAAAAAGTCTTTGCCTCGTCGCCCTCCCCCCACCTCTCCCCACACACACTCCTAATTCTTTCTTATTCCTCAAAGAAAGTTCTCTTCTGGCTCTCTCCAAGCATAGGCTATGTTATTGATAACAGGACAAGGTCTGTGTCATAATCATCTTGATACCTATCTCACAGCGCGCCCCAGTGAGTGGGAATGAGGATTAAGAAAAGGACTGGATGGGATGGGTATGTGCGTCAGTGAACAGAAGAGTGGATACCTTCAGGGCTTTCTTGGGTGGGAGACCCAATCATCAGTCAACTTGATCCATTATATTAAACAAAAGGCTCTTCTCTGTTTCCTAAAACGGTAGCTATACATTTAGGTAAAACATTCGGAAAAAAACTAAGTACACAAATCTCTTTTTAAAAGATGCACAGCTCAGTTTCTTACATCTCCAATTTACCAAAGGTATGTATACCCTTTATTTCTGACAACTAGTCCATACAAGTTGAATTTTCCACCGGTAAAGAGGGTTGGATGGCAGTGATGGATGACAAGCCATACGATAATAAGGCATTTACCAAGTAAACACCAAGTCTCACGTAATTAAAATTTGTTTCCAATATCCTTTTTCTTCTTTCTAATGTTCACCAATTTCAATTTTCCCAAGCTTTACTACTTTTCCCAGCATACAATAGGTACTATTCATCAAAGATGACACATTCACTTAAATGGTTTAAAGAGCTTTAAACACCCCCTAGGTGGAGCTCACCTTAATGCAAGAAATAGTCTTGTGGTAGATTATCCTGGGTGTCCTGCCCCTGTGTACATGTTGTTGCTTTTTAAACTGTCCAAATTTCTGTTTTCTTTGCCCCTGTCAAAAGTGCATCCAAGAAAAAGCAATCGGGGGCAAAGAAAAGGCCAAGTTTCTTCCACACTTTCCTCAGGCAAGATTTTTTAATGTTTCTTTTGCTGAAATGTGGCTTCACTACTGGCCTTTGTTGGAATTTGTTTGATTGATTTCTGTAGATTTCAGCACAGCTAAAAGGTCATAAATGTGTATGTAGAAGACCCCAAAGAAATTTCCATTGAGGCCTACCAGAGCAAGATTAAGGGGCAGGCCAGTCAGGCAGCTGACCAGGGCACGGATCAATAAGACGCATTAAAACATCACTGGAAATGTAATTAAATGGAGAAGCTTGCGTTTACCAGAAGTCCTCACAGGAAGACTATGAGTTATTGGAAAGAATTGCTGATAAGCCACTTGGAATAGGACTTGAGACCTCCAGAAACCTACAAATTCAGTACTACCACTGAATTCCAATGTGTCCAATCAACAGCATGATTGTGCTTGGCCAAGTGTGATGTGAATGTCTGGGGCCAGAGCTAACCACAGAGGAGAGGATGACGGCCACCACCAGAGAATCTTCCTCTGCTTCTTTTATACATTCTCTAATTTCACTCTAAATAAATAATGTATGACTTGCTAAAGAACGTTATTTCCAAGGGACATCAATTTATTGACCTATCTGTGGTACTTATCTGCGCTGCTCAGGGGAACATCCATGAGCAGATGACTCTAAGCCTCAAAACATTAGCTCTTTGTCAGAGGGTGGGCCAGGGAACAGCATTTTTCAGTCTCAAAAAGTAGTAAGAATGCTTCGAGCAATAGGTGCAGGCTCCCAGGAATGAGGCTATTCGAAGGACCACAAGTGACACAGCAATGAGTTTCAAGACACGTAAACATCTTGGCAACCTGAGAACCTTTGTTTCTAGATTATTTTCATGGCGTGATCTGGGATGTAGCAAACCAAGAGATGCCCCCAAGTGGGGCTGCCTTCTGACCCATGCATCTGCAAAGGCTGAAGGCATCCTTCCAACAGTGAGCAGAGATTAAGCAACTTGCGCTCAATCCAATCCATGCTATTCCCTGGCTCTTCGGCGCACAGTTTCAGTGAGGTTGCTCATGGTAAAGAGATTAAGCAATCCAACAGCATACTTTTTTTTTTAAAGCACCTTTGACTATGTGTTTCTTTCTATCCAGTGAAAACTATCAAAGCCAAAGGGATATGAGAGCCTTTAACCCACAAGGCCACAATGCATTCTGATCTCATTAGCTAAGCCCTCAGAGACATAATGTTGCTGATCAGGGCTTTAATGTTATAACCTTGTAAAATGCTTTGTTCTCTCTTCTACCCTACCACCTTTTTTCCCTTGGCTGCCAGGAAGTCCTGATCCAAATTTAATTTTCAATTGCTGTGACAACAGTAAACTACATTTTGACACATACATTTCTCCCCACTTGTATAGTTTGTTGTTGTTGTTAACTGTCTTCTTTCTGCTTAAAAGTAGCATTGTAAATGTGCCTTTTACTTGTAAACTTCTCAAATCCTTTATGGAAGAAAATAAGGAATACATCATAAATTATAAATAGAAAAAGAACGTATTTTATCATTCATCATTGATAATGTATACTCCCTTCTGAATTTCTCATTAGGAAATAAGAAATTTTGCTATTATTAATGTGTCAGATCAGAGAAATTTAGAATATCCACAGTTTTTTTTAAATCATTTATTGATATAATGAGGGATCCATATCTCATACTCTGCAACAGTGGAGAATCCTAGAATGCTCTAATGATGAACAACTGAAATCTGAGATAGGAAACTTGATGACAAAAAGGAGTACTATGGGAAGCTGGGAAGATGGCGGAGTAAGAGGACCCTAGGCTCACCTCATCCCAGGGATACAACTAGATAACATTCACATCAGTGTAAATAACCCAGAAAATGATCCAATGATTGGCAGAACAAACTCCATGACTAAAGGTAGAGATGAGGCCACATCAAAGAGGATAGGAAGAGCTGCAATGCAGTGGGGAGCAAAATGGACTGTGGCCAACTCAGGGGAAGGATGGTGGGGGTGGGGGGAGTTTACAGAGAACGGGGAGATACAGACTATATCACGCCAAGGGGCCTGCATGGGGGAAGACAAAGCCCCATAATCATTTGGCTTTGAAAGCAAGAGGGCCTGAATGTCAGGAGTTCTCACAATGAGTTGTACTTAAAACCTGGAATTTTAAAAATCAGCAGGCTCCACTTTGGGAGAGCCCTGAGGACTGGAGGAAGTTGAGTCCCTACCCTTAAAGAGACAGCACAACAAACAGTCCTGGAGATACAGTAAAGAAACAGTGGTTTGAAAAAATGCCAGGGCACATGAGAGGGATAGTAGTTCACTCCTTTCAGAATGTGTCCCAGAGGGGCAGGGATTTGTAGGAAGATCCCTGCAGGTACAAAGGAGCTGCGAGGGGCCATCTCCCTTCCCACTCCTAGCCAAAAAAACATGGTCACCTGTGGGAACCAGCAAGGCCCTGACACTACCTAACTTGCTTACCAAAAAAACCCCTAATAATCCAATTAAAAAACGGGCAGCAGACATGAACAGACATTTTCCAAAGAAGACATACAGATGGCCATAAGACACATGGAAAGATGCTAAACATCACTCATCATCAGGGAAATGCAAATCAAAACCGCAATGACATATCACCGCACACCACTCAGAAAGGCTAAAATCAAAAACACAAGAAATAAATGTTGGTGAGGACAGGGAGAAAAAGGAACCCTCCTGTATGTAGTGTTGGTGGGAATGCACACTGGTGCAGCTGCTGTGGAAAACAGCGTGACATTTTCTCAAAAAATTAAAAGTAAAACTACGCTGCAACCTAGTAATCACATTACTGGCTATTTACCCAAAGAATCAAAAACAGTAATTCAAAGGAATACAGGCCCCTCCCTTGTTTATTGCAGCATTATTTACAACAGCCAAGATATGGAAGCAGCCCAAGTATCCATCGACAGATGAATGGATAAAGATGATGTCATTCATATAATACACACACACACACACACAATCATAAAAAAGAATGAAATCTTTCCATTTGCAACGACATGGACGGATCTACAGAGTATAATGCTAAGTGAAATAAGTCAAAGATTAAAAAATACCATATGGCTGCATTCGTATGTGGAATTTAAGAAACAAAATAAATGAACAAAGACAGGGGGAAGGTAACAAACCAAAAAATGGACTACAGAGAACAATCAGATGGTTACCAGAGGGGAAGTAGGTAGGAGGATGGGTGAAATAGGTGAAGGGGATTAAGATTACATTTATCTTGCTAAACACTTAGTAGTATATGGAACTGTTGAATTACTACATTGTACACCTAAAACTAATAACACTGTATATTAACTACACTAGAATTTATTAAAATTTTTAAAAATATTTTTTAAAAGAGTGCTATTTACCAAATATATAGTATTTCGTATATTACCTCTAAAATATATGATTCATATTCTTACTTGGTCATGGTGAACGCTCTCTTTAATGTGATTTGCTAATATTTTGTTGACAAAATTCAACATCCATTCATGAGAAAAACTCTCAATGAAGTGAGGTTAGAGAAAACATACCTCAACATGATAAAGGCCATATATGAAAAACTCACAGTTAACATTATACTCAATGGTGAGAAACTGAAAGCTTTTTCTCTAAGATCAAGAATAAGACAAGAATGTCCACTCTTGCTGCCTTTATTCGACATAGTACTGGAAGTCCTAAAAAAAGATATGAGGTATCCGTACTGGTAAAGAAGTTATACTGTTATTATTTGCAGATGTCATTACACTGTACATACAAAATCCTTAAGACACTACAAAAACACTTCTGGAAATAATTACTGAATTCAGTAAAGTTGCATGATACAAAATTAAAACACAGATATGACTTGCATTTCCATACACTAATAACAAAGTAGCAGAAAGAGAAATTAAGAAAACAATGCCATTTACTGTTGTACCAAAAAGAATAAAATAACTAGGAGTAAACTTAACCAAAGAGGTGAAAGATCTGTACTAAAAAAATAATAAAACATTAATGAAAGAAATTGAAGATGATACAAATGTAAAGATATTCTATGCTCATGAATTGGAAAGATTAATATTGTTAAAATATTCACATTAGGGTGCCTGGGTGGCTCACTCAGGTAAGCATCTGCCTTCGGCTCAGGTCATGATCCCTGGGTCCTAGGATTGAGCCCCACATTAGGCTCCCTGCTAGGCAGGGAGTCTGCTTCTCCCTCTCCCTCTCACCATCTCTCTGCTCATGTTTTCTCTCCTGCTCTGAAATAGATAATGAAATTAAAAAAAAAAAAAATCCAAAGGAATTTAGTGAAATCCCTATCAAAATACAACAGCATGTTTTGCAAGATTAGAAATATACCAAAATTTGTATAGCACCACAAAAGGCCCTGAATAGCAAAAAATAGCAAAAACAATCTTGAAAAAGAATAACAAAGCTGGAGTTACTTACCACAATCCCAGATTTCAAGATACACTACAAAAATGTAGTAATCAAAACAGCATGGGACTGGCATAAAAATAGACACATTGATCAGTGGAACATAATAGAGAATCCAGAAATAAACCCACAATTATAGGGTCTATTAATCTATGACAAAGGAGACAACAATATCCAATGGGGAAAAGACAATCTCTGAGAAGAGAATGCAAAAAATGAAACTGGGGGCACCCAAGTGACTCAGTCAGTAGAGCATGTGACCCTTGATCTTGGGGTTATAAGTTCGATTCCCACATTGGGTGTAGAGATTACTTAAAAATGAGATTTTCATGGGAGTACATGGGTGATGCAGTTGGTTAAATGTCTGACTCTTGGTTTCAGCTGAAATTGTGATCTTAGAGCCATGAGCTCAAGCTCCACATGGGGCTGTGATCTCAGCAGAGTGTTTGCTTGAGATTCTTTTTCTATACCTCTCACTGTCCCTCCCCCCGCACTCTCTCTTTCTAATAAAACAAAAAAATTAATAAGGTATCTCTCTATATATGTATATGTATATATATAGAGAGAGAGAATGTAACTGGGCCACCTATTAAAATCATATACAAAAATAACTCAACATGAATTAAAGACCAAAATGTGAGACCCGAAACCATAAAAAACACAGAAGAGAAGACAGGCAGTAATATTCTGCTGTAACAGCGATATTGGCTGTTACAACATTTTTTCTAGATATGTCTCCTAAAACAAGGGAAACAAAAGCAAAAATAAACTATTGGGACTTTATCAAAATAAAAAGCTTCCACACAGCAGAGAAAACAATCAGCAAAAGAAAAAGACAACCTCCTGAATGGGAGAAGATATTTGCAAATGATATATTCATTAAGGGGATAACGTCAAAAATATATAAAGAACCTAACACCGGAAGAAAAAAAAAAAAGCCCAAACAATGAGCAGAAGACCTAAATAGACATGTTTTCCAGATATACAGATAGCCAACAAATACATAAAAAGATGCTCAATATCACTCATCATCAGGGAAACGCAAATCAAAACCAGAATAAGACATCAGCTTACACCTATTAAAATGACTAAAATCAAAAACACATGAAATAACAAGTATCAATGAGGATATGGAGAAAAAGGAACCCTCATTCACTGCTGGTGGAAATATAAATTCAAACAGCCACTGTTAAAAACAGTATGGAGTTTCCTCAAAAAATTAAAATTAGCAATACCATATGATCCAATAATTCCACTATTGAGTATTTATGCAAAGAAAAGGAAAACACTAATTTGAAAAGATATATGCACTCCTATGCTATTGCACTGTTATTTACAATAGCTAAGTAAAAAAGCAATCTAGGTGTCTATTAATAGATAAATGGATAAGAAGACACAGTATAGAGAGATACATCTAAATACACACACATATATATATAGACTACAGTGTATATACAGTGTATACACACACACACACACACAACCTGAAATGTTATGCTGCTACAAGAAAGGATGAGATCATGCCATTTGAGACAACATGGATGGGTCTACAGAGTATTGTGCTAAGTGAAATAAGTCTGAGAAAGACACACATTGCATGATTTCACTCATAAGTGGAATCTAAAAAACAAACAAACAAGCAAAACACCTAAATGAATAAAGAAACTAAAAGCAGAACTGGACCTGTAAATACAGAGAGCAAACTGATGATTGCCAGAGAAGGGAGGTGGATGGGCATTTGGCAAAATGGGTAAAGGGGATTGGAAGATATAGGCTTCCAGTTAGGGAATGAAAGGCAAAGTATAAGGAATATAGTCAATGATATTGTAACATATTGGGACAGATGGTAGCTACACTTGTGGTGAGTATGACATTATGTATAAACTTGTTGAATCACTATGTTCTACACCTTAACCTAATGTAACATTGTGTGTCAACTATACTCAAATTAAAAAAAAAAAAAAAAAAGATATGACTCATAGTAAAAAAACCAATAGACTCAAGAAGATTTAGAGAAATTTCAGGATAGGATAATAGAGTCATAACATACTAATAAGACCAGAGAGATTTTTCTGAGGCGTCACAAAGACTTGGAAATTAGCATCTCACAGGATAAACATGATTTCTATAATGTATTCTCTGCATCACTTCCAGAGGAGAAAGAGTGAACCATAGATCCAAGGATGAAACTGAGAATCTGTCTCATGTGCTGACACTGGATGAAGTCTTGGCTATGTGCTATGGCAACTCCCAAGCTTTGTTCTGTGAAGCACCAGGGTTCAAGAAGGTGGTAACAGAGGTACCCTGAAAGGGGATTCCCTTGTCAGCTGCTAAGTTTGGAAAATGCCCTATACTGTGATCTCAGTCTTTGAGATTCAAAATACTCATTAACTTATGAAACTCTTCAGGAAATCCTGCTGTCACGAAAGTTGTTTCACTTTGCTTAATCTGGCTTTTCAAAAGCTTTTTTGAACAAGAAAGGCTGTTTCCATGGGATCCCTATAAATATTCTTCACTCAAATTTATGAAACAACTGTAATGGGTAGCCCACCCTGCTCCCTGATTGAACTGAATTTAGGAATACCAGGGACTCTGCAGTTTGGCCAACCATGTCTCCAGAACCCTACAGACAGCATGAGTCCCGCCAGCCTGGAGAGGCAAGGACTATATTAGCATATCTTTCTGAACTACTGCAACAGCAGAGAATTAGCTACTGTTCCAATTCACAGATAAGGAGACTGACGTTCAGAAGAGTTAAGATCACATGTGGCAGAGCTGGGTTTTAAAGGCAACTCTGTTGGACCACAAAGACCATGCTTTTAATCCCTGAAGGAGGGAACACTGAAGAGTTTTAGAAATCCATTTCAACAAGTGAGGTGTACACATACACCCATATTTCTCAGGGGTAATTAAAAGGTGCTACAAGTGCTAAGTGGTGGGCACTACTTATCCATTCAACCCTAAGGGAAGGGAAATTGTAAAATAGCCAGGCAAACCCCGACTCCCTGCCCACCAGTTATTCTGCTGTCTAATCTACTTACAATTTTCAAAATCCCCTTGTCTTTCTTTAAAGGAGCTAATCCCCATAGAGCGGTAATCCTTCCCTTTCATTTCCAGGAAATTCATTCTTTCAAAAGCACCTCTAAAGTCATTTCCTCTAAGAAGTCTTCCCTAACTGCTGCACCCCATCCCCTGCCCATGGCTATCCCCATCCCCACTACCCCACTCCCACCCCACCCCACACTGACATTCACCCACAACCTCCTCTAGGCCCAGAGCAGACTGTACCTTCCCAAACATCGCCCCGCTCTGGTTGCAGAGCCGTCACTTATTTATCTATCTGCCTTCCACTTTACACCACAGTCCTGCTATACCAATTTCTGTGTCTGGGCACTGAACATGGGACCTGACAAGCTGGAAGTCACTTTAAAAAGATCCCTTGAACATATGCACTCATACGTGTGTCAATAATTATATAGCATCCGTGGCTACGCAAAGTAACCTGGGAGCATTATAGGGTTAAAAAGGTACAAAACAGAAGGGAAAATCGATCCTCCTTTGAATAAATATTATAACCGTCCTAATGATTCATATAATGGGATAGTATGTAACAGCAGTTAAAAGGAATGAATTAGAGCTACAAGTACTGAATGTCCAGGTCCTGCCCCCCACCCCCTATCATCAGATGCCCCCCGCCCCCATGCCCTGAGCACAGTGCCTTCTCTCTATGCAGTGCACTGTGCAGCAGTAAAGGGCTTCTTCTTTGGGCAGAAACAGCCCACATGGACCACAACTGGGCAAGCAAGCGGCATCTTTGCCTAAAGAAATCAACTCACCCTCTCCAACTAAGAGGCAAGCAGGACACCTGGCTCAGAAGCAAGACTCATTTCATAGGAGTCTCAGCTCTTCCAGACTCATCTGTACAGTGACTGAACTGACCAGAGACCTTGTGCTTCCCCTAGCTCTCGAGCCACCAGTCTCCAGGGCTCACTCCCACTCTTTCTCCTCCAAATCAAATGGGGGATGGGGCAGGAAGGGGTGGCAAACTCACCTGAGATTTACTTATCCCTAGGTATTAGGTATCTGTTTTCATGGGGCTAGAGTCCCCACATACAAACACAAAGACAGAGACAGAGAGGGAGGGAGAGAGGAAGGGAGGATGAAAGGGAGGGAGGGAGGATGAGGATGAGGGAGGTGGAGGAGGGTAACAGGATACATTCACTTCTTCCTGGCACCCTGCTCCTCCCCTGGTCATTAACCTTCACCCTGCCCCTTCTCCCAAACCTCCCACTAGGAAGCCCCCAAGATGCCACTAAAAACATCTACAACCTCCAGCCCTATCCACCTGGTTGGCCTCCAGGAAATGGGAACAATCTTCAGAACTTTCAACTTCTTTCAGGCTTAAAACTTTGTTTTACCTTCCAAAGTGTTTTTTAAAACATCTTAAAATGTTTTCACATTATAATTTATTAATAATACCAAAACAAAAATTTAATATCCCCACTAAAATAAAAAACTGATACTTATTTAACCAAACCTCCCTAAAAATCCATACTCAAGCATATGGCTAAATCAAATTCAATGGAAAGATCTTCAGTTCATTTTACATCACAAGTCAAAATACAAATGTTTATAGTCACAGGTGACAGTAATCACTCTAAAATCACAACTATGTGATCCATCATATTTACTGAGCACTTATTTCATGCCAGGGTTTGTGGGAATTATTGTAGACAGTCTATGCCCTCAAGAATTTGCTGGTCCATACGTTATAAATAACTGATCTCATACAGTTTGCAGCTTTTAAATGTATTTGACAGACCACACAGATTGTATCATTTGAACTTACAAATGGAAATTAGCTATTTGCCTTGATTGCATTGGATTGGATGTTAACATAATTATGTCTTTCGCATTTTTGTTATGATTGCTTTCCTGACCTAAACTGAACAGAGCCCACAGTCAGGAGATTAGCAGTGAATCCAGAATGTGCTTCACATCGATTAAAGAAATGTAATTGCCACTTACAAGAAGGCAGAGATCTTTGCAGCTACAAATATCAGTGTGTGGCCACCAATCACTTACCATTATGTAAATGATGAAGGTCATGGATAGGGAAATATGCAAAAATGGAAGAAATACTTGATCTGCTGCAGATTTGGTAAAACAGAGATCAAATTAATAAACGTATCTGAGAATAAAAGTATGAAATATTTTCTCCTGCTCAGAATTTTGTAGTTCTGGAGTCAACAGCATATCATTGTCAAACATTATCCAATAACCAGCAATTGAACATTAATGACCAGTATCTCTTATTTAGAAATCCATATATAGATATAATTTATATAAAAATACAAAATTCCTCCAGATATGATGACTAGAGTCATGCATTATATTATTTAAAATATGAGATACCCAAAATGACAACATATTACCTTCTTATAACAGGAATGTTCACTTCTTCTTTGGGAAGACCACCAAACCTAACAATTATAATTTTTCAGGAGAACCTTGTATGTTCTTTCCCATTTGAATGAAGAAACTCTACAACATCCTAGTAGATGACTGTCTAATGTCTCCTTAAATAAATTGTGGTGGAGAGCTCAGCATTTCAAAGGAGTCTCATTGTTTTTCCTCACGTTGCAATAAATTATGATGGTGCATATTTGAAATGTAGAGGCTGAAAAACCTAAATATGGATCCCATACTAGTAATGTAAACTTAGACACAATTCTTATCCTCAGTAAATCTCAGTTTCTGAATCTGTAAATGGAGATAATAATATCCTTTCAAAGAACTGCTATCAGGATTAAGTAGAGAAAGTAGACTCAGGGCATTATCTCTGTTGACCACAGCTCCTTCTGGAAACTCTGTCTTGCCTTGTTTTCGACTATGTTGATGTAGGGGAGGAAAATATTTTCCTCTACCTACCTTGGGTTCTCAGCTAGGACTCTGTGACAAAAGACAGAGTAATAGGAGAAATTATACAAATTTATTTAGGCTTTACATGGCATGGGCCTCACAAGGAAGTGGAGACCCAAAGAAATGCCAAACCTAAGTGCTTTATATATGTGGTTAAACAGAGAGAGGCAAGTAAGGGAAAATAACCAAAGTATGTGGACAGATTGAAGGAAGATAAGACTTATTTTGACAAGGTCTGTTTGTACCAAATTCTCTCCCCTTTGACTACTATCTCTGATAGTAAGAATGTTTCTTTCCTCCTGGTATACCGGGGGCACCTTTCACATGGGAGCTGTATCTCCTGCTTTTTGGAATAAAAGGAGAGGTCAGAGTGACCTTCTTGTACCTGTTTTTCATGGGCCTTAACTCAACAATAATCCTTATATTAAGTGGCATATTTTGGGGTATCCTATTCTGCCACCCTCCATTGCTCTCTCCTGGTTCCCCACCTATACTCATGAGTCCTGTATCTCTCTCCCTAGTTAGTTTCTTTCTCCACCTCCAAAAATTGACCATGAAAAAAAGGAAAGATTTACAATAGCCACCATTCCAACCCTGCTCCTGTAAGGAGTGAGGACTTGTACTTTGTAGGTCATTTCCTGTTTCTTCCTATTATATGCAGAAGTGCAGTAAGGGGTAAAGATAATAAATCTAACAAACTGAGGGCGGCTGGAGGGTAGGAGGGGGTAGGGGTAGGGTGGCTGGGTGATGGACATTGGGGAGGGTATGTGCTATGGTAAATGGGGTGAAATGTGTAAGCCTGACGATTCACAGACATGTACCCTGGGGCAAATAATACATTGTATGTTAATAAAAAAATTTAAAAACTTAAAAAATTTTTTAAAAAGAACAATTCTTAATCAACTATTTCTGAAATGAGCGGAACTCCAGCTGCTCTCCCCTTGCTACAGCCCTGCACAGCATTCCACCCTCCCTCCCCAAGCATGGAGTCACCTTCAGAGTCTTCTCATGCCCGCTATTTCCAAATAAAGTCTTCTGCACAGGGGAAAAAAAAAGAAAAGAAAAGAAATCTAAAAAATTCATATAGAATCACACTGATTTATAAGAAAAATAAATAAGGAAAAAAATGGGTGAAAGCCTTAAAGAGACAATTCTTTAACTGACACATGTACTGAAGTTTCTGTAATCATTAATTTCTTTTTTTTTTTTTTTTAAAGATTTTATTTATTTGACAGCGAGAAACACAGCAAGAGAGGGAACACAAGCAGAGGGAATGGTAGCGGGAGAAGCAGGCTTCCTGCCGAGCAGGGAGCCCGATGTGGGGCTCGATCCCAGGGCTCTGGGATCATGACCTGAGCTGAAGGCAGCCGCTTAACGACTGAGCCACCCAGGCGCCCCTGTAATGATTAATTTCTTTAGTAATCAAAGAAACTCTTCAGCAATTGAGAAAATGCAAATCAAGATATATATATATATATATATATATATATCGTGTATGTATATACATACATATGTGGTATAAATATGTATGTATTTGAACATATTCATTCATTATTTGAACATATTTGAACATATTCACAAGGTAAAGTGAAAATAT
>CM053610.1:94605422-94632211 GCA_028646535.1 Procyon lotor | reverse complement strand
GGAACTGTAGTAAATGTATGAAGCACCTTAATATTTAATGATCTTACTCTGCCTGTAATTTCATTTCTGAGAAATCCATCCAGAAAACATACACATAACAATACGAATTAAGTCTTGCATTAATATATGCATTGCAGTATTACTTATTATTGCAAAACTTGAAAATAACTTAACCAACAGTAAGAGATTAAGTATTCCTGACAGGATAGAACCATAGATAATCATTTATCTAATTAAGTATTATTATAAAGGAATCTGAAATAATACAGAAAGATTATTCTCAAAATAGCATTAATTTTTTAAAATCTTACCAAACTGTATTTTCCAAATATATAAAAACTGCATATATAGCATATATTATATGAAAATTCATATTTTTAAAGACCTATACACCACAAATATTAGAAATAGCAGGGATCAAAGGAAATTAAAGGTTCTCTCTTTTTTTTTCTCTTCCTGCATTTCTTTACATTCCACTTTTTACAAATGTGTGTGCAATTTTAGTGGTCAGAAAAGTAAAAGTGCTCATTTCGTGCAAAGAAAGCCAAGTATATCCTTTCCCCAGGATAGGGGAAAAGATATACTTTGTCCTCTATACCATGTCTATTTGCACTGTGCGAACACCAAATCCTCAACAGCATTCCCCATGTTAACTCCCTCTGCCTTGTGAGAGCTAAAATGGTAAAATATTAATCAGGTGTTCTGCTTTTAGCACAATAAAATTCTGAGCAGCTCTCCAAAGAGATGAACTGTATTATCACTGGTACATGTCGCAGTTTTGCCTGTTTTATAATCTGGGCAATCTATGAACAGGCTGTGCGGCCCACCACCGCTTCCCACAAGGACTTCCTCTGCTTCTCTCCCCTTTCATCCTCACCCCTTCTCTCTACTGAGCACCACTCCTAGATAGTTGACTAGTCACCCGAACACCTTCTTCACTCACTTCCTTACCAAGCCACTTCACTGTTCTCTTGTCAACTATTTTAGATTCATTCACTTACTCAGTTATTGGGCTTTAACACATTTTTTTATTAGGGGATATCATGTGCAAGACAAACACACACACACACACACACACACACACACACACACACATTGAAAGTCATGTTTCTTGCCTTAGAGTATACAGGCTGGTGGGAAGTCAAACAAGCAAACAATCACGATATTCTTACATGATTGCTTTAATGGAGGACTGTGAGAACTTCAAGTTGGAACATGGAAGCCTTCCCTGAATGGCGAGTCAGGAAAGCGTTGCAACTGAAGTCACATCTCACATGACTTTAAAGAAAGGAGTGTGAAAAGGAGGTGATCTGTCTCCAAAGAAACAGCATGTCTGAAAACAAGTAGGTAGAGACAGAATGAGAAGTTCAAGTGGAGGTGGGGGGCAGCGGGGGGGTGATCGGAGGAATGGGAGGGGAAGAACCACTGGGACATAAGATTCAATGGCATTATCCCCTTCTAGACCTTAATCCCACCCCATCTCACCAGTGGTTCTGGGGTAACCAGAATATGCCACTTGAAAGCTGGGCTATTCCAACACCAAAGAAATGAGGCCCTGCAGTAGAGAGCAGGATACCTCAAGTTCACCACCCGTAGACAGTCTTGGATATCCTGCTCCCACCCACTTACCCACACACCTGCTACATAGTAATAATGCCCACATAATTATTTCCCAGACTTTGCTGAATCCTTCTCATGTGCCGTCTATGCAAATTGACCAATACCCCCCAGTTTTATTCTACTCTAGTCCTGGAATATGCTTCTCCAAGTCCATTGACCCATAATTTACTGATTTATAAAAGCTCCAATTTTTAAATCCTGGCTCCTTATCCCCAGCTGCAAAAGTTACATGTTATCTCTAAATTTCAATTCATTCATCTGTAAAATAGAGATGATAATATTACCTATATTGGGGGCTTATTGCAAGACATTTTTTAAAAAATAGTAGCAATGAGAACTTAGTAAGTTCTTAGTAAATTAGTAAGCTAGCTGTAACTGTTAATATTATAGTTATTATCACTACTCAATACCTTCTTCAGAAAAACTAACCCTCACATATTATAACCTTAGAAGTAATAGAAAATCATGCTCACTTATTTTTGTTGTTAAAATTTTCATTCACTCAGCCTCTCACCCATAACCCACCTAAACGCAGTATCTAAGTTTGCTCCATACACCTGAGAATCACTGACTTAATCCTTAATTCTGCTGCCTTCCTCACACTATATATATACTGTTCTCCATATGTATGATCTCATCGTAGTACTTATCCTCTGACTCAAGATTTAATCAGAAAGTATCTAGATTAGCTTTACTGCCAAATATATGTATCATCTATTTTTCAAATTTTGGAGTTATACCTGTATCTTTCCAGAAAACACATACAATCTGGGGTTATACATCATAGTTAAAGCAATCACACCAAATTATACCAGACACTGTAAACGCTGGGGATGCTCTTGCTCTGTATGAAATATCCGTTCATAACAGGGAAATAAAAGAGATTAAGTAAAATGGATGTAATATGGCCACATGAACACTGCTAAGTCTTGAATTTTCAGCCAATAATGAGAACAATTCAACCTCTTAAGAAACCCAAAATCATGTATAATTTCTTTAGAATTTAAATTGGGCCAAGACAAGGCACCTAGGTGGCTCAGTTGGTTAAGCGACTGCCTCAGGCTCAGGTCATGATCCCGGAGTCCCAGAATTGAGTCCCGAATTGGGCTCCCAGCTCCATAGGGAGTCTGCTTCTCCCTCTGACCTTCTCCCCTCTCATGCTGTCTCTCACTCTCTCTCTTTCAAATAAATAAATAAAATCTTTAAAAAAAAAAAAAAACAAAAAAAACCTGGGCCAAGACATTATCTATAGGGGTGCTTTTCTTTTTTTTTTTTTTTCTTTTTTTCAAGTGAAACTTTATTTATTTATTCAAAGAGAGATCAAGAGAGTGTCAGCGCATGCTGGCGTGCAAGCAGGGGAGGTGGGACAGAGGGAGAGGGACAGAGAGAATCCTAAGTGGACTCCATCTCCAGTACAGAGCCCGACTTGGTGCTCTGATCTCAGGACCCTGAGATCATGACCCGAGCCAGAATCAAGAGTGAGGCACTGAAGCAACTGAGTCACCCCGGTGCCTCTAGTGGTGCTTTTCCAAGTGATTTAAATAAATATTCTCATGGTCAGAACTCTTCTCTAAAATTGATAAGTCACCTACAACTGCTTATTTGCCATTAGTAGATGGTGACGGAGACCCAGACCATGACAAAATTTGAAGATTCTTATACCACTCTACCTAATGCATGTGTCAGAATATACCACCACCACTGTGTTCGGCAGCCAGCTATCAAAAAGCAACATCCAGTAGTTTTCTGTATTGAACAGATTATAGACGTGGTTATTGAACCAAAAATATTTGAACATAAATAGGTATTTTAAATGTACATTTTTATTCCTCCAATGTTCAGTCACTGGCAAAAATTAAGAATAAATTAAATGGCTTTGGAATAATATAGTCTTCATCAATTATGTAACCAAACTCAGTATGAGCTGTCTAGTTGAATGACTCACTCAGAGGTGATATAAATTAAGGAACCCACAAATAGATCCCTTCCCACTTCGCCACTGGCTCTATCTCATGTAGGGGAGGAAGGCAGCAATAATATTTTTATTTATAATGGAAATGAAAGAATGAATACTTAGCAGTCGTGATTTTCATAACCTTTAAAACTTGGCTTCTAGAATAGAGGAGCCCGGTATTAAAGGACTTGGGTATCTCTCTAACATACCTGTGAGGATTCCTTAGGAAAGGCCATTGTGTGAATACACTTAAATGAATATATTAGTAAGGTTTTTATTACTGTGAAAGAGGTGGAAAGACTCAGAACATAAAGAATTAACAGTTGATCTATCCTGTTCAAAGAGGAGTGGGAGATGGATTAGAAGAAATAACCCTTTAGAAAGTAGCTTAGATGAAGCTGATCTATAGCCTAATGTGTTTTTCAATTAATATTCAGATGTTGCATCCAGCCATGCTCAACCCTTGCCTACATGTCAGACACCCAGTCCTGCTCTGCTCCTATGATTACACTTATCTAATGGCCAGTTACTGAGATGACACCTTTCTGACCATGGACATTGAAGCTCTCTATCCTGCTCAGGAAACTTTCTCTTTTGCTTTGGGCTACTCTCCAGGAAGGGGCGGGGCTCCCTCCTGAGGTTATAAGATCTTTATGATTCTGTGATAGTTCTGACTGCTCTCACAGTCCAACCTGTTCAGAGCAACGGCAACCAGAATTTCAGGCAAAAATGTTTCCAAATAAAATACCTGGACTTTAGGAAGCAGTCCTTGAAAATTCAATGTATTTCAATGACAGCAAATGCTACAATCTGTTTAGCTCTTGGTGGAAAAAGAAAGGTATGGTGTGATAAATAGCCAGCACTTATATTTACATCAATTGTACCTTTCCAAATAATACTGCACTGTTGATGCCTAGGATAGGATTTATGCTAGAAATTCAATTTAGTGGCTGAAGTGAGACAAGTATTTACAGCGTTTCACGGAAAGCCTCTTTCTCCAACCCTCCCCTCTTGTCAGGTTTGTAGAAGGTACTAAAGATGGATGAGGCCAGGATAAACCTGACTCATTGATGGCCAACTGACAGCTATCTAGTATACATTTAACTGGGATGGAGCTGTTGAACAATACTCATGTATTTGTTCATGCATTCATTGCTTGCCTACCTAAATAATATTCGCTAAGTGCCTGTTTGTTATATGAGTCACTTCAAACAAGTATTTAGAAGAAAAAGTAAAAAGAAATTCTTGAATTTTGTTTGGACCATAGGACCTAATTTAATTCCCTGCCAAAACATTTTACTTACTGTTTCATCAACACAGCCAAAAAGTTGAAACATCTGTGATCAAATAAATCACCTATGAAACTGGATTTTAGACTACAATTGCATGAAATAACCTCATTAAGCCTCTAATGGATTTTTATGCATTATTCCATGAGAAGAACAAACAGGCACATTGAAGTCTACCCCACTAACATATTTGAATATGTTCATGTTTGTGTGACTTTGTAAAAGGCAAAATGGGTCTCGATATGAAGATAAAGAGAGCATGGAGGAATCCATTTCAGGAGTATAGTGGTTAATAACTCTCTTTCTAAAAACTACTAAAAAGACAGGATAAATTATTAAGGGTTCTTTTAAGATGTTTGAAATGGAAAACGGAAATGATAAGAAATACACAGAAGCCAAAAATTAAGTGGAAACAAGAATTCGGAGAGATGAGCAAACTGCAAAAGCCAGATTTTTTCCCTGATGCAGGTCAAAACTGTGAATTTGAGTTTCATTTGCATGGCTACCAGCAGCCCGAGGGACAAAAGACAAATTCAGGGCCCTTCCAAGTCAGGGAATCTTATAAGAAGACTCCATCCATGAAGCTGGCTGTCCAAAGGCTACATTCTCAGAGAAAGGATAAACTTGGCATAGACCCACATCTTCCTCACCCCAAAGATAGCAAGAAAGCATTGCCTGTTGTATTTTAGTACTGAGTGGCAGGGGAAAAATCCCTCTCTAAAAGTTCTTACCTATAAGTCAGACTTCATGATTTCTATGACCCAAATTCACATTACCTGAATGGCCTGAAAAACTTCAGCAGCAAATTTAATGTAAAGTGTCTGCAAGGTGGCAGTTGGAAGTTAGAATACTGGCTGTTCCCAGAAGTACCTGGAAAAATGCAAAGAAGGGATTCAGACAGAGTACAAAGAAAATTGAGTTCATAGCCAAAAAATACAAAATATACAAAGAAAGGGTATATAGAAAAATCAGACTGATACAGATCAGATGTTGGCATTATCAAACATATAAAATGTATAGCTAACTTCATCATACGGAGAGAAATAAAAGAGATAAAAATATGTTTAAAAACTTATTTTTAACTGGCCAAGAAGATTTGAAAAAGAACAAAATAGAACTTGTATCTATTTCTAAAATGTTAATAGTAAATAAATGCAGGAGGAATGATATGACTAAAACCTAACTGAGTGGAAAGCATAGTGAAAATAATTGCTTTAGGCAGGAATCACCAACAAATGCTAGAACTACTGGATAAAAGTTTGATAAAGCACAGAACATTTACATAATTTAAAAGTTTCTCTCCACTGATTGCTTATTAACTGAAAAGGGAAATATGAAATCTTTACAGTGGAGAAACCTGGCTGACACTATAAGTGACCAAAATTAAAGCCTCAGTAATGAGAAAAATTGACATTTTGGTATCAGGCACTGAAAAGGGAATAGTGTAACTTATACAGCATTCCTATTAAAAATGCAACTATACCCAAACTGAGGGACATTCCACAAAACAAGTGGGTTGTGTATTCTTCAAAAACATTATTATCATTAAAGACAAAGGATAAGGGGCACCTGAGTGGCTCAGTGGGTTAAGGCCTCTGCCTTCAGCTCAGGTCATGATCTCAGGATCCTGGGATCGAGCCCCGCATTGGGCTCTCTGCTCGGCAGGGAGCCTGTTTCCTCCCCTCTCTCTCTCTGCCTCTCTGCCTAATTGTGATCTCTCTCTGTCAAATAAATAAAATCTTAAAAAAAAAAAAAAAAAGACAAAGGATAACTGAGGAAATGCTCCAGATTAAAAGAACTAAAGGGATATAACAACTAAGGGGATACGTGAGCCAAACTGGATCTGGAATCAATGGAAGAGTATCGCTATCAAAGGCATTATTGGGATAATTGTTAAAATCTGAATATATCTTATAGTAAATAATAGTAGATCAATATAAAATTTCATGACTATAATTACATATACTTAAGTATTTAGAGACAAAAGTTTTCCATATTAGGGAAGGGGAAGTGGGCCCTCACATTACAATCAATCCCAGGGAATTAAGTACATACACATGGGGTGAAAAAAACAAAACTGTAAGTTTGTATAAAAAGAACCGAAGAATGCCTATTTGACCATTGGAAAAGAGGAACACATTTAAGTATATTACAGTTATGATCTTCTGTTCATCAAAAGACTGACAGAAGAAAGTAAACAGGCAAGTCACGAAGAAGTGAACATTAATTCAATATATACAGAAATACTAGGAGTGCCTTAGACTGTTAAACATCTGAAGCATCTGACTCTTGATTTCAGCTCAGGTCATGATCTCAGGGTCATGAGGTGGAACCCATCAGGTTCTGCACTGGGCACAGAGCCTACTTAAGATTCTCTCTCCTCCCTCTGCTCCTCCCCTCATCCCTCTCTTACAAAAAAAAAAAAAAAAGGGAAAAAAAAAAGAGAGAGAGAGAAAGAAAGAAAGAAGGAAGAAAATGAAGAAATACTAAAGTTTAATGAGAAAAAGTCAAAATTTCAGAACACAGCTCAAAGATTTGAATAGACAATACTCTAAAGAGGCTAATAAGTTACAAAGACATTCAACTTGATTAGTGATCAAAGAGTACAAAATAAAACATAATTTAAAAAAGCACTCTAAACTTACAGAATGATAAATATTTATGCCTGTATATCAAAGGCTGCAAGGATGTAGAGCAACTGGAACTCTAATAGACTGCTATTGGTTGTTAACGTCACTTTAGAAAATAATTTGGCATTAATCTGGTGAGGCACATATCTATGACCCTCAAATTCCACTCAGTCTAAGAAACATGGACAAGAATTGTCCTACCAGTATTTAAAACAACTAAAACCAGAAGCATACTTATAAACAGTAGGAAAGGTAAATAAGTTATGGTATATTCATTCAATACAATATCACACACACATACAATGGAATAGCTACAAGTTAGAATGAACCAACAACAGTAACATGCAATAATTTAGATACATTTCTAGACTATAATGTTAAGAAAAAATTAAAAGCACAAGGAATGGAAACAAAAACTAATTTGATTCCTTTATAGTTCAAAAATGTGGAAAATTAATTATTTAAGAAAAAAGGAAAGGATATAGATTTGGAGAAGAGAAGCAAGGGAGCCTTCAAAACTACTGGTAATTTTCCATCTATCAAATTAGCTGGGAGAAATATGGTTTTCACTGTATTTGTTGTGCTGTACATAGTTTTAAATACTCTTCTATCTACCTAATTAATAATAAAAGAGAAAGAGAAAGGACTTTTTTTTTTAAGATTTTATTTATTTATTTCACAGAGAGAGGGAGATCACAAGTAGGCCGAGAGGCAAGCGGAGAGAGAGGGGGGAAGCAGGCTCCCTGCTGAGCAGAGTCTGATGCAGGGCTTGATTCCAGGACCCTGAGATCATGACCCAAGCCAAAGGCTTTAACCCACTGAGCCACTGAGGCGCCCCGAAGGACTAGTATTTCTTATGAACAATTCATGTTAGAGAAAGCAGATTATGCTTCCTATATTGAGATTTTGGACCAAGCACCTATGTCTTCCAGAGGATTACATTTATGCATTTTTCTTCTTAATCTTTATGTAGCAGATCCTTACAGCCAACAACAACGAGAAATTAAATTTAGAGGCACCTGGGTGGCTCAGTCAGCTAAGCGGCTGCCTTCAGCTCAGGCCCTGATCCCAGAGTCCTGAGACTAAGCTGCCTTAGGCTCTCTGCTCAGTGGGGAGCCTGCTTCTCCTTCTCCCTCTGACCCCACCCCTGCTCATTCTCTCTTTCTCTCTCACTGTCTCTCTCAAATAAATAAAATCTTTTTAAAAAGGGGGGGAGGGGCGGGCCATAGGCCTTGACATTAAAAAAAAACTTTTTTTTAATTTAACATCATACGTACTAATACAAGGTTAGAATTTTATTTAAACTGTGAGGAGGGAGCTTCTGAGTGGCTCAGTCAGTTGAGCGATTGCCTTCGGCTCCAGTCACAATCCCAAGGTCCTGGGATCAAATCCTGCATAGGGCTCCCTACCCAACACGGGAATCTGCTTCTACCTCTCCCTCTCCTCACGCTCTTACTCTCATTTTCAAATAAATAAATCTTTTAAAAAGTAAAAAAAATAAACTATGAGGAGAGCAGGAAGGCAAGTTGCATGACCTCGAATAAGCCACTTATATTTGGCACTTATCCAGATGGTCTGATTGGTTCTGGGAATAAATGAGTTGAGGTAAATGTAAAATGCCATGCTGTTTATGGCAATTAGTTATTAAAAATGTATATTATAAAAAATGTATATTATATTTTCAAATGTGTGGTATATTTCATGTGAATGTCTTGGCATTCCAGTAAGAATTTCAACTCAGGGCTGAATTTTGTAAGGGTGTTCTCTCATAGAACACTTGTGTTCTTTCTCATTTTGTGTCTTGTCTATGATTCTCCCTCAGGATCATTTCTCCTCTTTAAGATTATGATCACTCTCAACCATCTTCTTTAAAGACAATTTTTACAGCTAGGGTTGCCAAATTCATATTTTTTCATCCTTTAAAAAGGCTCTGAAGTCCCAGATTTTCCAACATCCCACCCAAGTAATGGGAAAACAGCAGGCATTCACCCACTGGCTCTCCTCTAGTGAATATATCAAAGTCTTCATTCATTGTCTCCGGCATAGTATTCAAAACATATTTCTGGATGTTTTTAATGCAACAAAAATCTAACTTATCATATCAAACCTGACATTCCTAGTATCTGCAACACATAATCATTTCAGCAAAGCCTTGATAGAGTTTTTCAGGATAACGTTGAAAATAAGACTGAAGTGGACCCAAAGATCAATGTTGCTGGTTGATGAATGTGGTACCTTACCTATCTTTTTCCACTCGAAGGCTGTGACCATTGTGAGGACAGTGACCATGTTTATTTATCATGGTATCTTAAAATCACAGACACTCAGCAAATTTTGTAGAACGAAAAAAAAAGAATGTTCAATTGTAAAATCTTTGTTTCGGGTCATTCTGTTTTTGCTGCCGAGCACCCATTTCTCCCTCTGGTAATGGCACTCTAACCAAGCACGTGGTGTGAGTTATCTATCACAAAGCCCCTAGCTCCCAATACCACATGTGAAGTGACCCTGTCACTTACCCAGGTTCCATTTTTCTGGTTATAGTAACTTCTTCAAAAATGGGCACCAAAGACACAGTCCTGGCCAATGAAGCTCAAATCTGGGATGGACGGAACAATGGGAAAGAGAAGCCACTCTCTACACTGAGAAAGCTAACTGTCTGGATGCCATCAGTCTGGAGCTACCAGAGGCCCCAAATGGAAGAGCCTACCTGAGGATGCAGACAACAGAGAATAAAGATGAGCCAAAATAGCAGAGTCACAGCCCAAGTCCTACCGCCCTTTGGTGAGACTTAGATCTAGCGATGAGTGATGCTGATCAATATCTGAAGTCTTCAGTAATGGGAACGAATACATACACCTTTTTAAAGCTAGTGTGAGTTGTTTCTGACCTTTGCAATAAAAATGTACTAATTGATACTATTAAACTTTTAACTAGTGACTTAGTTTTAGATACATTTAAAAAATGTTTTTAAAGTTTTTAAAAATTTGAGGCACCTGAGTGGCTCAGTGGGTTAAAGCCTGTGCATTCGGCTCAGGTCATGATCTCAGGGTCCTGGGATCGAGCCCCGCATCGGGCTCTCTGCTCAGCAGGGAGCCTGTTTCTTCCCCTCTCTCTCTCTGCCTCTCTGCCTAATTGTGATCTCTCTCTCTCTCTCTGTCAAATAAGTAAATAAAATCTTAAAAAAATAATAAAGTTTTTAAAATTTAACTTATATTAATTTACATAACTCCTAATTAAGAATTCCATAAACCTCCTGATAACTGGCAGTTTAGTTAAAAAGCCTGGGCTTGCTGAGCCTATAACCAGGAGTCAAAGACTAGATCAAAGGCCTAAGGTTAGGGGAGGAGGACAGGGAGGAAGCCTATGGGGAAAAGAGTTAGAAGTAGTACCTGCAGGGGCACCTGGGTGGCTCAATTTGTTAAGCGTCCAACTCTTGACTTCAGCTCAGGTTATGATCTCAGGGCTGTGAGATCGAGCCTGTATTGGGCTCCATGCTGGGTGTGCAGTCTCCCTAGGATTCTGTCTCTCCCTCCCTGTCTCCCTCTGCCTCTCCTCTTTCTCTCTCTGTCTCTTTCTTTCCCTCTAAAAAAAAAAAAAAAAAAAAAAGGACTGCCTGCAGCAAAACAAAGCAAGGGTGTTTATGGAACAAGTCTTTTGGGAATAGATGAAAACAATTCATCTAAGCCAGAGACAAGTGGAAGCAGAGTACATGATACAATTCTTTTTAAAGAAGGACTTAGCAGGTTGCTAGTGTAATATGGCCCTTGGCTCCTTTTCCAGATTCATCGCCCACCACTGCGCCTCTCTAGCTCCCTAACTCAAGACATTTTCAACCACTAACAACTACCTAAATAGGCTATGTGGATTCTTTCCACTGGGACTTTGCATATACCCATCCCTATACCAGGATGCCCTTCACCCAACCTTCTCTGTCTTCACCCAACCTTCACAACTGAGCCTCAGTTTCTCTCTGGAAGCCTTGAGAGGCCTCCTCCATGCCTTGTGATCTATCTCCATGGGATGGCCTGGACTTCTCTATAGGACTCCCTTGTCTTCCCATTTGTCACCTGTCTATAATACAAGTTGTCTCAGTAAAGGACCTTACCTAACTCACGTTAGTATCTCCAGTGCCAGGCATGGTGTCTGATCCATAATACATCCTTCTAAAACATGGATTGATGGAACTAATTGAACTGAATGAAGAAAGATTAAAGATGACCAGGAACAAAACAGCCCTGTAGGTTCTGTACTTTCATCAACACCAGCTAATAGACTGAAACAAAACACCATCACAGTAAAAGATCCAATGAAGATACAGAACATTAACTATGGCCATGGGACTAGAAAGGAAATTCTCTACCTTCTAACCCAAAGCACTACCCATCCCCAAATGGAAAGCAGATCCTCTTCCAAGTACCCCAATATAGTCCACTCCCCAAAGAACTTTCTCCCTGCCAGAACAAGGCATTCTCTAAGAACCAAATTTATCTCACAACGCAGCACGTGCTCAGGTGTCAAGATCCTTTTGCTCTCGGTCAGCCCCATTACTTGTCTGCTCTGTAGTACAAACAACTGTAAAATAATGACCACATATCTCTGCATAAGTGTCTTTTCATTGTAAAGCACTGCATGTAGCTGAGCTTTTATTGTGTAGTTTTAGTTATTATGACTTGACATAAGAAAGTGACGATTCCTTCAGGTTCTTTGTTTTTCCTAAATAAAAAAGCAAATTTTATTTTAGACTGAATAGTGCCTAGTATGGGGTTTTTTTTTTTAAACCTTACAGGGGAAGCAAGGAGCTTATTTCAAATATTTAAAGTGCTAACATGTAGTAGGGGAATTAAAGTTAGCATGATTTCAGATGATAAAACTGTAATATATGAAAAAAAACTAATATATGGGTAGAAATCAGCAGAAGACAGAGTTTAGCTTAAAATAAGGAAAACTGTCCAACAATTGAGGGGGCTGAGTTACAAACAGATAATTTAGTGAGAGTCATAAAAGAGATACTCCCATTAATTTTATGTCTTACAGATATTACTTCATTATGTCATGTTCATGGCATTTTGAAATATGCGATGAAACCATAGTTCTCTCTTTTGTAGATGAAGAAATCAACAGGCTTAAATGATTTGCCCAAGGTCATACATATTGACTGATACAAGTTTGATGTTCTTTTTGTCATTAAACATTTATTATCTTCAGAAATAATAACCTTCCTGCAATTGCAGGTGATGTTACTAATTGCTATTTAATTCTTTTTTTTTTTTTTAAGATTTTATTTATTTATTTGAGAGAGAGAGAAAGTGAGAGAGCATGAGAAGGGAGAAGATTGGAGCGAGAAGCTGACTCCCCATGGAGCTGGGAGCCTGATTCAGGACTCCAGGACCATGACCTGAGCTGAAGGCAGTCACCCAACCAACTGAGCCACCCAGGCGCCCCCTGCTGTTTAATTCTTAATGCTCTAAGCAAACGTTGGATTTTTATATCTAAAAGTTCACCTGGAGGGGCTCAGTTGGTTAAGCATCGGACTTCGGCTCAGGTCATGATCTCAGGATCCTGGGATCGAGCCCCACATTGGGCTCTGAGCTCACGTGGGGTCGGCTTCTCCCTCTCCCTCTCCCTTTGCCCTACCCCCTCATTCTCTCTCTCATAAATAAATGAAATCTTCAAAAAACTAAAAATATAAAAATAAATGTTCGCCAACATGGGACATTTTAATAGGTAATGTTTTTATAGTTCTTCAAATTCTTAGGCATGGTACTTTAATTAGTTTTAAACAATTTTGAATTAAACAAGCTTGATGCTAATGATTAGCCTACAAATTGCTAGATCATCTGTAACAAATGTTTAAAAGTATTAAATGTCAACATGTCATTACAAATCCAGTGGCAGTTGGGGAAATAAATGTCAAATTTTTCATTATTTTTTTTCAGAGTTTCAACAGTAACTGCCAGTGCTAGCCACAGTTAATAGTCCAATCTTTTTGTTAAGAAACATTGCTTGCATTGAACCAAAAAGCAAAATGAGATACAATTCTTAACTTCCTAAAGTTTACAGGGAACTCTTTCTTAGAGTTAGATCATAATTTATAATAATAATTAGGTCATAATTTCAAATTAATAATTATAATTATATAATTATATAATTTCATAATTTCAATGATTTGAAATTATATAATTATTATATTATATAATTATTATAATAATTTCAAATTAAATTAGCATCACAAAACTATGTTGGTGGGAGGGAGAGGGACTAAGATCTACAAAGGGATAAATGGGGAAAAATAAATAGATAATCTAAATAAAATTAGAGGGGCACCTGGGTGCATCAGTCAGTTCAGCACCCAACTCCTGATTTCTGCTCAGGTCATGATCTCAGGGTCTTGAGATGGATTCCCACATCAGGCTCCACACTGAGCATTGGAGCCTGCTTAAGATTCTCTCTCTCTCTCTGTCTCTCTCTCTCTTTCTCTCTCTGTCCATCTGCCCCTCCCCCTCATGCAAGTGGTTGCATGCACGCTTTCCCTCTCTAAAGAAGGATAAAGAATAAAACTAGAAACAATCAACAATAAATAAAACTTTTTATCCACTAATAACAAAATAAATAAAAAATGAAATTATAGTTAAAAATGCTTATCAAATTGAAAAATTTTAAAATACAAAAGCATTCAGTGCTGATAGTAATGCGATAGCAGAAGTGCCCCGCGATAGGTAGCCTCAGAGATGGCTGCCATGATTTCCACCACCTTGTACTGTCACCTTGTATAATCCCCACCCTCAAGTGCGGCTTGATTTGATAACTGGCTTCTTACAGAGTACAGGAAGAGTGTGTCATTTCCAAGGTTAACTGTGCCTTCCATCTATACTGTTTGCTCTCTCTCAATCTGTCCCCTGTTTACTCTGAAAGAAGTCAACTGCCATGTTGTGAGCTGCCCTAAGGAGAGGCTAGTGTGGCAAGGAGCTAATATCTCAGGCCAACAGCCAGCAAAAACCTGAGGTCTGCCTACAACCACCAGAGTGAACTTGAAAGGAAGCACTCCTACCTTTGAGCCTTGAGATAAAAGCAGCACTGACCAACACGTTGACTGTAGCCCTATGAGAGACCCCAACCCAGTAAAGCCATGATAAACCATGCTGGGAAATCAGACCCTCAGAAACTGGGAGATAATAGATGTTTGTTGATTTCAGCTGCTAAATTGTGAGATGATTTTTTTACAACAATAGATAACCGCGGCACCTGGTTGCAAAGCACTTTAATCAATGCCCCCAATCTTAACTAAAATTTAAATGAAACAAAAAGTAATGCATAAAAACACAAATCACAAATAATAGTTTTTACATTTAATCTTAAAGGGAAGAAGTTATTTCTACAGAAAATCCAAGTCTAAAATGCACACAAGAAAACACTGATGGGGTGCCTGGGTGGCACAGTCGGTTGGGCATCCAACTCTTGGTTTCAGCTCAAGAGGTGATCTCCGGGTGGTGAGATCAAGCTCCACCACGGGCTCTGTGTTCAGCACAGTCGGCTTGGATTCTCTCTCCCTGTCCCTCTTCTCCCTTTTCTCTCTGTCTTTCTCTTTCCCACCCCCTCTTTCCCTCTATCTCTAAAAAGTAAATAAACCTTTAAAAAAAAAAGAAAATACTGAAAAATTTGGTGACAGGAAAACTTTAAAAAGTACCTGCATGGTAGGAAAAAAGGTTACAAGCAAGCACTTTAAATTCAAAGAGCCCTTAAAATTAAATTTTAAGAAGACAATATAGGGAATAGTAAACATAGGAAAACATCTAAGTGATATGCATGTAGAGTGAATACAAAGAAAAGGAAATTAAAATAGCTCTTGACAAAGGAAAAGATGCTCAAACTCTTTCATAATGAGAAATGCAAATTAAATGAGACAACAAGATCATCCATCAGAATGACAAGGTCCAAAGTGTTGAACAGTATGCATGTGTGGGACAGTGGTCACTGCTGAACACGGTGATGGAAGCATTCATTGCTACAACCTCTCCAGAGAGCAATTTGCTGTATGCATCAAACATCAGAACTCTATCTTGCAGATAGACTCACATTTGGATAAAATTATATAGATTCAGAGATGTTCACTGCCACATTTTTAATAACCACACATGTAAGACAACTCAAAAAGGCATCAAGAG
Organism: Procyon lotor; assembly: GCA_028646535.1. Lineage (NCBI taxonomy): Eukaryota > Metazoa > Chordata > Mammalia > Carnivora > Procyonidae > Procyon > Procyon lotor. Next base: position 94,616,556 of record CM053610.1, on the reverse strand, counting down.
GAGACCAGTTAAATAAATTCGGGGACTTCAATACAATGGAATAGTGTCTAGCTTCTGAAAAGAATGAAGCAGCTCAACATGACTACAAGACTGGTAAATTTAAATAGATAGATAGAGTGACTATGTTCTCACATTGTTAAAAAAAAAAGAATATATATTCTGTGCACATAACAGCACAGAATTTATCAGTGAATCCAAATATATATACATATATGTATATCCATATGTATACACACACACACACACACACACATATATACATAGTGATTTTCTTTGGATGGAAAGATTGCAAATAGTTTTGTTTTCTTTGTTTTTATTATTTTTCTTAATAAACCTTTTTCTACATTTTCTAAAATGACCACACAGAATATTCAAAGTAAAAGAAAAAAGACTTTCAAAACATGCATGCATATATGAAAAACTATTAATGATAAACATTATGTTCAATAGTGATTAAAGAGAGTAGGGGGAAAAAAATCTCTGTTTTTAAGGTTGTCAGAGCTGAGCATTTTCTTCATGTAGTCATGAAAAATGAACATTATATTGACTTTCACATATGTCACATAAAATTGATAAGGACAGAGTAATGGAAGAAAAGGTATAATCAATCTTTAGGTGCAACCTAAAGTTTGCTTTTCTTTTAAGTGTCTTTTCCACAAGCAATTACTAAGAAAGAAGTGAAACCTGAACCAAAAGGAAAACAAACAAGTCAACATGGGCTTTCAAACACCTTTGGAAGTTAAAGTTAGACTGGGCCAGTAATTGTTTCTAACCTGGAAAACAATGTATTCTGGGAGCAATGTATTTTGTAGTTTGGGGGAAAACACACTAAATGCAAAAAATCCTTGCTTACTAATTTCACACGACCAGTAATGGGAAGGAACTATTGACCCAACAAACTGTAAAATGAAAAGACATTCTGCAGATCTATAAAGTCATTTAAATACATACAGAATTACCGATACACCTCCCAATTTGGCATCATCCAATGGTAAGTACTACAGTCTGAATGTCTGTGTTCCCCCAAAATTCAAATGTCGAAATTCTAACCTCCAAAGGTAACAGGATTAGGAGGTAGAGGTCTTTGGGACATGATTAAGTCATAGGGTGGAGCCTTCCTAAACCGGATTAGGACTTACTAAAAAAAAAAAATATCTCACAGAGCTCCCTAGCCCCTTTCACTATATGAGAACAGAAGCTTATGGAGATAGAAGAGAGCCCTCACCTGATCGTGCTGGCACCCTGATCTTGGAATTCCAGCCTCCAGAACTCTGAGCAATAAATTTCTGCTATTTAAATGCCACCCAGTTTGTGGCCTTTTGTTATGGCTGCCCAAATGGACTAAGACAGTAAGTTCGTCTTTCTCTTCCAGATCCTATCTGCCATGTTAAGGCTTACTTGTAAGGTTGGGTTCAGGAAGGAAGGTATGGCACAAAGGAAAAAAAAAAAAAATTTGTTTTTAATGGCTGGATTTCTTGATTTTATTGATGCCTGGGGAGAAGGGGGAGAGCATCAGGAAGAAACGGTGTATAAAGTGCATGAGGTCTGGCATAGTGAGGGTGGGGTGCTAGGAAAAAACAAGGGAAATCATAGGACATCGGGGAGAGGTGCTGCCCCAAATAGCATCTAGGACTCTGAGAAATGACTGCTTTCCAGGATCACCCCAGGTCACATGCATACTCACAGACAATGGCAAGTGTGGGGAGTGCTCAGCTTTTCTTAAGCGGGTAGAAGGTCAGAGCCCAGCTTTCTCTAGTGAGAAGAGGATTCCAATGTCATACACCAGATCTACTGAATCAGAATTTCCAAGGTGAGGTCTAGCAACCTATATATTTTTTTACGCTCCCTAGCTGCTTCTGAATTATCAAGACCATTGCCCACTGTTTAAGAATGACTCTTGCATCATATCTTATCTTACTTGGATGGCACCTGTATTACCACATCTCTTTCTTTTCTGGTCTTAACGCTGTAATCTTTCACACAGTCCAAAGCATGGAGAATCACCTGAAATCTTCACCGGCCAACATTATATAAACAGTTGCTAAGCAATTAAATCATTATTATCGAAATATAAATTTCAGTAATATAGCACTTGATTAAGCCTACAAATGACAGAATGTGTGATAAATCAATATTTGTAAGCCCTCTTGCTGTCAACTACAATTTTTGAGCACTATGGGCAAATCAGTATATAATTTGATTTTGAGTCACCAAAGAAATAGAATAACATAATCTCATAAATGGAAAGGACCTTAAAAGTCATTTAGTCCACCACCTCCTCTAATGCCTGAATCCATACTAAAGCACCCCTGACAGGTGATTTTATAGCCATAGCCTATCCAGAAAACAAGAATTTATTAGTTGATGCAGAAAGAACGAAATATAAACTTGTGCGTGAAAAGCAAAATTATAAACACGTATGTGAAAGCAATCTCAGCCTCCCAGAAAATTACAAGGATGGATATTTTGCTCATGTTTTCCTGACATTGATTTGACACAGAAATCTGAGCTTGGCCTCAACAAAGGAACTGCCTCAAAGCCCTGGACCATCCAAACAGGACGGTGCTTCCTTGAAAATATTGCCCTTGTCCTGAGGCAGAAATAGCAGAATCACTACAAAATTCACAGATTGCAAACAGTTCTGAAGTTGGCAGCCCTTAGCTAAGAGGCCACATTCTTATTCCACTACACATCCCTTTGAAAAGCAGGTGGGGGGGCGTGCTGGAGGAGGGTCTCCAATCGCCATGATGAAGATTTAGTAGATGAAACTAAGCCTGACTCTTGCAGCAAGAAAGGAGGTCATGGCCCTCCTGGATAGAACAGGTTAGGCCGGCCTAAAGAAGGTGCATATGTACTTCCTCGCTGTCATCCCAACACACCAGGGACACATACTCTCAGGAGCTACTAAATTTTGTTTCCTAAGCTCCAAGTATCGAATGAGGCCAAGAAGGAAGCCAAGTGCACTCAGGGTAGAGGCTGTCAACTTACAAGTCTGCCACTTATGTCCTTGCTATGCAATCTAGGGAAAGAGAACAAAGGAAATAAATAGATAATTAAGCCCTAAGGCCAGGTTTTCATATATAAGGTCTTTTTTTTCTTTTTAATTTTATTATTTATATGACAAAGAGAAAGAGATCACAAGTAGACAGAGAGGCAGGCAGAGAGAGAGGGGGAAGCAGGCTCCCCACTAAGCGGAGAGCCCGATGTGGGCTCGACTCCAGGACCCTGAGATCATGATCCAAGCTGAAGGCAGAGGCTTAACCCACTGAGCTACCGGGGCGCCCCACATGTAAGGTCTTAATTTGCTTAAGCTGACCATATGCACATGGCCTTTCCCCTTTCCTCACCACCAGGCTGGCACTGGGCAGATTACTTATACCTCTCTCTGCCTCAGGTTCCTCCCATAGGAAACCATGATCTTCCTAACACATAATCAGAATGTTTCCTCCCCATGGTTAAAAAAAAAATTATTTTTTAAGATTTTATTTGTGTATTTGAGAGAAAGCACATGCACAAGCGAGAGTAGGAGCGGGGTGAGAGGTAGGGGAAGAAGCAGGCTCTCTGCGGGACTCGATCCTGCAACTCTGATATCATGACCCAAGCTTGAGGCCCGAAGACAGACACTTAACCAACGGAGACACCCAGGCACCTTCATTTCCCTCCTGGTTAAAATTTTAAAGGCTCCACACTAATGACAGAATGGAGTTCAAAATCCGTTTCCCCTTCAAGCCTTCCCCAGTTTATTCTCCCACAGCCCTACCCATTAGCCTTTGGCAGTGTCTTGAGGTTCCCCACCTCCATACTTCTGTTTAGGTCTCTTCGTCCACCTCAAATCCACTCCTGTCTGCAAGCACACCTCGTCTCTACTTTCTGAAGTCCTGTGGATTCTTTGAATCTAGCAGAAGTTTCACATATCTGAGCTTTTCGTTCACAGCACTCGCCTGGCCCCTTATTAGGAAATGCCTGGTACTATTGCAGGTCTTCGCAAGGGAGTTGATCTTCCCAGTGAAGTGTTTACTACTTGAGTTAAGGCATCTGCCTTTGGGACTAGGGTTGCCAAATAAAATATAGGATGCCGAGCTAAATTTGAATTTCAGATAAACAACAAATAACTTTTTTAGTATAAACATGTCCCATGCAATATTTCAAGCTCATCAGGGTGGAGGATGTCAGCGGCAGCTGGGCCACTTAACACCCACGCAGTCTCGGTGCAGCCAAGGAAAAGTTTCCATGCAGTATTTAGAACATGCACTAAAAAAAATACTGTTTATCTGAAATTCAAATTAACTAGGTATCCTATATTTTTATTTACTAAATTTGGCAGCCTTATTTGGGACACTTATATCACTTTGAATGCTCAACACAATACTCCAGGAGAGTGAGCTTAACTGCATATGCTGATTAGCTGAGCTACTATAATCTAAACAAACCTTAAGGCGGCTACTATAGAACACATCTCCAGCATGTGGCCCTTGATTACCCCCTGTTCCAAAGCACCAACCCTTGATCCACCTGACCTCTCCTCTGGGTTAGCAGGATAACCAGGAATCCAACCCTCCCCGCCACCCTCCACCCACACCCCCTGACTGGTTTAGTTCCAAACAGTTGTTTGGAAGAGCATGGAAGGTAGAGGGCTGAAATCCAGGGCCCAGGCAAGCAGGTGCCACAAGTCCCCACCCAAGGGTCAGGTGTAGATCAGAAAAGAAAGGTCTGTTGCAGGAGGGGATGTGTGAATGTGAGAATCTCACAGAGCAGCTACAGTCAAACTTGAAACAGGGAGAGAGTGTCCAAGACACTGAGTCCATTTGGACAAAATTCCTCCCTCGAGTTCACTAAAGTCAATCTTTTATACACTCACCATGACTTTTCTCTGGGCCCTTCATCACACGGCTGTATGCTAGCTTTCTCCAGAGAAAGTGAAATAGTTGTGTCTTTCCAAATTCATGCCCCACCAGAGACAGGGTAGGAAAAGAGAGCCATGATCCTTAAAGAATAATACCATACCCCAAGGTGGTACTCAGCTAACCTGGCCAAAAGTTCCCTGCAGCAGACAAAGAGAGCCAAGCACAGTCAGAAGGTCTGTGTTGAGTCGTAGAGACTGGTGAGAGGTCACGAAGGGAGGTCACAAAAGGAAGTGGTGGCCACACAGGTGCTTTTTAGGGCTGCCTTTTTGGCATCACCTTTCCCCATAAAATTCCTGAAATCCTTCCAGAGCATATCATGGTGGCTTCATCCTCAGTGGCACCCTGACTACCTTTGTCACCAGATACTTTCGCTCAGCTTTCACCACATACACCAAAACCCTTGGCAAAGAGCCAACAGGCCACAGAGCAATGTGGCTTCCTGATGGACTGACCCTCTGCAGTTGATGGTATTCAAATTCCAGCTTAGCCACTTCTTCACCATGTGCCAGTAATAAGGTTACTTAAACTCTCTGTACCTCAGCTTCAAGATACACAAAAACAGGAGTACTGCCCATTGAATAAAATAATATTAAGATGATTAAAACATAATAAGAATTCAATACACATTGGTATCCCCCACCAACAATCTCCATTCACCACCATCTCCAACAATTTGCAGGGATGGGGGAATCCATCTTTAACTTTGGTGTTTTGTTTTTTTTTTAAGATTTTATTTATTCATTTGACAGAGAGAGAGATCACAAGTAGGCAGAGGCAGGCAGAGAGAGGAGGGGAAGCAGGCTCCCTGCTGAGCAGAGAGTCCGATGAGGGGCTCTATCCCAGGACCAGATCATGACCTGAGCCGAAGGCAGAGGCTTAACCCACTGAGCCACACAGGCGCCCCTCATCTTTAACTTTGAAAGATTCTACATATGGACAATGAATAAATGATGATAGTCTTGTAAAGAGTTTCTTGCAGAAAAGTGGAAGTGAAGGAAGAGTTAGAAAATCTAAGGAGCATGTATAAATTAGCAGATTCAGATGACACGCAAGGTAGAGTATTAATAGAACTGACAGACGCACCTCCAGGGTCCTTTCTCATTTTGGCTCAAAGACTGGCGTGAAAGCTAAATGACTAGTAGGGTGCTAAGGAAGTGGTGTTAAATCTTTATATCTTAATAAAGATCTGGGAGAAAGAGTGATCAGCAAGTTAATGAGATTTCTCTGATATTACTAATCTGAGGGATGTTGCAAATATCAGTAAGCAAAGATAAAATAATACAAAAACCATAAAATAAGTTTGGAAACACAAGCAAGATGTAGCTGTATAAAACTCAAGGTGAAAAATGCCAACTCATTCAACAGAGAAGCTTGCTATGCCCAAGGGAGTGGAGGAAATAGGGAACTAATAATGAAAAAAGACACTGAGGGCCAAACAAGAATAGCAAATTAGAAAGAGGTTTCTATTATGAGCTTTGCCAGGGAGAAGAATAAACACCACTGTTTGACTACATGTGCAAAATTCTAGTTTCCACTGGGGGGGGGGGGGACCAGCATGAATCTGTTGAGACTGCTCTAAAGCATGACGTACCAAGTTTGGGGATTCGGAAGGTCACCAAATTATGTCTCAAGTGAGGGAAATGAGTGACAAGGAATAAAAATGCTATAATAAGGGAAATGATAGTTCCCAGGAAGATAAACAAGGGCAGCTGAGTGGTTCATAAAAAATGAGAAGCCCATGAAATTAGTCCATAAATATGTGAGAACAAAGTGTAATGGAAGGTGGCATTTTGTCTGAAGAGAAATTAAGAAAGAGGAGGAATTTTTGAAAGAGAAATGAAGTGTAATAACCTGGTAAACCCATGAAGAGTGAAGCCATGAATCTAATGCTGCCCAGGAAACAAGGGCAAGGCCATGTCTCCAGGCTTTTAAGCCAGCTGGGCTCAGATGCTAGAGAGCATCCTTCCTCCTGAGATATGGTCTTGCTGGTGCAATGGACCAAACGACCTATCAAGCCCTTCCTGAGAAAAGGTTTATGATAAGAAGAAACATATGTCCTGCTCTCAGAGGGAACATCTCTCAAATAAGAATAAAGCAAAAATCCTGGCTCCCTACAGTTATTATGTGTCCCAAGACCCGATTTTAGCAGAGACCCAAATCCCAAGGCAAATTCAACTTAATTTGTGACACTTCCATTAGCAAAAAGAACATGTGGCTTCAACACACTTTCTCTACTTAGAAAGTTTCTGACAAAGGTCAAACGATGTAGCAGAGTCAATGATGTGTTCCAGAACTCCAGACTAAGGAAGAGTTACAGTACTAAAAAAATGAATTAAGTGCTAACTATTATAATGTCAAAAGTGACAGAATTATAAAAGTTATATCTGGGAGTCTTGGGGTATAGGGAGAAAAGGGCAAGGACAGCATTAAGTTTGAGAAAGAAGAAGGAGACAGTTTCCTTCAGTTATTAGGCAGGGCTTTCCATAGTTAGGCAGGGCCGACTGCAATAGAGAGAGCTCAATAAAGAGCAGGGAAGGTAGAAGGGCAAAGGGGTAGGAAGGAAGGAAACAAGGATGGAGGGAGGGAAGAAAAAAAGACCCATACCAGGATTCTCTCTATGCCACTAACTGGGAGCTCCTAAAGTGAGTGCAGTGAGTGGGACCCAGGGGGCCCCCTGGTGCTGTGACCCTGAAGATCCCAAGATGAATAGATGGTCTATAGCAGAATAGTATATTGTAAGGAGCCTACAGCTCTCTCCACTGGGGAAAATGGCCTCAGGAATTTTATAGTAAAATCATGCACTCTGTTAAATAACTATTCACATTTTGAGAAACCACTCTTGGCTTGCAACGGAGCCCTGGTAGAGATTGAATTATCTCATAATGGAAAACCCAAAGACATGCAAACTAAGTGTTCTTTGATTTTTAATAACCCATAAATATAAATATGTCCAGCAGTACCCAGTTATCAAGTGGACATAGTATTTATGAGATCAGGCTTAGCATGTCCTAAAGGCATAAGTAGGCAGCTTGCTCTGTTGCTGTGGCTGCTTCTGAAGGCTGTGTAACCACCTTTTCATCAGCCTACTTTTAAAGTTCAGGAAGACATTCTCTATGACCACTTGACCAAGAAGGCATTTAAGCCTGAACTAGAGAGACTCCTATTCATACTGCTGAAACCAGAAATGGACTACAGCATGGAGTAGGTCTCTGAGCAGTTCTTCCTGCAGGTTACTTTGCCTAGAAGTAGATAAGACCTAAGGTCAGAATTTATATCAGGTCATGGACAGTCTGATCCAGACTGTCAGGAGCTTGGAAGGATGAAGTTCCTTGGGAAATTTGGGAATTGAGGAAAGAGCTATCTATGTGTAGACTATCAGAATGGAGCCACACTGCAAGGATATTTTGTCCCATATGGATAACGACCAAAGAACCTCCACAGACAAGGAGGCTTTCTATAAACAGTTATGTGTTCGCCCCCGTCGTCCACTAACCCATGCTTACTCACTGAGTTCATGAATAAGGTGGGTGTGGAGGCAGGAATGGAAGTTATGCATGGGGTCAACAATATAGACTCCTTCCATCCTCTAGGATAGAGGAAAAGGGGTGTGAGATGAGGTTGGAGAGTTAGAGATCAGATGACAGCAAGCCTTGCTGCACATATTAAGGATATTGGTCTTCATCTAAAAGAAGTGGAAGACCACTTAAAGTGGGTAGTATTTAAAGTGATGGGAGAGAAGAGGATACATAACATGCTTGGGTAATAAAAATGTTTTGGAGTAAAGCTAAAATAAAGTTTCAGGAGCCCAGACAAGAACTGATGAAGCCTGGACTCAGGTACTGCATTAAACAGATGAATAAGAGGATGGACTCGAGCAACATTTGTAAGTTAACATCATCGGGGTTTGTGATTGATCAGGTGTGGAAAGTGAAGACGACAAATGAATGCAGGAGCCCATCACCAAGACAGGAAAACGGAAAGGGACCCAAAAGGAAGGAAACTGCCTTTTGAATAGAAATCATGGTTATTTCTTCTAATATACCTACCCTCCCACCCACCAATCAACCAACTCAAAAGACTAAATCAACTTTATTTCTAGTGATCAAAACAAAGAATCTGTCTCTGCCTTCAAAAATATCTGTCCAGGGGCGCCTGGGTGGCTCAGTCGTTAAGCGTCTGCCTTCGGCCCAGGTCATGATCCCAGTGTCCTGGGATCAAGCCCCGCATCGGGCTCTCTGCTCGGCGGGAAGCCTGCTTCTCCTGCTCCCTTTCCCTCTCTCGCTGTGTTTCTCTCTGTCAAATAAATAAAAAAAATCTTAAAAAAAAAAAAAAAATCTGTCCATTGCTCACTGATGCCCAGTGAGTAAAAATAAAAATAAAAAGTAAAAATATTTTTTATTTTTTAAAAAGTAAAAAGTAAGCCTCAGTCACCACATTCCACAATTAGAAATAAATGGCATTATACTACCTTCCTAGGGCTGTCACAACAAATTACCAGAAGCCAAGAGGCTTAAAATAAGACAATATTATTCCCTCTCAGTTCTGAAGGCTAGAAGTCCAAAATCAGTGTCATTGGGCCATGCTTCCACCGAAGTCTCTTAGGAAGAATACCTCCTTGAGACTCCCGAGCTCTTTCGGTTCCTGATATTTTTTGGCTATGGTACCATAACTCCAGTCCCTTCTTCCTTCTTCAAGTGACCACCTCCCTGTGTATTTCTGTGTCCTCTCCTTTTGTATTCCTTATAAGGGTACTGTCATTAGGTTCAGGGCCCATCCTAAAACTCAGATGATCTCACTCTGAGATCCTTAATTACATGTGTAAAAACCTTATTTCCAAATCATACCACATTCACAAGTTCTAGGGGTTAGGACTTCTACACATCTTTTTAGGGCCACTAGTCAACCTAATATAGGAGTAAAACGTAAACAGATTGTTTAGATACATTCTGCTTAGGAGGCTTAGCTAAAACAGCTAATTCTCCAGAGTATGTCAGACAAATTTTAAGTTCCTAGAGATGCTTAAAAATACATTTCTACCACAGTCAAATAAGTTTGGGAAGCACAGGATGCTATATATCCTTCTTATGGTTTATAAATTTACATAGAGCCAATAAAGTTTCTGAGAAGTCAAGTTGTTCAATCACACATTTTCCAAATTAATTTGACCTGCAATCTTCTCCTTTTTGGTTATAAAGTACTCACTGACATCTAAAAAACTATGGTCCATGGGGCATATTCACAGATATGCTGAGTTAAAATATAATAAATCGATAATCAGTGAGGATAAATGGCTTGGATTTCAGGGTTCTTCTCAATTTGGATGAGGAAGAAGAGGAAATGAAATGTACATTGGGGGGTAGAGGAGGGAATAACCTGAGAATTCAGGCAGGGGGTACGCTGGAGCCGGTGGGCCTTTGCAGGGGCAGGTCCAGAAAGGTGAGACCGGATACTCAAAGGAATTTTTGCTCAAAGAATTCTTTCTTCACTTTAAACTATGAGGAAACAACACAAGCTGTGAAAGAGAGGTTTCTGGATGATTGCTTGGATTTTTTACTGGTAGGTGTACTGGGTTGGTTTTCTTTAGTCAAGTAAAAGCACGTACAGCAACTTTGTGATTTATAGTTGTTTTCTTTTGTATTTTCTCAAACATGATGATTTCCTTGTAAAAAGTCATGCTTCCCATGGGCTTTATTAATTGAAGTGCCATTGTGACTACATTTCTGTCATTCTGAATTCTTCCTGTACTTGCAGCTAAAAGCTGTAGTCTTTCTCCACTTGGCTCCTCAATTTGCAAAACACATAGAACAGAGTCGTGGCTTGGTCCCCGAGAAACCTGATTCTTCACTAACAGGAGCTATAAAAGCTGTATGTCCTTGACTTTTGGCCAACATGAGTGGGTCAACCCCGGTTACCTGGAGACCTGGTTATTCCCAGTAGCGAAGATCACATTGAGGGCCAGGGTTTCAAAGAAAGCAAGGGCCTCTCATGCATCACGAGTTCCTCCCAGAATTCTGCCCCACCTGCAGCACTGTGCACCCCCTCCTCCTATGGCATTCTTTGTAGCCTCTCAGCCTCTGGTCCCATGTCTTCATTGGTCACACCAAAACCAGGGCTTATCTTCCTCTTTCTGGGAAGAAAAACGTGTACTCTTGGCTCCTCATCCACGGAGACCCTGCTACTTCTCCTCAAACACATCAACAAACTGAAACAGCTGTCAGGGCAGAGGTATG
>CM053610.1:94586654-94604922 GCA_028646535.1 Procyon lotor | reverse complement strand
TGCCACATTACTGAATTGCTGTATGAGTTCTAGTAGTTTGGGGGTGGAGTCTTTTGGGTTTTCCATATAAAGTATCATGTCTTCTGTGAAGAGAGAGAGTTTGAGTTCTTCTTTGCCAGTTTGAATACCTTTTATTTCTTTTTGTTGTCTGATTGCTGTTGCAAGCACCTCTAGTACTATGTTGAACAAGAGTGGGCATCCTTGTCATGTTCCTGATCTCAAAGGGAAGGCTGTCAGCTTTTCCCCATTGAGAATAATATTCGCTGTGGCCTTTTCCTAGATGAATTTTATGAAGTTGAGGAATATTCCCTCTATCCCTATACTTTGAAGGGTTTTAATCAGGAATGGATGCTGTATTTTGTCAAATGCTTTTTCTGCATCAATTGAGAGGACCAAGTGGTTCTTCTCTCTTCTGTTATTGATTTGTTCTATCACATTGATTGATTTGCATATGTTGAAGCCCCCTTGCATCCCAGGGATGAATCCCACCTTGTCATGGTGGATAATCTTTTCAATGTGCTGTTGGATCTTATTAGCTAGGATCTTGTTGAGAATCTTAGCACCTTCATTACCTTCTTTAGGTCCTATCTCCAAATACAGTTACATTGGGGATTAGGGCCTTGACATATGAATGTTGAGGGGCTACAGTTCAGTCTGTAGCAGAGATAGAAGAGTTAGAGTGTAAACCTGAGTCTCCCCAACTTCCAAAGTCACATTTGCTTTATGAAACCTGCTGATTCTTAGTGCATGAAATTAGTGTATAAAATGGCAATAGTAGTATTTTTCTCCTATCAATTTTTTTGTACCATAGTTCACAATTTAACTCTATTGTGCTTCTCCCCACCCATTCTTCCATGGTAGGTGGCTTTGGGGGATGATCCTAACTAAATGATACAAAACAAAATATTTTGTTACTGGTGTACTATAGCTCTAGAAAGGAGATTCCTTCTGGGGCTGTGAGTGATTGTGTGCTTACGTGTCGCGTCAAGTTTAAGCTCCACCATCAGAACTTGGCAAACAGTTTATACTGTTGACTCATCCTAAGCAAGTAGATACATTTAACATTAATTCAATCTACACAAATATATATTTTGTGCTTACTATATGCTGGGTGCTCTTGTAGTGGGAGTGGGGAAGACTGATAAAGCCCTTGCTCATATGGAGAAGGCAGAGGAAAGTAAGCAAAGAAATAAGAATTTCATGCAAGATTGGTAGTCTGAAGAAAATGAAATGAGGTAATAGGATAGAGGGGGCTTGGGAATGGGTAGCATTAATTTGGTGCTCTAGGGAAGGTCTCTTTACTATTGTGACATAGAAGCTAAAACTTGAATAATGAGAAGGTGTATTAATCAGTGTTTTCAAGAGAAATAGAACCAATAGGATGGATGGATGGATGGAGGGAGGGAGGGAGGAAGGGAGGAAGAAAGAAAGTTTACAAAGAACTGGCTCACATGATTATGGAAGCTTATGTAAAATCCCACAGTCTGCCTTCTGGAAGCTGGTGGCCCAGGAAAGTGAAATGGTAGTACAATTCCAGTACAAACCCAAAGCCTTGACACTCAGGGGAGCAAATGGTGTAAGTTCCAGTCCATTTCTGAAGGCCTGAGAACCAGGAACACTGATGTCAAAAAGGCAAGAGGAGGTGGATATCTTGGCTCCAACAAGAGAGCACATTTACCCTTCTCTCTGCCTTTCTGTTCTATTCAGGTCCTCAACAGATTAAATGATGCCCACTTGCATTGGTGTAGATTATCTTTACTTAGCCTATTGATTCAAATGCTAACCTCTTCCTAAAACATTCTCACAGACACACAGAAATGATGGTCAACCAGCTATCTGAACATCCCTTATTCCAGTCAAGCTGACATATAAAATGAACCATTCCAGACAGGGTTAATGATGAAAAAAAATTGGGAATTAGGAAGTCCAAGAAGAAGAATAGTAAAAGCAAAGGCTCTGGATGGGGAAATGTAATTTTTTTGAGGAACAGAAAGGCCAGTATGGCTAGATGGCAGGAGGAAGAAGGAGATAAAACAGGAGAAGTCAACAGGGGCCAGATCACAGAATATCTGTACAGCGGGGAAAGGACATTGGCAGGTATTTTATGTGCATTGTGCCTTTCTTGGAAGGTGTTACAGGAGACTAACATGGTCTGATTGGCATTTGTAAAATAATCATTTTTGCAGGTACACATAGCACTTTTAACAGTTGTAATTTTGATTCTCTTCACCAAGAGTATCTTCCTATGAGGCAGAAGGGGGCAACATATTCTCTCTTCACCATGAGTATCTTCCTATGAGGCCAAAGGGGGCAAGATATTCTGTGGTCAATTTAAAACTGTTTTTTGAAGAACTCATGTACCAGAAAATTAGAATATTTGTAGATATACAGACCCATTTAAGCTTTGCTTGTAGCTAACTGCTGTCTAGCGTGTCAAGAAGCTTGGGCCACTTATCTATCATTGACTATCTTGTTTCTCCATTGTTCACATCACCTGGATGATGTTCTGATGAGAAGTGATTTGCAGCTTCCTTTCTTACTTACCTTTTTCCTTCCCTCCTCTGTCTGCCCTTCTTTCTTCCCTTCTGATGAGGGAGATAGTTTGTTTTCCATCAGTAGGTGCTCTTTTCTCCATACAAATTCAGCCTCTTCCAGTTATATTTTCTGGGGCCCCGATTTCACTGTCTGCTTCTAAACTCCTCCAGTTATCAGAATTCAAAAGCTATGATGGGAGGTAGACTTGAAGCTGGTGTATGAACGGGAGGCTGGGAGATATTCACTGCTTACCTGAGATAGTTGGGGAGAGCCAGATTCGCCCACCAGAGGATTCCACAAGGGGCTATGCTACCTCCGCCTGCTTCACCTCATCTCTGTACTTTGATGACACCTGTTGCAGGACAGGTGGTGTGGTTTGGGGACATTTGTAGCTGTTAATATAGCATGCTTCCACAGAGCAACAGATAACTGTAAGCAACACTCATGGGTGAAGCAGGGAGAATAAGAAGCCAGAGGTGCAAGGCAGAAAACCTGGGAGGTCAAAAGAGTAAGGAGGACAGGATAAAAAGAAAAAAAAAAGGGTAAGTGATGTCAAGCAGTGCTGTAGATGGTAGCAGGTTTTGAGGATATGGAGGAGATAATTCTAATTTAATGTGAAGAAATTACAAATGAACAATGGAGCATATTATGGCAGGGGTTGGGGAAAGTGACAAGATATGCTCATTTGTGCCTGTTCACCCCTGTGTCCATCATGTTGAGAGCCTCAGTCTTTTTTTTTTTTTTTTTTACTAACATATAATGTATTATTTGCCCCAGGGTACGTGTCTGTGAATCGTCAGGCTTACGCATTTCATAGCATTTCCCATAGCACATACCCTCCCCGATGTCCATAACCCAGCCACCCTATCCCTACCTCCCTACCCATCAGCAACCCTCAGTTTGTTTCATGAGTTTATGGTTTGTTCATGGAGTCTCTTATGGTTTAACTCCTTCCTGATCCCATCCTATTTCATTTCCCCCCACGACCCCCAACCCTGCCTTTCAAATTCTTCATATCAGAGAGATCATATAATTGTCTTTCTCTGATTGACTTATTTCACTTGGCATAATACCTACTAGTTCCATCCACATTGTTGCAAATGGCAAGATTTCATTTCTCTTGGTGGCTGCATAGTATTCCATTGTGTATATATACCACATCTTCTTTATCCATTTATCTGTTGATGGACATCTAGGTTCTTTCCTTAGTTCGGCTGTTGTAGAGATTGCTGCTATAAACATTTGGGAGCACATGCCCCTTCAGATGACTACATTTGTATCTTTAGGGTAAATACCCAGTAGTGCGATTGCTGGGTCATAGGGTAGCTCTATTTTCAACTTTTTGAGGAACCTCCATACTGTTTTCCAGAGTGAGAGCCTCAGTCTTGGCAGTGGCCCTTTTTGGAAGTTGGCTGCGTGTGGTAGCACAGCTCTCTATTAGGGATCTCTGGTTCCTGGTCACAGCACAGAATTAATCGAATGCTATTTTATGAGGATCATCTTTGTAAATATCTGAATATCTCTCTTTCTTTTGGAGGGCCACTTATAGAATGGTCCTCTGCAGTATACCCCCAAAGTCCATTAGCTTCTAGCCTCCTAATCTTGTTCTCCTTCTCCCTCTCCTTCTTTTGTACCATGTGTTCCTGTGTACCATGTTCATCTTGGAGGGCAAGTGAAACATAAATTGAAATACATAAAGCTACAAAGAAACCCAATTATATTGAAATATGCTATCCACATATTAAAAGATAAACATGATATGGCAGCTATATATGCTTTTTAGTTAATATATTGAGGAATGTGTTAAGTAAATAAGATCTAGATGGGTCTAATAACTTCATTATATTCAAGTGGCAGGAACATACTTTGAGATATCAGGGCTGACTGTAATATACGAAAATGTCTATGATTTTTACTGGTGGCAGAGTAGCAGGTACCACTGATTTCACTGTGGTTTTTTGCTTATTCATAATTAAATAACGTGAAATTTCAGTCAGATGTTGGTAAAAATAGTTTTTGTTTTAAACATTCAAGGTCACAGATGCTGTATATTCTATTCACTGACTTCACGTTAAGAGTTAAGAGTTTCTGTCCTAGGAGGTCCCTGAGGTAGAGAGATTAGGTGGCTAGCCTACTCGCCCCCAAATTGGTAGGTTCACTCTGGTGCTGGATTCTTTCTATAAAGTTTAAAATATCCCTTAGGAAATGGGATAAGTGCAGAGGTACTGCCAGAATGGGTGATCTGCTTCCTGCTTACTGTTTCTCTTGGCATTTACCATGTGATTTCCAAATAACATGCCTTCCCTGCTGCTATTTCTTGACTTTTCAATATTTAACTTTAACTGTTTGTTGGCTTCCTCCTATAGAAGAGGAACTTGTGACTCTTCCTCCCCACACCCTCCACCCCATACCTACTTTTCCATTCTGTTTCCTGGCAGTCAAAAGCCTTTTAAATATGGAAACTTGGTCCATCACAAGAAGCTTTAACTTCTGTTAAACTTCTGTTAAAGCTTATAGAAGCTTTAACTTCTGTTATTTGTTTGTTAGCTCTCTGCCCTCTGTTTTCCTTGTTTTTAGTTAAGTGTTTGATCTTCTGGACTGAATGACTAATTTTTTCTTACTGTATCACTCCTATGTCATTTTCCCTGCCTTTTTTTCCTTTTTAAACTTGCTGGGAAATTCTTTCAACTGTTTTCATACTGTTTTAGTGAATTATAACTTGTACTTCTCAGTTTTTATTTCAAGGACACACTTTGTTCCTTTGTTGGAGCATCCTAATCTTCTTTCATAGATGATATAGCTTGGTTCTTTGATGAAATTTGTTTTGAACTTTTTAAAATTGATTTTGCTCATTGGATTATTCCAATTTCTTCTGAGATTCCCTCCTCCCCCACTTATTTATTTTACCTTATCTGTTTCATGTAAAAGACTTTAAAAAATGTTTGATGATCCTCGGGTGTCCGTATTTTAGAGTGAGGGGCTAAAAAGCCAATTGGAAATCTCTATGGAGTGTGTGTTTGTGTCCTCCTGTCCCACCTGGAATTCATATGTTGAAGCCTTAATCCCCAATGTGATGTTATTTAGAGATGCCTTTGGGAGGTAATCAGATTATGAGGGTGGAGCCCACATAATGAGATTAGTGCTCTTATAAGAGAGAATATCAGAAAGCTTTCTTCTCTTTCTCTGTCTTTGCTGTGTGAGAAAGCAGGAAGAAGGTGTCCATTTGCAAACCAGGAGGTGAGTTCTCATCAGGAACTGAATCAGCCAGCACCTTGATCTTGGACTACCCAGCCTCTAGAACCATGAGAAATAAATTTCTGTTGTTTAAGCCACACTATCTATGGTATTTTTCTTATAGCAGCCCAAACTGACAAAGACAGAAGCTCTATGTGTGATAATTGAGATGGAGCTTTTTTCTTATGGGTTTATATGACATTAAGATTTTTCGAATGGGGATTCCCTAACCATTATAAGTCAGTGTATATTCCATCCTCTGTCAAAAGTCTGCAGTGGCATCCCAACTATCTTGGAGCAAAGGTTCAAATCTAAAAATAACTTAAAAGGCCTTATGATCCATCCACTCTGTCTCCTCCTGCCCCTGTATTACTTTGAGACCCTGTTCCTATCCTCCACCCTGCTCATCCTATCTTAGGCAACTTGTTCTCCTCATGGGGAGTGTCACCTCACAAATCTCCACCAAGTGAGGTCACTCACTCTCTCACGAGGCCTTTGCACTTACTCTTCCCACTGTCTGAAGGTTTCCCCAGATACTCATCTCAACTTCTTCACATTGCTGCTCCATTGTCACCCTCAGGAAAGCCTTTTCTGACCACCCGATCTAAAATTAACTCCTTCCCCTTTGCCTTCTTGTCCACTATCCCTGCTTAATTTTTTTCTTGTCTTTTATCTCCATCTGATATTACTTTATTGCTTTTTTGCTTTATTATTCATTATTTTATTTATTTAGTGATGCCTACTGCCTCTCTCCAACATAGAAGATGTTTGACGGCTGAGGTTTTTGTGTTTTGTCACTTCCATAGCCACAGCTCCCAGAGCAATGCCTGGTACGTAGTAGGCACTCCATGCAGTTTTGAATACATGCATTTTCTGCCATGTGGGACCATTGTTTAGCTGTATAAGATGGGGGAATCTGTACAGAGATCTGACTTCTCCTTGTTAGCATCCACCACCCCCTACCCCCGCCCACAGCTTGATAACCACCATCTGTACCCATTTTCAGAATGATCACAATTCCTGAGCCTTTCCAGGTTCCTGAGGTGAGAATGGTCTTTCTTTTGGTTCCCAGCCCTCTCGCATCTGATGGACTTACGTTCCAAACTTTCTAAGGTCTGCAAAGTCAGTTACCACTTTCCTATTTTCTGCCTCACAACATTTGGTTGACTTTTACTCTCCTCTTCTCTTGCCCTACCACCTCACAGCCCTGCATAGTGGGAAGCTTTGCTGTAGGCTTCCATGCAAAGAAAATGACAAATACGAATATTCTAGATTTTTGTTAATATACATCTGAAATGGTGTACTCAGGGGGAAACGAAATACTGGCGGGATCAAGTAGGTTACGTGATTGTATGTGGGGGAGATGTAGAACACACAGAAGCCTGTGTGTTTGGAGTAGATTATCTTTTTGGTGACTTTCAACTATAAAAGTCATGATTCAGTGGTTCTGGGAAATGCTCTGAATTGTTAAGATAAAAGGTGCTATGGACACAAAGAGCATTGTTATTAGCTCCATTTTTGAAGTGATGTTATAATCTTTGTTCATTTTCAGCTTTATTATTCATTTGAGCCTAGTGAATCTTCTCACCAGCTCCCCTTTTGTATTATCACAATATCTAACAGCTTTAATCAACCCATTTGTTCTTGACAAAAATTACATGGATGGCTGTCCCTATTCATAGCACTGTGTTGTTTTTAAAATATGCATTCAACCATAGCTTCCTTCTCATAGAATACTCCATACGTATATTCAGTCTCGGTGTTTCGTTTCCACTGAAGGTCCCTTGTTTGTTTTCCACTAGTATAACCAGTGTTAATACTCATTGTCTGAGAGCATTGTTTTTAATCATTCCATATTCATGTGGAACTTCTATGTAGCTCCATTATCAAGAATCAAAACTAACCAGCATTACCCTAATGGAATCTTTAAATAGACTGTTAGAAGCAATCTTATCCACTTGCATTGTTTAGTCCCATGCTCCTCTCTTATCAAGCAAATATTCCCTTTTACCTGGCCTTGTCAGGCTTGGTTAGTAGACAGGGAGTGCATTCATAAGGTAAAAATCTTAAGTCAAGATTAGAAGCCTTTCAAGATTAGAAACTCAGTGTTTGACAGCCCTGGAATTCTCTGGAATGTGGCCATATATTCAGTTTTAAATTGGTTACATTGCTTTCTGATTGGTTAGACATATAGTCCTATTGCTACAAGGTTCACATTCTCTGGACTTCTATGATCCGTCTCAGTGGAGTTTTTATTTTGCATTTCTCTCCTTGAGTAGTATTTTAAAGTTTGTTTTGGGCGCTGATGATGGTTGCACAAGTTTCTGAATACCCAGACCCTGATCTCCCATGGTGCTATGCGGTACTGGGGCCTTGTAGACTAGATAGAACAAGTCTATTGTTATATATTTTACCTTCAAAAGCAAAAATGCAGGCTAGCCAATAAATTCTTCTTTAGTCCTTGTTAAAAATCAGTCTCAGCCTGATCATAGGAATGCTGGAGGCACAGATACTCTCTGAGGTTCAATTTTAAAGTGAAATTTATTTGTTTGAAAAGCATTAGTATATAGCCCCCTGCCCTTAACACCTTTTCTTTAATTTTGCTTTGATCACATAAAATCTGATAATTGCCTTTTGTCACCCTACATGATATTTTTTTAAGAATTCCCTTTAGATTGTTGCAATGTGTTGGGGTTCTATTCCTGGATGTACTTCTCATAACATTCTGCTTAATGTTACTGAACATCAGTTTATGTGCATGAGAAATTAGGTTTCAAATGCCTGTCTTTGTATCACTAAAGCAAATAAAATATAGCCAAAGGCTAAGATGAAATAATTTTGGAACTATCCACTCTTTAGTGTCATGTTTCTTTGCTTCTTCCATTAGCATGTGCAATTTGTGTCTATTTGTGTATTAGTATTATGTACAGACAGATATTTTATAGATAAGGAACTAGGAGAACCTAATTATAAGCTTTAATCTCGGAATGACTACTTAATTACTCATATCTTCAATTTTCCTGTCTACCCACAGAAACAAGACAAATACAGGCATATTTAGTTCTAACAATCTCTGTGTTTCCCTGAATTAGCATTTGATCAATTGCTGGCAAATCAAGTAATATTTTTAGTACATGGAGTTAGGAGGTGGAGGTGGCATGCTACTTAAAGAAATCTTTTTACGAATTTAACCACTAACCCCCTAATGCATCTGCCTTTATAAATTTGTATTTTTTAATATTGGGTTTTGGTAAAAGAGTAATTCAGGTTTTAGAAATGAAAGTGATATTATAAATGTACTAAGCATTCTTTTTCAAATGTTACCTTATCTCAAATCCTTCTATGAATATGCTTTCTGTTTCATTATTTATAATTTTGATAACTTTTGATTTTTATGCCATTGCTAGTTTTTCTTAAGTAGAGCACAGTTACTCTTCTTTAACCCACAGAGGCACAATGTAGGGAATTAGTTAATATCCTCACCATTCTGGAAAGATGAATAAAACATGGAACTGTATATGCTGTCGACCTGTGTTCTCACCTTTTCTCCTCACGTGCTGGAGAATTTGTGGTGGTTGGAAAATTGGCAGGGATGTATTACTGGC
Source organism: Procyon lotor (assembly GCA_028646535.1). NCBI lineage: Eukaryota > Metazoa > Chordata > Mammalia > Carnivora > Procyonidae > Procyon > Procyon lotor. The sequence goes on along the minus strand of CM053610.1, from coordinate 94,595,548 downwards.
TAATGGACTCCATCTCAAGGCTTGTCAATGGTTTCTTCAGGATACATTTTTATTTTACGACAAGAAATAAAAATAATTCAAGTAAAAGTAAAACGAGGGCAATGGGAACGTGAGAGTTGCCACATTTATTACAAATAAAATAACAGGCATGAGAACAAAGAAAAATCCTGAATTCCAAATTATTCTTAATAATTTTAAGTTTCTTCTAAAGCCCTGGAGCACAGTAATGAAAACAAAACTTTTCATTCCTGTATGTCTTTAATGCTTTGTCTTCAAGCATAAGGAGCTTCTCTGTCATTTCCGATGTGTTCTAGAAAACCTTTAAAATGTTCCCAGGCTCTGATGTTCAGCCTTAGCTGTCCCTGAACCCTTTCACCACCTTCTCTCTCTCTGTCTTTCTCTCTCTCTCTCTGTCACACACACACTTACACACACACACACACACACACACACACACACACACACACCTGATATACTTTCTTAATTGGACATGTACCACAGGTCTACAGACTTCTCTAAGTGGTGTTCCCTTTCTCCATTGTGCAAATGAGGAAGCTCTTGATATCCAGGGCATCTCATAAAATGAGATGCTTGAGGGTTCTGAACATATTGCACCTGAGATGAGGATCTTTCATTCCTTTTTTCTGCTCTCACTTGTGTGGTTTTAAAGGTGGTTTTGGACGGAAATGGATGTTCCCTTGGGGAAGAAGGCACTGATTTGAGGGCAAAAGTCAAAGAGTTGACCCTCAGTAATCTAGTTTCAGTCTCCTACTTTACCTGGGAGGCATAATTAAGACACGAAGATCTGGGTTCTGGGTCTTTATTTCTGTAAACTGACTATCACCTGTTCATATAATTTTCTCATGCCTAAGAATCTTGCTTGCTTTCATCTGATATTCCTTTCAGGGAACTATTTAGACCTTGCCTAGGTTTGGGGACCCTTTGGAAATTCTTTACTATTATCTAAGAACTTACACTCCTGCTAGATTAATATTGTCTACTTCCTGTAGGTTATGGCATCCTCAGGTTACATTAGCTGATGGAAATTCTTCTGGATAAATGCATCAGCCGGTGAGGCTACCGTCCTGAGAGGTAAGGTCCCCTCCACTTGCCCCCCAGAAGACCATGAAGGTTAAGAAATTTTTCAGTGGCACTGAGGCTTAGAGGATCTTCTGAGGCCAAAATCTTAGGGATCCCATTTAGTTGCTGGCTCACTGTGGGGTTTGTGCAAGTTGCTTCTCCCCTTCTGGATCTCCAGTTTAAAAACAGAATGATTTCGTCACTAAAGAAGCAGCCCATACCTATGGATATTTTTCTTTGTTTTGATTGTTTTTTTTAAAACAGCTTTGAATTTACTGAGATATAATTCATATGCCCAAAATTCATCTTTATTTAAAGTATGCAATTTAATGTCTTTTTAGTATGTTCATAGAGTTATGCAACCATCAGCATGAACTAATTTTAGAACATTTTCATCTCCCCCAAAGAAACCTTACATTCTTTAGTATTAAGACACCTTTTCCCTCTGGTCTCCTTTCCCCCTAGCTATAAGCAACCTGTAATTTACTGTCTGTCTCTATAAGTTTTCTTATTCTGGACATTTCTCATAAAAGAATTTTGACAATATGTGGCTTTTCTGACTGGGTTCTTCCACTTTGCATAGTTTTGAAGGGTCAGATGTATTGTAGCATATGTCAGTACTTCATTCTTTTTGTGGCTGAGTAATATTCCTTTGTATGGATATACTCCACATTATTTACCCATTCATCAGTTAATAGATATTCAGGTTGTTTCTGCTTTTTGGCTATTTGTACTGAGATGCGAATCCTTTATCACATATATGAAAATATTGTGATATTTGCAATATTCATATGCATATTCAAATATCACATATTTGCAAAATTTTCTACCATTTTCTTTGTAAAGTGACAGTTTTGTCTTTTCACTTTCTTGATGGTGTCATTTGCACCTCAAAGTTTTTAATTTTGATATAGTCAATTTAAACACTTTTTCTTCTGTTACCTGTCTTTTGGTATCATATCTAAGAAACCATGACCAAACCAAGGTCACGAGGAGTTACTCTATGTTTTCTTATGAGAGTTTTATTGTTTTGGCTTTTATATTTTGTCTATGATACATTTGTCTTTTCATTTCAGTGTTGATCAAAACTTTGAAAAAAAAAAATGGTCAGATGATCCATTTGTAGTAGTTCCAGATAGAGGAAAAGCTGACAATTCAGAATGCTGAATACTTATTGTTTCAAGTGGTTGTATTATGACTCCATGTTCCTATTGTGTTTCCTTTACTTATACTTCTGCTATGATAAGTTTTAAATTTAATTGTGTTCACTCACATAGCTGGCCAGTTTAAGAAAGTTTCCATATTGACGTCTGAAACTTACAGCTGATGGATGTTGAAACCTTGTTGAAACCGAAATCAAACCTTACTCCACAGTTGCTATTATTATATTTCTCTATGATTTTTTCTTTTGTTCTGTTCTTTATTTACCACCCAAACCCTAGCCTATTATCTTTCTTGAAAATTGTTTTCAGCTTCTCCTTTTCACATGATTATAAAAATGTGACTTTTTCCAATTTCTTTAGTTTCTCATTTTTATTATTATATTCTGGAAGGATTTTTAAAAAGCCTTCATTCTCTGACAAGATTTTTTAATAAAAAGGTAATAATGTTGTTCCATATCATTATTCTGCAGTATTCACAGCCTTTAATATATTATGGACATTTAATACACATTAAACAGCAAAAGATTTATGCTTGACCTTTCAGATGACTATCAACTGGATTAGATTTCTTAATTAGCCATTGATTTGACCTCACTGGTGCTTCTACATTTAGACACGGACACCTCCCCCTCCATATGTAAAGCTCTAGTGATAATCTAAATGAAGGAGAAGGAAAGTTAACTGCTGAAGACAATTAGTAATAGGCCTAGTAATGTTAATAGTAACATTAGCCATGTATTGGAAAATGTTGACTTCCATGTTTCTTTCCAGAAGTTGTCATACATGTTATTAGGAGAGCCCTTGGCTTGTCCCCTTCACCTCTAGGGAAGCAGTTGTCTCTGTGGTCTGTAGGAAAACTGTATCCCTTAGAGTAGTTGTCCTCCTGCTCCCCAGGAAATAATCTGCTGGAATTCAAAATACAATTATCACGCTTGACCACTTTCCTATATCCTGGAGCTGACCAATATTAATGGCATCCAATTATTCATAGCAATCAAGCAGCTGACCTTGCTAAACAGATCACAGCAGTGGGTATTTGACAGTCAATCTGCTGGCTGGGCGTAATAGGAGGAGACAATGTCATATCCTGGTCATTTTTAGTGAGAACAGCATGACACTTGCAGACGTACCAGAACGCTCTAATAACTTGATTGCAAGATTTAGCGTTTCATTATTTTGAAAGCATATGTTTAGAATTTACTAGCAGGTGCAGGAATAAAAAAAAAAGTTGATTTAGGTCAATTTGGTGTTTGGGAATCTCTTTGGTGTACCTTAGATGGCTGCTAATTAACTGCCTGACCTTTGGTAAGTCATTAGGCTTTCGGAGCCTCAATGTCCTCAACTCTAAAATGAGGGCTTTTGCCTATTTTTACAGGTGGTTGTGAAGATTCAGTGCTATAAACACTATGGCACAGCCAGGTGAGCAGACGTCGCTCAATCATTGTCAGTTTCCTGTCCATGGAGTCAGTCTGAGCCCCAGCTCCAGCAGAGGTAAAGGCATAGCACAAAAGCCTTTTTGTTCTTCACCAACGTGCAGGATGGGTTTTGACTCTCACATGAATGCTGCTTTTTCATTCTGCTTTTTCCACAAGCCCACAAGTCAAAGGTCTTCCTTTATGGTGCAGTGGTATTAAAGTGTGATATTTGTTTGTGGTGAAGGAGCCTAAGCATTAAAAACTAACATAAATTTCCAGGTGATTGGCTTTTGACCCTTCCATTTCCTTGACTGTATGTTCCCTCTGAGTTGGCATGACATGTAACAGTTCCGATTCAGCTGGGAAGGGAGAAGCTTGTTTACTTTTGGAAGTACATTAATTCTCTCAGGCCACTAGGAGGGGGATTTTCACAAGGAACTAACTTTATGTGAGTTTTGAGCCAAGCAATTTGAAAGAGTTTGGAGAAATGCCCATAGTTTATAGTCCCTCACGGGTCACTGGCATGTTCTAATTCAAAGTGACCAGAGAAGAATTCCTTCCTTGTTTCTTACTTCCTTGTCACCATGTGAGATGCCCCACTGTCATTTGCATCCCAATTAAAAAAAAAAAAAAAGTAATTCGTACTTCTATAAGATTGCTGGGGTGAAGTAAAGAAAATATTCTCTTTAGAATTTCTCATACACACTGCTCATCAGTGATGGACACATGGTAAATTTAATTTGCCACAAACATCATGAAGCATTTAGCAAAATTTTACTAAGAGAGACAGGAACGGAATTTTCGAGAAGGGGGCTAATAGTGTCAGATTAGCCCTGAGGACAACTGGGAGTCTCCTAGTGACCTGTGAAATATCCTTTTTTTTTTTTTTTTTTTTTTTGCACTCCAGGAGGACTGGCTGGATATGGAAGTAGGTGAAGGGAAATGAAGGGATTTTGTGGTGGTTTGGGGGCTTGGGTATATTCCACTTGCAAGTTGGTTCACTTCCTGCGGTTCAGGAAGAGGCCCTGATGGCTGTGTAGACAGTGTAATTCCATAATAGTTAAGGGCATAGTCTTAAATCCCAACAGACTTAGTTTCAAATGCTAGTCTTTTCACTTTATTATTGGAGTTTTCTTATCTGAGAAAAGGCAGTAACTGTCAAGGGTCTTGGAGAACTTAAATGAGATTACAAATGTGCTAATATCTGATGCGTGTATTGAAGTGTAGCGAATTGAATAGTACCCTCCAAAGATATGTCAGTGTCCTGATCCCTGGAACCTATGACTGTGACCTATTTGCAAGAAGGGTCTTTGCGGATGTGATTAAGTTAATGATCATGAGATGAGATCATAGATTAAACTGGCATTAAAATGGCAAGGGTCCTTATTAAGAGACAGAAGAGGAAAAGACACAGGCCATGTGAAGACAGAAACAGGTTGAAGTGATGTAGCCACAAATCAAGGATGCCAATAGCTCCCAGAAGCCAGAAGAGACAAGGAATGAAATCTCCCCTAGAGACTCTAGAAGGATTGTAGCCCTATTGATGTCTTGATTTGAGACTTGTACCCTCCAGAATTGTGGGAGGATATGTTTCTGTTGTTTTAAGCCCCTCGTTTCATGACGATTTGTTACAGCAGCTCTGGGAGGTCAAGGACTGAGCATAGTGCCTGGTCCATGGTCAGTGTTTCGTGAGTTGCGGCCTTAGTTTTCAGACGAATTAGATTTTTTGGGGGGGGGGGGTAGTGTGTTTTCAAAAAGTGCATTTTAAACTTTCTCACTGGTTCTTTTAGCCTTATTTGCTTATTCAGTCCGCCACTCCTTCGGTATTTGTTAAGCAGTTTCCATTTAGTGCTAAGTGTACTGGGTGTTTTTAAAAGAGCACCCCATGATGGAGAACAGAATACATAAGACCCCAGCCTCACGGAGTTCGCTCTGTAGTGGGAGAGACAGACAAATGGAAAATAAAATCCTCACCGCAGTTAAGGCCATGAAGAAATCTGGTTGAGTTTGGGGACAGAGAACAGAGAGAAAAGCAGAGACACTGGTTTTAAGCAAGTGACTGAGCTTGACACCCTGGCAGAAACTTCAGAAAGAAAAGGGTATTTTTGTAGAGGACTTTTGTGTTAAAGCAGAGCATTGACTTTGAGATTTGACTTTGCATTAGGTATGAGATGCAGGAGGCATTTGCATTTGCTGAGTGGAATATTGTTGCTGTCTATGGGGCAACAAGGCAAGTTCCTAGATCTTTAGGGCAGAGGTTGGCAAACTTTTTCTCTAATGGGCCAGACAGTTTATAGAGCTTCTGGGCTGTATGGTTTCTGTTGCAACGTTTTGATTTTACGTTATAGCATTAAGCAGCTGCAGAAAATATGTGAACAAGTGAGTGTGAGTCTGGCTATGTCCCATACTTCATTTACTGGACACTCTAATTTCAAGTGATATTCATATGTTTTGAACTATTTTTCCTTTTTTTCTGTCACCTATTTAAAAATGTAATGACCCTTAGCTTGAGAGCCATACCAGAACAAACAGTGGGATGCGTATGGCCTGTGGATCACTGTTTGCCGACGCCTGTTTTAGAGTGCAGCTTCTCTTCTTGCAAGTAAAGGAGCAACATTCTGTGCCTCACGATTCTGCCGTAAGCAGCAGCCAGCAGGCAGGATTGGAGACCTGTGGGGAAGAGAAGACCCCATGGGAAAATAGTGTGCTATCTGTGCAGAATTCTCCATTCTTGGTGACCTGATAAACATGGGCCTGAGTTTCAATTAAGATTTTTTTTTTTTTTTTGCTTCATGGATCAACATTTAATGATAATATTTCTTCTTGATGTTTCGGCTATAAAAGTGCAAATTATGCATGAAATCGATGTACATTATTCCATCATGAACTAATCTGATAGAAAAACACATTAGGTATTTATATCAAAAACAAGTCATTCATAACTATTAAAACATTTCAGAAAGGAGAACTATGTTCCTGAACACGTGAATGACTGGAAATTGAGGCCATTCGATTATGACCAGGGAGATGGAGCGCTGTGTTCTTACCATCTTGCTGGCATTGCCCAGTGACCCTGAGATCATGACCTGAGCTGAAGGCCAAGGCTTTAACCCACTGAGCCACCCAGGTGCCCCGGCCATAGATTTTAATATGATAAAAGACATTACTTTTTTTTTTTTATTCTACGGCATTATTTCCCAAATGATAGTGCATTTCTATATAATACTGTATTTACAACCTCCTCCACATTTTGGGCTCTGGAAATAGGGTGATAAACAAGTGGCTATGAATTAGAATTTGTCAGATGTTTTGTGGATTCAGGTGTCTTACTATTCAGCCCTTGTGGGTACTCCACAAAAGAAGTCACGTTTTGGCTTCTAAATTTTTAAGTATCTACCTTCTCCCTCTCTCCCTCCCTCCCTCCTTCCCTCCCTCCCTCCTTCCCTTCCTTCTGTTCTTTCTTTAAAGATTTTATTTATTTATTTGACAGAGAGAGAGAAAGAGAGCACAAGCAAGCAGAGGGAGAGGGAGAAGGCGGGGCTCAGTCTCAGGACCCTGGGATCATGACCTGAGCCAAAGGCAGACGCTTAACCAACTGAGCCACCCAGGTGCCCCTCTGCCTTCCTTTAAAATCTCATAGTTAGCCATGCTGATTCTATGTAGTATCCACAAAAAGTACATCCTATTGTCAATAAGTTTTTGTATGTTTAACGTAAAATTCCAATTTAAATCCAAATATGATCTTTTATAGATCATAGATTTTTTAGAGCTTAAGGAGGCCTCAGAGATGAGCTAACCCAAACTTCATTTTATACCTGAAGGAAATGGTGGGGAAGTGACTTCATAATTCATTAGTTTTACCATTAACTATAGTTGGATTCTATTTCACTCTGTAATGACGTTGGGTGTCCTCTGAACACTGAGAAGTGTTTGCTCAATGCGTTGTATATGGGACAAAATCATTCCTAGCCTCTCTTGTATCATTTCCGGTTTCCTAATAAATATATCTGGGAGATCAGGAAATCACACGTCAGTTGGCTTAGTTAACTTTCTTTTCATATAGCCCATGGCTTTGGACCTTGACACTAGGAACTGCTCCATGTAGTATTGTTACCTTTATTAAGAGTTTAAGATAAGGGTATATATGCTCACCTCAGAGAGTGGAAGTAAAATTATTCTAAAGGGACCCACTGTGTAAAAGCGGCGAGGTGGCTGCTCTCTGGATGTTGGGGTAGATCAGCAAGTGGCTGATCAGGTGGCTGGGACTTGTGATGGGGTGGAGGCCTCGTACAGGAAGCAAGCAGTTAATGTCAAGGCATCTGGTCGATGAGGGACCAACTGAAGCACTCCACACAGTGGTCAATATTGTCTCTAAGCAGGCAGCAAATAGAGATCTAGGCTAACTGCAGAATTATTATTACCCTGGATTTGGGGGCAGGATTCAACTCTTGAGAGGAGCTCTCTCTCTTGAGAGATACCTATGTCTTCAGTCAGGGGTTCTAGAAGATTAGCAATGAGAGTTTTCCAGAACTAGGGAAGGGGGCCTGAGAGAGGAGCCCAGAAAGAAAAGCACGGATAAAGGAGAGGGAAAGGAGTTAGATAATTTAAGCACATCTTCCCCTGTCTGAACTCAGAGTGTGAGCCCTCAGTGAAGTCGGCCTTCAAGAGAAGCAGAGATAACAAAGGCAGGGTTGCGGGCAATGACCCAGTCTACCCCTATCACTCCAGTCTAGACCGTATTCAACAGTCGTGCTTGATCCTTGTCTGCCTTCACATGGTCTTTTCGGCTTGACAATGCTCACTTGCTCTTCTTGGATTTTTAATTTGGACATTTCCGCGACAACAAATTCCTCATAATATCTGGACATAATCACCGTTCTTTTAATGGCTCTTATTGCAGAGAATAGACAATATCATTCCATTTCATAAATACCTATTATATGGCAGAGCTATAGCAATTGATATGGCCTTTTATGTATTTAAAGTCACATTTATAGGTTATCAGGCTGTCATTCAGTGATTTTTATCTTGGCTGAAACATGAAACATGAAATGTTTCTGCATTTCATGACATCTGATTTTTAGCATTATTGATATTTATAAATAGTTGCATCATAAAATGAGATATATAAAACTTAAAGTCCCTTTAACTACCCAGTTTCTGTGGTAGAAATGTCTGGTCATTTCTTGACCCATCTTTGATCCTGGTAGGTGAGACTCTCTACCTGATTTCTGTG
>CM053610.1:94558169-94586154 GCA_028646535.1 Procyon lotor | reverse complement strand
TGAGTATGTGAGCAGTGCAGCTCTCTGTGTTGTGGTCATTCAGGAGCCCATGCTGATGGACGCTGTGCCATCATTCAGGAACTCTGCCAACACAATATACCATTAGATGGGTGCCGAAGTTATATCCAGTTCAGTCAGTCAGAAAGGGGGAAAGAGCATGGAAAAGTTCAAGAGAGGTTTCTAAAGGCTAGTCTTCAATTCTATTGGCTTCATCAGTTTGGAGGAGAGTTGGAGAAATCTCAGAATCAGGAAATAAAACCCTGACTATCTGATTCCTGAGCCCTTGCTCTTAGCTGCTCTCTTAACGTTATCTTTTCTGATCTTGTTCCTTGTCCCAGTCCATTCAGGCTTCTATCACAGAATATCATAGACTTATATGCAACAGGGCGGCTTATATGCAGCAGAAATTTATTTCTCATAATTCTGGAGGCTGGGAGTTATAAAATTAAGATACCAACAAATTCACTGTCTGGTAAGAGCCTGCTTACTGGTTCCTAGACAGCCTTCTTTTTGCTGTGTCCTCATGTGGAACTTTCTGGAGTCTCTTTTTAAGGGCACTATTCCTATTCATTAAGGCCCTGCTGTCATGAATCAAATTACTCCCCAAGGCCCCACCTCCAAATACCATCATACTGGGGATTAGGTTTCAGCATATGAATTTTAGTTGTGGGGAACAGACATTCTGTCAATAGAATTGTCTAATTTCTGGAATTCTACCAAATCAACTATTATTGGAATGCAGTCCTCTATGATCCTGTGCTAATAGAGAACAATAAAATTCTTATTTGAATATTTCCTGTGTTTTCCCAGACTTCCCCCCTAAAGGCCCTCTTTCCCTCTCTCTCATTCTCTCATTCTCTCATTTTTTATAGAGCTCTAAATTGGATGTGAGAGCATAATTTCCTTCTTTTAATGGCTTGGAGATCTATATTTGCCCTAGGAAATGAGGGGAACATAGATAGGCACACAATCCAAAATCAGCAGTTATGTCTGTTTTAGAGGCTGCAAGCTTCATATCCTTCAAGGAAGGTGGGTTTTTTTTTTTTATTGTTTGTTTATTTACTATATTTTAAATTTAAATTCAATTAATTAACATATACTGTGTTTATGTGTCCTCTGAGTCACTTACTCAGTGACTGTATTATTAATTTCAGTATATTATATACTGTATAATAATACAGTATATACTGTATAATTAATTTATTATTAATACTATAGTATTAATTATATTAATGATGCTGTATATTAATTTCATATTAATATACTGTATTATTAATTTCAGTGGTAGAGGTCAGTGATTCATCAGCCTTTTATAATACCCAGTGCTCATTACATCACATGCCCTCCTTAATGTCTATCACCCAGTTACCCCATTGCCTCACCCTCCTCCCCTCCAGCAACCCTCAGTTTGTTTCTTAATGATTAGGAGTCTCTTGTGGTTTGTCTCCCACTCTGATTTTATCTGTTTTATTTTTCCTTCCTTTCTGCTCCTCTGTTTTGTTTCTTAAATTTCACATGTGACTGAAATTGTATGATAGTTATCTTTCTCTGATTAACCTATTTTGCTTAGCATCATACCTTCTAGTTCTATCCATGTCATGGCAAATGGAAAGATTTCACTTTTTTTTTTTAAAGGTTTTATTTATTTATTTTGACAGAGAGAGAGAGAGAGATCAGAAGTAAGCAGAGAGGCAGGCAGAGGGAGAGGGGGGGAAGCAGGCTCCCTGCTGAGCAGAGAGCCCGATGCGGGGCTCGATTCCAGGACCCTGAGATGATGACCTGAGCTGAAGGCAGAGGCTTTAACCCACTGAGCCACCCAGGTGCTACCCCCCTTTTTTTGATAATGGAAGGAGTTTTTAAAACTGTCTAACTTAATCTATTATACGGAAGGCCTCTTACCCCCTTTTTCAACTGGATCAAAGAGGCTGAATGGTTTTCTTTATCATCATATTTGTTAGCCAGTAACCTCAAGTTTCATGTAAAAACTTACCTGTGCATATGAATCTCCTTTGGGATAAAAAAATTCATTCTGAATAATTGTTAATGTTCTATTTTTAAGTCCCCAGAGGTATTTCTGTCTTTTTCAGTGTATGCAACTCAGTTTTCAATTGTGCCACTTGAGGCTTTTCTGACTTTGGCTATTTTTCTAAATAGCTATTTCATAATCCTGATAAACAGCACATATGATTTCAGTTAGCCACAGAGATAACTACATTTAATAGTATTAGCTAAGATGAAAGACACTTTCCATTCAAAAAGTGTCCAAAGACACTTTCTGCCAAGAATTTGAGGCAAACATGCCAAATGTTTTGCTTCTTTTAAAAACATAACCATCCAAAAGAACTGCAATTTCCGTGAGTTTTATAGGTAGAAAAAAATCTTTAACTTAAGCCTGTAATCCAGAGTTATCTTGAGATATAATGATAGGAGCTCTGGTGGGCTTACCCTTTAACAGAAGGTGGGATTGTTCTATAACATTTGAGCCTGTTGAAGACAAATTCATTGCAGATAGGAAGTTTGTGGGTTCATATGGAAAAAGAAATTACTCGTATTTAATGATAAGATCTGACCACTATGAGATGCTGCCAAATTTACTAATATGCCAATGATATGCTGAATATAGATTAAGTACCATCTTATTTTATGTGCTTTATTTTGTTGCAAAAATAATTTGGGAGAAGTGTAAATGATCTACTCAATGTGAGTGATTTTGCCTTTTTTATTGTGGTAAAATACACATAATATATAATTTACAATCTTAAGCACTTTAAGTGTATATTTTAATGGTATTAAATATATTCATCATGTTGTACAACCATCACCACTGTCTGTCTCCATAGCTCCTTTCATCTTGTAAACCTGAAATTCCATACCCAGTAACTATCCCTTCTCTCCTTTCCTGTAAGTAGAATCATACAGATTTTGTCTTTTTGTTAGTGGCTTATTTCATTTAGTATAATGTCCTCATGTTTTACCCATGTTGTAACGTGTCAGAATTTCCTTCCTTTTTAAGACTGAAATAATATTCCATTGTATGGATATACCATTTTGCTTATCCCTTCATTCATTGATGGATAGTTGGGTCATTTCCACATTTTAGCTATTGCAAATAATACTGCTATGAATATAGGTTTAAAAATGTCTCTTTAAGATCCTACTTTCAATTCTTGTCGGTATATACCCAGAAGTGAAATTGTTGGATCATATGGCAATTTTTTAATTGCTGTTCTTAATTTCTTGAAGAACCACCATAGTGTTTTCCATAGCATTTACACCATTTTTCTTTCCCACTGACAGTGCACAAGAATTTTTACCATGTTTCTTAGGAGGCAGCTATGATGTAATAGTAAGTGCATCAATTTTAAAGACAAAAGAAAACTGAATAGGAGTTCCAGTTCCTGGATAGCAGGAACTATCATGTGATTCAGGACTAAATGATTCTAATCTCTCTGAATCTCAGATTTCTCACTTTAAAAAATGCCTGTGACATTAATGAAATAATGTGTATAAAGGCCATGGGAACTGTCAGGTGCTATAAAAATATCAGTTATGATGTAATCAAATACTGAGAAATAAAGGTCTGTAATGTTTCCTGATTACATAGATAGATAGATAATAAATAAATAGATAGATAGATACACACACACACACACACACACACACACATTCACACATATTTTTAGGTAGTGTCAATGAGTATTTCTCTACAGAGCTTACTATTTGCAGTACCTACTGAATTTCAGTAAATATTAAATTTAACGTCAATGATAATCTCATGGAGATTATCTCATGGAGAAAAGCTCCATTTTATGTTATTAGTTTAAGAATATCAGTAGGAAAATCCCTGCTGTGTATAACTGTACTTTTTGGCCACTAGTGTGCTCTGCCATGACTTAGTTCTTCTAAAGGACAATATTTAAGACCTAGGGAGTTGGATGCAGTGTATGATTGACTTAGGTGGGTTTCTGGGGCTTTGCCATGTAACATCTTTTTGACCTAGGACAAGTTCCTATGCCTCGGAGCTTTAATTTCTAAGTTTTAAAACTGAGAGAATGGGAGTAAATCATCATTACAGGCTTTTCCTGACTCTGAAATCTCTGGCTGTGAAGTCCCTGGATGGTTAGTCTAACTCTGGGCAGTGCTCTTGAGTTCAGGTAGCACATGGATCCAGAACAAATTCGTTGAGAGAGTAAAGTAGTAATAGAAGTAAGAATAATTTATACCAAGAATGAGTGAAATTTCTTTTTTTTTTTTAAAGATTTTATTTATTTGACAGAGAGAAACACAGCGAGAGAGGGAACACAAGCAGAGGGACTGGTAGTGGGAGAAGCAGGCTACCTGCCGAGCAGAGAGCCTGATGCGGGACTCGATCCCAGGACCCTGGGATCATGACCTGAGCCGAAGACAGACGCTTAACGACTGAGCCACCCAGGGACCCCATGAGTGAAATTTCTTAACCGTAATAAGAGAATGACTTGTTATTGGAAAAGATCTGATAAAGTATGTAGTCTTTGGAAGATAAATTATCAAACAAATGAATGACTCTGCTTATTAGTGTATAATTGATAAAAATAATATGATATTCCAGAGCAGCTCTGGCCAGTACAGTATTCTACAACAGTGGAAATGTTCTATATCTGCACCATCATTATGGCAGCCGCTAGCCACTGTAAATCTATTGAGAAGTTGAAATGACTAGTGAGACTAAAGAACTGAGACTTCTCAATGTTATTTAAATTTATTTAATCAAATTTAAAGTAGCCATATGTGGCTAGTGGCTATCTTACTAGAGCACAGTTATGGAGAATGTGATCTGTTTCCTGAATTATAAGCTTCTTTAGGGAAATAAATCTGATTATTCATCTTACTGTGCATTCACTAAAATTAACACAAGGCATGTAGTAGGAGATCAGTAGATAATTGTGGCAAGAAAGATGTTTTTTGAAAAAAAAAATCTGTGGGCAACTATATTTGGATAAGTCTACATTTCCTATCACTTTGGAGATTCATAATGCATATTAATATATTATATGCTTTGGAATTTTTCTAAATAGATTTATTTTGCTTTAAATCTGCATCTCAAACTTATTTCACTCTAGACTCTTTTTATGTGTATGTTTGTGTAAGAGAGATTAAGAAAAGGCAGGAGGGAGGGGAGAGGGAAAAAGAGGAAGAGATGGAGAGAGAGAGAGAGAGAGAGATGGATGAGCTCACTCTGGTTAGGTGCCTGGATTCTATTCTTCATATATACAGATGGATAATATTGATGAAGTGAAGAGTTTTGGAGTAGAAACTAGAGGATAAGCATCCAGGAAACTAGGATAGAAAATATTTAAGGACTCAGAACCCTCAGAATTGGGAAAGGAGACTTAGAATCTGGAACTCCACATGAGACTGGTCTTCATGAGGTGAATATCTTCTCCTGTGGGAAATAATCATTGTTCCTGAATATTCAAAGTAATGTTTGTTTTTAATTTTTTTAAGTCTTAGGGATCATTTATTTAGAGGTCTTTTTTTTTTTTTTTTTTTTTTGAGGACTTTTCTATTTCTTATGAAGAAATGTCAACTTTAAACTTGAATTTGGTACTTAAGGTACTAGGATTTCTCCCTACAAAGATTTTTGAAATTTATGTTAAAACACAACAGAAAGTCAAATTATTGTCCTTGGATTTCAGAAGTTGAAAGTTTGGTTGGAGTTGAATCACATTTAACTAAAAATTAGACACAGTTAATATCTAATAAACAGAGCAAGAGGGAAAAAAATTGAGGCTTCTTGTTTATCTAGCTTTCTGTCTTGCTGAGAGTTGATGCATAAAAGTGTGAGTGAGAAGGGGAGCTGCCTGAAAGTACTACCTGCTATAACATTTCTTTCCAGAGAGTAAAAAATACTCAGTTACCTCTTGGTTTATGAGGCAATGAAATATTCCAGCACATAAATATTGACGCTGAAACCCATGGGATGTAGGAGTGCTAAGCACATTTGCAAGACATAAAGACCAAAGCTAAATGAAGTTACATCTTTTCCTATAAAATGCAATCTGTCCCTCAATGGATTTTACCATCCTGTTGTTTTTATTTCCTCCATCTTTATAATTGGAGACACCCTGCTGGCCCGTTGAAAACACCGCTAGTATTTCTTCCTGAACGTTAGCCAAACTACTGATGATTATTCTTAAAATTCTGATTAGGTGTTTGAAGTTAAAATTAAGACATCAGGGACATGCCAGGGTGTGAGCCGAAAGTTGAGAACAGCAAAATGGCTAAATAAAGGCATTAAAAAAACAATCTGTGAGAACAATATTATGAAATGAAATAGATTTTTAAAATGGAAAATACTGTATTGCTTTTAACTTGCCTTGGAGCAAGAAGAATCTGAATTCTGCATACTGAATACAGCTGCTGTAATGTTTATTTAGTTTTTATCTACATGGACAGGGGGCTTCCTTGTAGCAGAAGTTAGCATGCACGCGCGCGTGCATGTGGGGGTGTGTGTGTGTGTGTGTGTGTATGCAGATGCTGGTAGGTGAGTAGATCTTAATTAGAATTCTCTTGTTAAAAGTTGTGTAAAACAAGTTTGGAGTACATTGTGTTGAATCCCAAAGTTTGGTGGGGAGGAAAAAATGCATTTCTTCCCAATCAGACTTGACTTTACAGAATCATGTAAGAATTCCCTGGTGAGCTATGAAACTTGAGAAATGTTATTTTGGTTGTATATGTCTCTGCTCTCCCAATCAGACCATAATATCCTTGAGAATAGAAACAATAATAACGTACTTACTCATTTACCAAACATTTATCCCAGGCCTAGTACATTGCAGTCATTACGCTAGGTATTGGGTCCATAATGAACATTATAGTCATGGTCCTTACTTTCAAGGAGCTTATAATCTTGGGTTGGGGGAGACAGATAGGAAGCATGTGAAGGGCTTCATATATTTCAGATACTGACAAGTACTGATAGAGGCATGAAGAAGGTAGTGTGATAAGGAATAAGTGTAGTTCAGGAAGGCCTTTCTGAGAATGGAGCTTGAACTGAAGCTCAGCATGAAGAAAGAGCCAGTCATAAAAGGGCAAACTGAAGGAAGAGAAATAACAAGTGGAAGACCTTAGCGTGGAGAGCTTTAGCTTTCAAGGACAGAAAGAAGCCCAGGCCGGGGTGCTGAGAATTCTAATTAACATTGGGAAAGTAGAACCAGATGAGGTCTGAGAGGTTGGCAGAGTCAGATCACTTAGGGCCATGACCATGTAGGTCATGTTGACACTGCCATTTTGCTGAATGCTTTACCTTACCTACATGGTCTCTCATGGCAAAACCACAACTCTGATTTAAGGTTCAACTCTGTCTTTCCCTCTAAAATATGGAACACGGTAATAATGCCCATTTTCATCATTTTCATCCCATGTTATACTGGAAGTCCTAGACAGAGCAGTTAGGCAAGAAAAAAGAAATAAAAGCACTCACATTTGAAAAGAAGAAGTAAAATTATTTGTTTGCAAATGATGTGGTCTTATATGTAGAAAACACTGAGGACTCAACAACAATAACAACACCCTGCTAAAACTAATAAGCAAATTCAGCAAAGTTGCAGGATGCAAATCAATATGCAAAAATCAGTTGCATTTCGATATGCTAACAACAAACTATCAGAGTGAGAAATTAAAACAATCCCCTTCATAATGGCATCAAAAAGAATAAAATATGTAGGAAAACTTGTACATTGAGAACTATAAAACACTGATGAAAGAAATTAAAGCGGACACATAAATGGAAAGGTATCTTGTGTTCATGGACTAGCAGAATTAATATTGTTAAAATGCCCATGTTACCCAAAGTGATCACATTCACTGCAATCTGCAAATCACTACAGATTCAGTGCAATCCCTACCAAAAATCCCAATGACATTTTTTACAGAAATAGAAAGAAATAGAAATAGAATAATAGAATAGAAATAGAAATAGAAAGAAAAAACCCTAAACTTCATCTGGAACCACAGAGAACCCTGAATAGCCAAAACAACCTTGAGAAAGAAGAAAGCTAGAGGCATTGTGCCTCCTGATTTAAAAATATGTTACAAAGATTCAATATTTAAAATAGGTTGGTACTGGCATAAAATTAGGCTTATAAACCAATAAAACAGCATGGAGAGCCCCAAAACAAACTCTCACATATATGTTTAACAAGGGTGCCAAGAATACTTATGGGGAGAGGACCGTCTCCTCAACAAAAGGATATTCTGTTTTCAGCCCTGGGAAAACTTGATATTTATTCGTATAGGAATGAAATTGGACCTTTATCTTATACCATACACAAAAATAAAAAGTTAAAATGGATTAAAGACTTGAACATAAGACCTGAAACTAAACTCTTAGAAGAAAACATTGGGGAAAACTTTTGGACATTGGTCTTAACAATGATTTCTAGTATATGTCACCAAAAATACATGCAACAAAAGCAAAAATGGACAAGTGGACCACATCAAAATATAAAGCTTCTGTATAGCGAAGGAAACAAAGAGAATGCAAAGACAGTCTATGAAGTGGAACCTGAAGAGAAAATATTTGAAACCATATATCTGAGAAAGTGTTAATCTCCAAAATATATCAGGAACTTTTACAACTCAATAGCAACAAAATAAGACAATAAGAAAAAACAAAGTAAAACGAAACAAAAACAGTTTTAACCCAATTAAAAAATGGGCAAAGGACTTTAGACATTTTTCTGCAGAATACATACAAATGGTCAATCAATATATGAAAAGATGTTCAGCATCACTAATCATCTGGGAAATGCAAATCAGAACCACAATGAGGTATTACCTCACACCTGTTAGGATGATTTTTATTTTTATTTATTTTTAAAAAGATTTTATTTAATTATTTATTTGACAGAGAGACAGAGAGAGAGAGAGAGAGAGAGAGAGAGAGACAGATAGATCACAAGTGGGCAGAGAGGCAGGCAGAGAGAGAGGGGGAAGCAGGCTCCCTGCTGAGCAGAGAACCCGATGTGGGGCTCAATCCCAGGTCCCTGGGATAATGACCTGAGCCAAAGGCAGAGTCTTTAACCCTCTGAGCCAACCAGGTGCCCCAGGATGATTTTTATTTTAAAAAAGTACAAAAGATAACAAACTTTGGTGAGGATGTGGAGAAATTATAACCTTCGAACATTGTTGGTGGGGATGTGAATTATTGAAGTCTACTATGGAAAATGTGGAGTTTACTCAAAAAACTGTATGACTCAAAAAACAAAAAATTGTATGATTCAGCAATCTAGGTATATAGTCAAGGGAATTGAAATCAGGATCTTAAAGAAATATCTGTCCCCTGATGTTCATTGTAGTATTATTCACATATGCCAAGATAGAAGCAACCTAAATGTCCAATGGATAAAGAAAATGTGGTATACATACAATGCAATAATATTCAACCTTAAAAATGAAGGATATCTTCCCATTTGGGGATATGGATGAATGTAAAGGACATTTTGTTAACTGAGATAAGCCATATATACAAAAGGACAAATACTATAGGATGCCCCTTATATGAGAAATCTAAAATAGTTAAACTCATAGAATCAGGGAATGGTATGGTTGTCTCTAGATGCTGGGGATAAGCGGAAATGGGAAGTATTAGTTAAAAGGCACAACATTTCAGTTATACAAGATGACTAAGTCCTACAGATCTGTATGGCATAGTGTGTATAGTTAACAATATTGTATTGCATACTTAAAATTTTGCTAAGTCAGTAGATCTTATGTTAAGTGTTCTTATCACAAAAATAATAAATAAGAAGGCAAGAAGAAACCTTTGGATGTGATGGATAGGTTTATGACATAGATTGTGGTGGTAGTTTCATGGGTGTATACTTATCTCCCAGCTCATCACATTGTATATACCATTTGTGTATAGATTTTGTATATCAAAGCAAATAAAACAACTGTCTCATAAGAAAGGATGAGATGAGACTTAGTGCCTTTGTCCTTATTAATGCTGAAAATAGAAAGCTATATTTCTAGGGATGCCTCGGTGGTTCAGTTGGTTAAGTGTCTGCCTTCAGCTCAGATCAGGATCCCAGGGTCCTGGGATCCAGCCCCGCGTCATGCTCTCTGCTGAGTGGGGAGCTTGCTTCTCCCTCTCCCACTCCCCCTACTTGTATTCCCTCTCTTGCTGTCTCTCTCTGTCAAATAAGTAAACAAAATCTTAAAAAAAAACCCCAAAAAACCAAGAAAGCTATATTTCTAAACTTCATTACTTTACCTCCTGCAAATGAAATATGTATCCATGGATTATCTTTTAATGACATAGAAGATCCATAGGAGGTCCCGTCATTGTGACGAGCACTTATGTTTCTTACGAAAGGTGACTATTAAACTTATTCTTTAATTGTTCACCTGTTCTTGTATAGGTATCTATGTGCAAATTGGGATTTTAAAATTTGTATTTATCAGAGTTTATCTCTCCTAAAAACTTGGCAGGGACTTCTGATTACTCTCTCCCCCTCCTCTGCTTGTTCCTTCTTTCACTATTCTTGCCATGTTTATCAGGAAACTCAAATACAAATTTAATCATAAAAATGCAGTGGGATGCCTGAGTGGCTTAGTCAATTAAGTGTCTGCCTTCAGCTCAGGTTATGATCTGGGCTTCCCGGAACTGAGCCCCGTGTTGGGCTCCCTGCTCAGGGGGAGTCTGCTTCTTCCCCTCACATACCCTCTGCCCCTTCTTCCCCTTCCCACTCCTGGTTTCTTTCTCTCTGTCTGCTCCATCAAACAAATAAATAAATGTTTACAAAAATGCAGTAACTAAAGGAGCCTAGGCGTATACTAAATTTGTATTTCCCAATAGCTATAGATTTGAAATTTTCTACTCCTGTTTTAATACTCACACTTTGCATACATATTTAATTGTGGCACTCAGATCCTTTTCAAACAGGAAAAGCATCCTTTGTAAACTAACATATGCCTAGTAAACAAGCCATTTGCAATAGTAATTAACATTTTCTTATTTCTATAGTAAGATCCTCAGTTTCATTCTTTGGGATTTTTAGCTTTCTTTTCTTTTTAAAAAGTATTTTTATTCAGATATAATCATCTTACAGTGCTGTATTAGTTTCAGTTGTACAGTATAATGATTCATATTTCTCTGTGCTCATCAAGATAAGTGTACTGTTAATCCTCTTTACCTAGTTCAGCCATCCTCCTATCCTCTGCTCTCTGGAAACCACTTTCTGTGTTTAAGAGTCTGGTTTCTTGTTTGTCTCTCTTTTTTTCTTTCTTTCTTTGTTTTGTGTCTTAAATTCCCTATGTGATATGGATAGGCCAAGAAGGTGTAATTTTAAGTGAAGTAAGTCAGAGAAAGACAAATACCCTATGATTTCATTCATATGGGGTTTTTAGCTTTATAACTGTAGCTCTACCCAGGTTGCCTCAGATTCTTCTTCTTTCCCCCCAGGTTGTGTGGGGGCTTTTTCTTCTAACGGTTTGTGTCAGAGATTCTTTTGGGGACCTGCTCTGGTGACTGGAGCTGCACTGAGAGCTCATGCCCAGCTGGGAGGTAACATCTCTTGGGAGTGGCCCTTAGTCAATGGCTGATGAGAGCCTAGCTCCTGTGCCTCCAGTCAGGACAAACTGATGTGTAATTTATACTGTCCAACCTTGGCTTCCAGCAGGCTGAGGTTAAAGCTGATGGTGAAAGTGTGGCCGGGCCTTCCTTCATATGAACTCACACCCTTGCATGGCCTCTTCACCTTCTTTGTCCTGCTTTCTTCATTCCCTGCTACTCTTGGCAACACTTCCTTAATAAATGACCTACATATGAATTTTGCACTCAACATTTGCTTACTTCTAATGAACCTAATCCAAGATACCACTTACAGAGTTTGAATCTTTACAAACACACATACACACCCCCCCATACAATGTTGGAATGCTGACTGTAGAAATAAAAAGGCATAGTAATTATTTAAATTAATTAAAGCATGGAGATATTCAGAGTAGAAACCACATAACTATCCCAGTCTTAGGGTCATTAATAACAAGTTCTTATTGGAAGAAGCAAACTTCTTTGGGATATTGTTAATAAAGACTTGATGCCTACAGTGGGGAGATTAAGGCAAACTGATGGCTTTGGAGTCCAACAGGTCTTAGTAACACTCATTAGATGTACATAACACAGTATATCTGCAAACCTTATTTTTTTTTTTAATCTTTGAAGTGGGAAATATAATACCTACCTTGTAGGGTCATTTAGATTAAAAGTTGGGACATGTGAGACAACTGTCTCAGTGAGATGTTCATTCTCCAAATTAAAACCACATGCATTATAGCTGTGGAGGTAACATGTTATTTATAGATAAATAAGATTCTTAAAAAGAAAGGGGAAATTTCCGGGCATACTGGTATCAGACTTGTAAGATGTTAAACAGTCTAAATGAGGAGAAAGAAAGAAAACCCCAATTATTCAACTACAGATTTCTTGTTGTTAAATAAAGGAAGGCAATAGATTAAAATCAGGAGAAAGCAGACATTAGTAACTGTCTGTTCACTGTTGAATTCCCGGTGTTTTACCTAATACCTATCATAGAGAAGGCTCTTCTGTAGAACAGAATCCCACTGAATACAGTTAATAATTTCCGATATACACCTCATGCTCAAATTAACTTCAGAGTAAACCTTACAAAGCTCTTACTCCTTATGTGGATTCAGTCATTTCCAAAACAATAACATTAAAGGTTTTAGTGCTTTTATAGAGCGTCTAGTTGATGAAGCTTTTAAAATACCACTTTGGTTAGATATTAGGTTGTGAGGACCCTTCCAGATCATTGTAGTCAATATCCTAGAGTCTGGAACTGGCCCCCCAGGTAACCAGCAACTGTAGGACACTATCCCCAACAGGCCTATTTATGTCTGGACATGCTATTAGTTATAACATTATTAATAAGGGCTTACTTCAATTTAGTGGTTCCAAACAATAGAACATTTCTTTGTTTAAATCAGTTGGAAGGAAAGGATGCTAAAAATACTGCCAGAGAAATCAGTGAAAGAGTCAAGCTTGCTCATTTATAATCAGAGTGATTGTTGAAAAGGATAATGGGAATGACAGTTATAAAACTGAGAAGCCCAATGAGAGAAGCCATGAAATTATGACTAGAGCAGGAAAAACAAAAGTTTATTAGAAGCATTCACTTCTGAGGACAGATTAGCTATGGAGGTAAAGCAAAAATAATAGTGAATCAGATTCTGGACACATTTAATAGGAAAGATGTTGATACTCTGTCACTCTCCCCTCCAAGTGAAACAGATGATTCTATAGGGAGGGACTAGATCTGGAAAATTCCACAGGAAGATACCATTCATGACAGAGATTGGGGAAAGAGATCATGATCAAATCTTTCACCCCCTCCTTTCATTTAGTTCATGGGGGCATAGCAACATTCATTCACTGTGTGGTTGTTAGGAAATTTTAGAGAGGACATATGGCAATTTTAAAAGGTAATATGTCTAATCCAAAAGAACTGTGATTCAGTTCTTATAGATGGAGAATGGCAAAGAGGCAGCCCCTGGACATTTATGTGGATTAAATACCAAAGCTTGGGAAATGGTTGTAGGATGACTAAGCTAGCCAGTAATTGCACTCTTGCATGATGCAGTCATTCTACTGGGAGACGTTTTCTTGAATCTTTGCTAATTGCACTAAGCATTACGAGAATTACTACAGTTCCCTTTGGAACACTTCTGTCCACAGTAAACTTTAAGAAGGAAGAAAAAGATCAACGGTTTAGAAAGCCAAGACAAGAGTTCAGAGGAATAGAAGAGGGTAATGGTTTAGTACAAATGATTTCCAAGTTTAGGTATGGGGCACCAAAGTATGTTTTAGATACCATGCATTAGAATACCAACTTACACACGTTGGGGGACATTGTTAAAATTTTCCTAGTTGAGAACAGATTCTGTTCTCAAGTTAAAGAAGTGGAAAAGTCTCTGAGTCTTGTTAATTCAATAAAAAGAAGAGCATGTGCATTCTAATAATGCAATGTGAGATTAGCTATCATGCGTATAATTGTGGGTGTCATATGAAATTCACTTTAATTATGTGTACTCAGTTCTCACTTCGAATGAGAATTTGAAGCTTCCCCATACAGATGTATGTATACTTCCAAATCAACATAAAAATGGCCCTCTACTTGAGTTTCAAAATATTGAGAGAATCTTAACTGTGGGTTTCACTAAATGTTGAGAAATTGCTTCTAAATTAAACATGTAAAAATTTTTTAGATTTTTTGTTTTTGGAAATGCTTATACCGAGGGATGAAATAATTCATCTAGCTAGACAGAAAGCATACTCCCAGCCTTCACTAAATTCTCTTTCAAGGAGCATCGGTTTATATTGCATATACTTTCCAGAGTAAAACTATTAATCTTGTGCTACCATGAATTCATGTGTGTGCTGAGATGGCATTTCTGTAAGAGCTAGTAGTTTGGTAGTTGTACCATGGAAAACATTGATTATACATCACCAAGAATCAGCAGTAAAAACAAATGGTTAGACATGTTTTGGTTGAGATGAAAGTGAACGTAAATCCTTAATTTGACACTAGATTTATGAGCACAAAGTAAACAGAAGTTGGGCCTTTCTTCAACTAACAATGCTAAATGTTTGCTAATATCTGTGTGATGAAACACATTTGTCTTCTGGTTATTGACCTGTTCATATTTTCTTTTCATGTATTGTCCTCTAGAGGAAGACACTTCTTCACTTTAAACTGTCTGCTTACAAAAGTATTAGGTGAAGTTTTCTCTGTGGACTAAGATAGGTAGGTAATTACATTTTCTTGAGTCAGTAGAGAAATTATAAAAAAGTCAAATGTCAGTTTTTTCACAAAGGTAAATTCGTTTTATTAAAAAAAAAAAACCACCCTGCCTTTTTATCCTAAGATTGTGTCCTATTTACTTATATGATTTTAAATTTCCCTGTTATGAAATGATGGGGACAGTAGAAAGTGCTTAGGTTTTTGTTTTTTAAATGTATGTACTTATTGGCAAAAGAACAGTTGACCATATGTGGGTCCTCATTAAAAAAAACCCAGTAATCAATAAATTTCATAACTGGTATACATTAAGCATACACAGCTGTAGTGACTGTGAAAATATTGAAATAAGTTTACAATTACTATTAAGTAACGGTTGCCCTATGTGCCTGCCTTCCTGCCCACTTTGGCCACTCAGTCTCCTTTCTTGGGACTCCAGACCTTCTCACGAGTTAAGTATTAAAAATTTAATGCTTGTCTCAGCTGGGGTCATCAGGATACTATTTGTTCGTAGTTGTTAAATATTTAAAATAGAACCCATGGTAAAACCCAAATGCTTAGGAATCATTGGTATAAAAGGAGTATTGTTAACTAATTCTTTAAGAAAAATAAAAAACACCTCCCAGCCATGGAATCCCTTAAAAACTGTGTTCAAGAAAATCTGGCAACTCCTAGTTTGATTAATATAAGGATATGTTTTTTTTTTTCCTTCGCAGAGTGTGCAGTATAAAAATCTCCATAAATAGAAACACAGGGCTTTATGCTTCCTAGGCATCAGAGTTACAGGATGAGAAAGAGTGGGAAGACCTTAGAAGCTTTGCAGGAGAGAGAGAGTGATGGACCTCTTGCATCTCTTTTCTCTTCTCAAAATTCTTCCTTCAGTAAGAGAAATGGGATCTGTGCAACTAGGAAGAAAAAAAAAATCCAGTGGCTAAAAAAAAAAATTCCGCTTTGACAAACAGCAAGCTTTAAACCAAAAAGATGAGGACAGATATCTAAAAAGACTCTGAACATTAAGCAAAGTGAGTCAGGGCCAAGTTCAAAATCTTGTTTTGAATGTGTTAGATCACATTAAACAAAATTAACAAAAATACCCCCAAAAAACCCTCTCTCTCTTTGGTCTTATACACTTGTCTTTTAAGTGAAATATAGGAGGGCCAGAAGGAGTAGTTAACTTGGATTGACCTTTTGAGCAGCTGTCCCATTAAACTTCAGAGACACCACCTCCCCATTGCTGCAATCGAGTGAGGACAGCTGGTAATGGCCCTGCACATTTAAGCTGCAGAAACACTTTAAAGAGTCAAATAACCCTTTCTGGGGTCTGAATCACCAAAAATGTGTGATGCTCTTACATGAATAATATTGTCATTTGAAATATAAACTTTATTTCTCTGCACTTTGAAACAAAATGAAGCTAGTTATCTTGGTTTTGCTTCTCTTGTTTCTTGAAACTCTGCCACTATATCTGCAGAAGAAAAGAGATGCACCGACAGTTCTCTATTATAAAAATGCATGAATACAACATTTGGATGCCACAGAGGTTTCAAGTATTGACAAGATGATTATATGATTTGCTTTAAGGTTTTTATATTGTCTTCCAAAAGAGGTCTGGACTGGGGAGGGTTAATGGGCACACTGAAATGAGCTGAGAAAATGCCACTGCAGGTGTTTGTTTTAATGGGGTGTTGATGGAAAGCCAAGGGCACTTAAGTAGGGAAATGAGTGAAAGGGAGAAAGTGTTGAAGTGGTTAGTGTAAAAAACAGGTCTGTGACAATGTAAAGCTCTAATGCCTAGAATTGTTCTTGCTTTTCTTGTTTCAGAATGCTGTTTCACTAACTTTTGTATAAGCCCTTTGACTTTCTTACAGGGACAGGGCAATTGGAGTTGAAATTTCACAAAAAGGGTTATTTAATCACACTTAGAAAGCAACACATGCTTAAACTCATTTCAAAATTCAGCAGGTAAAATGAGTTATTTCTCTAGGTATTCTTCACCTGCTTTCTTTTTCCCCTAAAGATTTTGTTTATTTATGAAAGAGAGAGAGAGAGAAAGAGAGAGCGAGCGCTCGAGTGAGCACACAAGCAAGGGGAGTGGCAGGCAGAGGGAGAAGCAGACTCCCTACTGAGCAAGGAACTTGCTGGAAGTTCCTTGGAACTCAGTCCTGGGATCCTGGGATCATGAACTGAGCTGAAGGCAGACGTTTAACTGACTGAACGACCCAGGTGTCCCTTTTTCATCTGCTTTTTAAAAAACCTTATGTATTAGGACATTTATAACATATGCATATACAGTAGTATGGAAACTAATCTAATAATGAACTCCTATTTATCCTCAAAATTATCAACTCCCTAACTTTCTGCTCTTCTCCCCCCCAGATTATTTTGCAATGAATTCCAGACATTATATCATGTCAGTTGTTAATATTTCAATATACATCTCTAAATAATAAATACTATTTTGTGAGTATTATTTATTAATATAGTATTATTTATCTATAACCCATTGACATACCAAAAAGTGCTATATCATATAATAACTAATTTCTTAATGTAATATATATCCAGTTAATGTGGAAAAGTTTATTTCATTTTTTTATGTGCTGCTGAAGCGAGCACAAGTTTCTCATTTTCAAAAAATGGTTTGTATGATAGAAATAATGGACCCCCCAAAGCATCCATATATTGCAATTGGTTAATGTGTCTCTCAATCTATAAGATTCCTCTCTCTGATTTTTTTCTTCTTGCCCCCCCTCCTTTTTTTTTTCTTTTTTGGTGGTTGTTTTAGCAACTGGGCTGTTTGCATACAGGGTAGATTTTGGTGATTACATCCTTGAAGTGTTGTTTACATGTCGCTGTGATCCTTCTAGCTTCTGTAAATTGTTGCCTTTAAGTTTGTTATTTTTGGTGAGACTGCTTCATAGATGTTATTGTTTACTTTCCTAAGGATGTACAAAATGTGTCTACTTGTTTCTCCTTTGTCTGTGCCGAGTTAGCAGTCACTGAAGGCCTTTACCTAGATCTCCAGTGTTTTCATTCCTTCCTATCCTCAAATATTTGGCTACCCTGAAATACAGTTCATTGAGTCAAGGAAGAAAAATTGCTTGATTCCATCCCTTTAGTTATTGTTTTCCAAATAACAAATTGGTTCCGTAGCATCCTCTAAGGAAGAAAAGTGGTATTTTAAAATTACGTTTTTAGTATCACTATAAACTCACCATTTAAATGCATTTAGTACATTCTGATCCACAGTGTTAACAATCCTTACTGAGAGTCAAGAGCCCTTGGACTTGGACTGAAATGTTGGCTCTACCCCAGGTATCTGGCCTGTTGGTCTACCCTATGGATTATTTTTGGACTTAGCAGTTTCCATAATTGTATAAGCCAGTTTCTTAAAATAAATTCCCCCTACACACACACACACACACACACACACACACACACACACACACACACACACACCCACACACACCTTATTTGTGCTGTTTAGCAGGAGAACCCTGACAGTTGTTCAACAAAATCTATATTGATTCACTGGAGTTTTCCTGAGTATCTACTGTGTTTAAGGCATTCCTTTAGGGGCTGAATATACAACACAGAAGAAAATAGGCAAAAAGAAATAGACCTCATGGATTTTAAATTCTAACGTTTTGATCAAATAGTTCTTTCCTTAAAATGCTTTGATTCATCACTTTTTAAATTATTTTTGCTAGTTTTGTTAGTATTTTAGTTCTACATATTACACATATAATTATTGCAATAATTATTCTGCAGAACACCTCAATATGTGTTTAATTCACCTAATTTATTTGCTTACTATTTCTATTGCACATGAAACCATTTTTTGAGGGTAGCTTTTCCTTTCCTGGAAGTACAATAGCTAGAAGTTCTTTTATTTTTTATCTATTTGTTTTTAGATTTTATTTTTTATTTTATTTTTTTAATTAATTTTTTAGGTTTTTATTTAAATTCTGGTTAGTTAGCATACAGTGTAATATTGGTTTCAGGAGTGGAATTTAGTTATTTATCAATTACCTATAATACCCAGTGCTCATCATTACATGTTAGAAGTTCTTTTAGTAAGGATCTGTGGGTAGTCAATTATTTGGCCTTTATTTAATCTGAAAATATCTTTATTTTTATCCTCATTCTCTAAAGTTTTTCTATGTGAGTAACTTTGGGTTTAGAGTTTTCTTCTTTCAAAATATTTCAGTTACATTTCTACTGGATTTCAAGTATTAAAAAATGGTCAATTGTCTGACTTTACTCTGACTACTTTCAAGACCTTCTCTTTGTCTTAGTGTTGCACTATGAATTATCTAAGTGTATATTTAGATTTAGATTCGTATCTCTTGGGCATAATTTCTACATCATGAATCTGAAGGTTTGTTTGTATAACATATAGTTATAGTGTTTGGAAGGTTAAAGTGTTTGGAAAATTATCAGCTTTAGCATTTGGAATATTGCCTCCACCTCATCCTCTCTTTTCCTCTTGCAAATCTGATTAGACTCATCCTATACGTCTCCCCTTTATCTTCTCAGTATCCTAACGCATCTTTATATGTTCCATCTCTTTACCTCTCAGTATTATATTCTGCAGACTTTGTGTGGCCCAAATGGCCCAAAGCTCAAGGCTTTTCAAATAACACAAGTTAATTGAACACTGGAACACTAGAACACTTGCAAATGGTAGATTTGTGGTTACAAAATTTTAGGGGAAGTATTCTTTCCCTCCTCCTGGCTCAAGGTTTGCATCCTTTTTTGTGAGGTGGGTTTATTCCTAGCTCAGCCTATTTCTATCTTCTATAACTATTTACGTATCTATTCTGTGTGTGTGTGTGTGTGTGTGATATCCTGTTAGATTTACAAACATGGCTACGCTCTGCCTTTTTTCTGCCGTCCAAAAGTCCTGGTGAGGTTTGACAATAAGATCTAAGTGTTAGACTCCAGTGAAGCAGCACGTATATCTCTTTGGGAACTTAGATTCTGTATAGGAAACCACTCCACTGGAGAATTCAGAGTCAGTAACAAATTTTATATAAGTAAATCTCTTGATTCTACTGTCTTAATAAATTATGTATAATATAAAACTTTCACAGCTATTAAATTAAATAGCATGAAGTAAACCATACAGATAAGTATCTTACTTCCCCCAGTGGATCATCATCAAAGCCCATTTAGATGTGCATATTTTGCTTTACAAAATGGAACTTCAAAAACAATTTTTAAGCAAAGGAAATGCCATGATTAAATAGGGATTTCAATGAGATTGTTCTGGGTGTCACAAGGAGGAGTTTGGATTAGAGCAGCAGTTCTCAGCCTTGGTTGCCTAATAGGAATATATTGATAGCTTTAATACAATTTTGATATCTCATATATTTAATTGAACTGACCTGGGTTGGGGTCTGGGCATCGCAATTTTTTTCTAAAACAACTCCCCCCAGGTTTATTTTTTTTTTTAAATTTTTTATTTATTTGACAGAAACACAGTGAGAGAGGGAACACAAGCAGAGGGAATGGTAGCAGGAGAAGCAGGATTCCTGCTGAGCAGGGAGCCAGACCCTGGGGTCATGACCTGAGCTGAAGGCAGACGCTTAACGACTGAGCCACCCGGGTGCCCTGGTAATGCTATTTTCAAGCCAGTGTTCAGAAATACAGAGCTAACGCAATATAAATGGGAGAGAAGGTTTTAAACTTAAGAGATAATTTTAAGACAGAATTGTATGACCTGATGACCATGGGATGTGAGAAATGAAAGTTGAACTTGAGAAAGCTAGATCAGATGACTGAAAACATGCTACATTTGTGTTACTATGTTAGTCCAAGTGCTAGCTGTGTGTTAATTAATTTAATCTTCATAGTTGTGTCAGAACTGATTACCTGTTCACTAAACTCCCTTTTTTTTCTTCCTGTGTGTAGAGCTGGAATACATTTCCCAAACCTTTTTTGCAATTAGGCCATGGCATTGAGTGTTGCCTAAAGGAATATATGCATGCAGAGTGATATGTATCATTGCAAGTCTGACCCATTTAAAATAAGAAAAAAATCCTGCTTTCTCTTTTATTTTTTTGTCTGCCAGTTGAGGCCATGGTACCCATGTTGTGTAATGTGTGGCATCTTTTCTTTCTTTCCTGAGTCTCTGAGTGAATATATAGAGAAGAGCAGAATATAACAACTTTTATTACCTTGTTATTGAAAATGAGGGAAGAGATAAAATTTTGTTGCATTAAGCCACTGAAATTTTTGGGTTTATCTGTTAAAGCAGCTAATGTTACCTTAATAATTCTACAAGATAAGTACTATTATTAGCCTTATTTTAAAGATATATCTATGTGGAGGATGAGGTATGGATGTGGTCTTTTGTCATTGATTTTGACCTTGACCTCCTCCTGTGTCATGGCTGCTTTTAGGGCAATCTGCTTCCTATCGTGTTTGGCTGCCCTTCTATCCATATCTGGTATATTTGAAGAGCCTGAAGTGGAATTCATCAGGGCTGGTAAACCCAAGAAAGCAGGCCTCATGTGAGTTACCCGTAAATTCCTTACTCCTGTATATATGGCATATGTAGCAGGACATGTAGGGTATTTGTGGAAAGATTTTTGAGATGCCCATATTACACTCAAGTAGAGGTACTTATAGGTCTGAAACTGGTGGTCAGTGTGATAAATATATTTGAAAATCATCAGCATACAGGTGATTGTTTTGAGCCATGGAATTGATCCCCTGAGGAGATGAAGCAGAGAATAAAGGAAGTAGACTAATGGTAAAGTTTTAGCGCTAACAATGTTTAAGAAGAGAATTTAGTGTGGGAGACTAAGAAGAAAAGTCAGAGGTTAGAAAAAAATGGGATGAAGTATTGTCAAGAAAATCAAAGAGAGGAGTTATCTTTAAAATGGAAGGCTTATCAGTAGTGACAAAAGATACAGAGTTCTGTGAGCTAAAAACCAAAGAAAAGGCCACTTATCCAATTAGGTGGTAAATGCTGACCTTTAAGAAAGCCCTCTCAAGAGGTTGGCATGATTGGAAGTTAGATTGAAATGGTTTGACATGTGACTGAGAAGTGAAAACTTGTGGGCAGTACATGTACATTACCTTTTCAAGATATTTGGCAATAAGGAAAAAGGTATTGTATAGAATAAGCATTATTATCCTTGAATCAGCCAAACATTAGAAAAAGTGAGATTTGGGACAGCAGAGAATGTGTAAGAACAGTCCCTTTCCTGTGAGAAATTTCTACTACTAGGGAAAAATAAATGAATCATCATTATTATTTACCTCAATAGTATTTACAAGTATATATTAAATGGAAATGGGACTATGCTTGAAAAAGTTAGCACTTTGAAGACAGGCTGATGGCTGAAAGTTATTTTGTAAAATTAGAGAGGTAGACTAAAACAAAGTGACATTCTAAGAACCACGTTTAGCAATTAAATAGCAATACGGAGAGCATAATGCTGTTGGAAAATGGGGAATAACGAAATATGTTTCAGAAGAACAGGAAAGAAATGAACTTAGAGGTAAATCAGATATGAGGATGAGTTGCTTGCATAGTAGTGATATCCTACAAGTATGATTCATATTTAATGAATAGGGAGGGAAATCCATGTTCCTTTTTATATTTAATTCTTCTCAGGCAGGAATACTGTATTTGTATTGAGGCCCCATGAATTAAGAGTACTGCAGAGAAGCTGAAGAGTCCCATAAGGAATTATATTCCAGGGGAAGTGTTCACATATGGAAAGTTGAAAGGAAATAGGCATATTTAACATAAAAAACAGAGCCCTGAGGAGTGATTTCAACATGTAAAGTTCTGCAATTAAATTAAATATGATATTAAAAAAAAAAAGGATAACTTGTCCCACAAAATCATTATGTTAGAGGTAGGATAGGATGCAAGGGAAATGTATTAGACTGGCCAATGAGGTAACATGGAATCTGATGGGACTGACAAGGATGCACCACCATGAAAGCCATTGTGAAACTGGGAGGGAGGTGCATGCATGTCAAAATGTGAGTAGCAGGCTGAGTTATCACAAGCAGTCTGGGGAGACAATGCATGGGCAAGAGCTAGGTGTGTATTCTAGGTCCAGAAGGATGGGGTATTCAGAGATCAGAGAGATAGGGCTCCATTTTACAGAGGAAGCTGGGTACAGCAAAAGCCAAAATGTTGGGTCAAGACACGGAACCTCCAAAGTTGAAAGTATCCAGGCTAGAGGAGGACTGATTGGAGCTGAGCGAGGCATCTTCCCAGCCTCTGGAAAGAGCCCTAGCAAGTGTTACAGTGACTGCATATTCTTGTAGAGTTTGCAAAAGCAAGATTGTTTTGGAATTTTGCTGTTGTTGTTTTAAAATGACCATCCTTTCCCAAATTATATGTGTTGAGCCTCACTGTCTCTATCTTGGCATTAGGTTGAAGGCACAGATATCAATAAAAAGAATTGTCCTTTTGCCTCAGACTAGGGGATTCTGTATTTCCTTTGTTGATAGTTATTAGAGAGCAAACTTAGCCAGAAAACGGAAAGTGGTTGGGAAGAGAAGTAGCTAAGTAGGTCATTTTCCAGGAGCATAGATAAGATTATGTGGTAGGAAGAGAGCAATTCAAAGCCATCTTCAAATAGATATATATGTGTGTGTGTATGTGTGTG
Source organism: Procyon lotor (assembly GCA_028646535.1). Classification (NCBI taxonomy): domain Eukaryota; kingdom Metazoa; phylum Chordata; class Mammalia; order Carnivora; family Procyonidae; genus Procyon; species Procyon lotor. The sequence continues at coordinate 94,562,711 of CM053610.1, read as the reverse complement.
TAGTACAGATTATTTGGTGTTTCTGGATTTGGTTTTCTTGAAATTATGTGTTATTGTCTTTTGCTCTTTTTTCTATTGAGTTGTTTCTCTTTTTCTTTTCAAATATATATTTATTTATATGCTATTTGGTACTAAGGATATGAATTCAGGATTTTACCTTCCATCCTAGATTTAGGAGCTCCTTGAGGGCAGGGCTATTTCTTATTCAGAGACTAGTTACACTGAAGAGAGCCAGCGCACAATAAATGAAACTGTTAGGTTTTCTAATAGTTCCCTCACTGAACTGGGAATAGGGATAGGCAATGACAGATTTCTCTCAGGAGCTGAGGCACAGGCATTCAAAATGTGAAGTTTGAAATAATCTGAGCAAATTTGATAAAACCTCTGTATGTCCTTACTCCGTAGTACCTGTATCTTAAAATCATTTCTAAGCTCATTGAAATAACTTTGAATACATCCTATTTTTAAAGTAGAAATTGTCAAGGTGAAAAGGAGGCATCACCTAAATCAATCTTCTTAAATTCCCAGGATGTGGGAAAATTGTTTGAAGATATTTATTTGATATTAATATGTTGCTTTAGGTTTGATTCATTCATTCATTCATTCATTCATTCATTCATTCATTCATTCATTCATCTAACAGATACTTTTAGGAACTGAATATATGCTTGGTTATGTACTAAGGTTTAGGGTTACATTGATAAACAAGGGCATGTCCTATGCTTTATTGAGGCTTCCGTCAAGTGTGTGTTTATCAAAATGTTCATGCTGTTTGAAATGATATGTAAGATGGAAATTAATATTCCTAGGCACCATATAACAACGGAAGCTGATCCAGATCTGTGTGTATTAAGGGATGGGGGATGTTTAGGAAAGGCTTCTCGGAGGTGACCCCACAGCTGAAGTTGAGGTAGGCTAAGAGATCCTGGTGGTAAGGTAGTATGGAAGGAGATGGAGGGACTAGTTTAAAAAAAAAAAAAAAAAAGTTCTATGGAGAGAAAACACAGTTGTCAAAATGACTGTTGCAAAAACCAGAAAAAATTGGTAGAAAATTTGGGGTGGCTGAAGTGAAAACAAAGGAAAGATTGATGTATGGTGAGGATAGAGATGGAGGAAAGGGCTGGACCATGCAGGACATTATAAATCATGATAGGAATTTTGGCTTTTTCTTGAAACAATGAAAAGCTATGAAAAATATTTATTATAGGATATCATGTAATCAGATCCGAGTTTTTTGCAAAAGTCATTCTGGCTCTTTTGTGTGGAAAGGATCAGAGGATCTAAAGTGCATAGAGGAAGAACACTGGGAAGCTACTGCAGTGGTTCTAGTAGGGGAGATGGTTGTTTGCATTTGGTGGTTTCAGTGGAGAGAGAAAGAAGTGGGCAATTTTAGGGGATATTTAGAGGTAAAATAGACATTATTTTTGTAGTGGATTACATATAAACAGGGTGAAAGAGAGGCTGATGTCGAGTTGACTTCTAGGATTATTGCCTATGCAAAACATTCAAAGAAGCTGGAATCACTGGTAAAAGACTGGGTTTTGTGGGGAAGATTCCAAGTACAATCATGGAAGGTTTGGATATGGAGGTGCCTCTCACCTAACCAAGTAATATATCTACCAAGCAGGCTGTGGAATATGTGAGTCTGGAGCTGAAAGGGTAAGTTGATCCTAAAGATAGGAATTTTTCTTAGGATATTTAGTTGTAAATGATATTCCCTTACAAAAACATGAGAAGAACATGTAGGAGCAAGCCTTAAGAACTATAAAATTTAATGATGGTTAGAAAAGGATGAATCTGAATATGAGATATAGTGAGATAATACCAGGTGAATCTTTTCCTTGGCAGCCAAGAAAAGGTAGTGTTTCTAGAATGAGGTAGTAGGCAACATTGTCAAATGCTGCTAAGAGGTCTGGTAATATGAGCAATAAAAATATTAATTGATTTTAGTAAGGCAGAGATCACTTGTGACTCAAGAGAAAGCTGTTTTAGTTAAGTGACTATTTGGAAAGGATTGAACAGGTAAGTGAGTGGAAGTTAAGAAGAGAAAAAAATGGAGTCATCTCTGAAGGACAGTTGTCTGTGTAGAGAGAGAAGGGAGGAACTAAGGCAGCAGAATTGATATGAGAGATGCAGTGTAACTTTTGTTTGTGAATGTCTCCTGGGATCTCCTGTGTAATTAATGGTTCAGAAATACTATGCTTTTTAGGTAGGACTTGAAGAATAATTTTGGTATTTAAATAATAATGGAAATTTATAGTCAAAGTGTATTTTGCTCTATGTTATATTGCTGGTAATAGTATTAGTTGTTTATGTCGTTGTCTTTATGTTAGAATATTCTTTTACGATGACAACATACAGTCTACTTAACGATGAGGCCGTGGGTTTATGTGACCATTTCAAGTATACAGAGGGCATTGAACAGCAAGGGCTGCCTCTTCTTTGATGTTACCTTGCATTGCAACAAGAATGTTTTGTGCACAGGGATTGACTGGGTTTATATTGCACTGAAATGGATAGTGCTGGAGCAGGTACACACATAAGAGAAATAAATGCAAAAGACCATAAAATGCAAGGGTGGTGTCTAGAGAAGAATGCTCTTTTATATTCTGAGATGTTAGTGAAGATGTGGTGATAGAAGTAGGAAGAATCTTTTATTTGGGGACGGCTCTCAATGTGCCTGTGTATTCTTGTGCATTTGAGCTATAAAATATCATACTCATTTTATTTATCATCTTTAATGGGTACTACAGTATTTATTGAGGAAGGTTCAGAGTGTTCAACTCATGACAGATATTTACTCATATAGTATTATGTACACATTACCGGTAGTATCAAAGATTAAAATTTACACTTGAAATATTTAAATATGTCTAAATTTAAATATATAAATCATGCATATGGAAGGCAATGGGACATGAAAGCATGGTGAAAACCATAGACTTCTTGAGTTTAGCTTTAGGGTTTAACTTGGACAAGGGTTTTACATTTTCGAGTCTTGGTTTCCTTATCTTTTTTTTTTTAAATGTCTGATTCTGATATTATTTATTTGTCACTCTTAGAAAATCTCATTTTTGACTGGACTCGTAGGTAGAAGCTCTCAGAGAGGACAGCCTCTGTTCCAGAGAGGATTGCCTCTCTGTTCCTGGCGTTTTTCTTTGACCTCCTTCATTCTCTTGGCCAAAAGTTTAGCATATTCTGTAGCCTCTTCCTTATTTTTCTTAGTGTGCTGTTTCTTCAAAGCAATATGCCGACGTTTATGTTGAAGGACACGTGGAGTGACAAGACGCTGAATCTTGGGCGCTTTGGTTCTAGGTTTCTTACCTTCTTTGTTTAGGGGCTTTCTCACAACATACTGGTGGACATCATCTTCTTTAGAGAGAGATTGAAAAGTTTGCGGATTCTGCGGGCTCTTTTGGGCCCCAGGCGACGTGGCACAGTAGTGTCAGTGAGTCCAGGAATATCCTTCTCCCCTTTTTTTACGATGACCAAGTTGAGAACACTGAGATTGGCATCCACAATGCAACCCTGAACAGATTTGCGCTTTCTCTCTCCAGTCCTCCTTGGTCTGTAGCAGGAGTGTCTCTTACTCAGCAGCAGGCGGACACGGCCATGGGTCAAGACACTCTGCTTCATGGGGAAGCCTTGTTTGTCATTGCCACCACTGACTCGGACCACATAACCCTTCCATTCTTCACCGAGAGCATCAGCAGCAACTTCTGTGGCCATACGCTTCTCATAAAAGGTACGAAGTTTGCGTTCATCGTCCACTTCAATGAGTTTCTGGCAGCCAGTAGCTGGGAAAGAGATGTTCAGCTTCATGTTGAAGCAGCCTATAGTCTCCCTCGGTTTCTTTATCTGTCTTAGGGAGATCTTAATAATAGTAAATAATAGTACCTTCCTTGTAGGGTAGTTGTGAGAATTAAATGAGGTTATGGTTGTGAAGCAGGAAGCACTGGTTCATATTAGCCATCATTATTAGTGCTTTTAAGCCTCTTTACAACCTAAAATTCAGCTTCTCAAACTGATAAAACTGGGTGCATTGTGCTAGAGTGTACTAGAAGCCACAAGATAAATCTAGGGTATCTTCCTGAAGTGAATGTTTTGTTAATATTTACTACCTTTTTTTTTTTTTTTAAGACAGAAAGAAAACGAGAGTGGGGGATAGGGGAGTGTAGGAGGGAAAAGCAGAGGGAGAGGGAGGGAGAGAATCTTAAGCAGACTCTGCGCTGAGTGTGGAACCTGACACAGGGCTTGATCTCATGACCCTGAGATCATGACTTGAGCCGAAATCAAGAGTTGGACTCTTAACTGACTGACCCACCCAGGCACCCTGATATTCACTACACTTCTATATTTTTATGTGAAGTGTAAAAACATTAAATTTTCTTAAATGAAGAGAAGGCTTCAAAGAAAGATGCTGTCCTTGGTGGGTGGGTGAGGAGCCAAGGAATGTGCATCCATTCGTTTCTGTGGCCTGTGGTTCCTCAGGGGCAAAAGCCGTGACTGCTGTTGGAAGATGAAGCATCAAAGGCACTTTTT
>CM053610.1:94431387-94558069 GCA_028646535.1 Procyon lotor | reverse complement strand
CATAAGTTGGAGTAGTTGTGATTTTTGTCTCGGGCTTTGGAGAGCAAAACCTCTTATTTGGGAGAAACTCTTTCTTTATCCTTTGGTCTATTTCAACACCCACTTTGGATATCGCTTCCCCTATGAAGCCTTTAGACCATCTACCCACCAGAATTAATTATATCTTCACCCGTGCAACATTCCGCATTCACTAAAGTACGGAGTAGTGATTTCCTTATACATCTGTATTTCCAACAACTTGAACTCCTTTGTTCAGTTTCCACCGTTCTTCACTTTATGGATTTAGGGACAGTCATGTAGGAAGTCCTCAGTATCTATCTTTTAATTGACATTGATTCAAGGAAGGGTTGCTTATACTAAGTGGAATTGAGCATATACCAGAGGTCTCCAGAGGCTTTCCAAAGGTATCAAAAGAGCCAGTCATTAACAGATTGTCTCACAGAAGTATCCTTGAAGCAAAAACAGGACTTCAGATGGTAGAAGAGTTCCAAGGTATGCTAGAACATATCTGGTCCTTCTCTAAAACTATGTCAGGAATAGATTGGTGTCCAAGAGTACAAATGGGGCACCTTGGGTATGAATTCAGTCTGCTATTATTATTATATTATTAACTATTATATAGTTAATATATAACTATATATATAATATATATATAACTATGCTATTATATTATTAACCTTCAAGTTATGAATCTATAATATGACAAGTAATTACATGTTTATCACTTAAGTAATTTATTTATCAACTAATTTATTAATGTGTAATCTGTAAGCCCTGCAAGCTATGAATCTGTAATATGACAATTAATTACATATTCATTAATCTAGTGATTTTCACTCAGGTCTGTGGTAGTTGTTCTGAGTGGATTAGAGATGCAAAAGAATGATCAGTTCTATTCTCTGGTTTGTAATGGCTTATGTTCAGTGAGGGACAGGCAAAGCTGATGTCCATGGGACAAAAGGAGACAATAGAAGCTAGTATAACAGGAGAAGGATGAGATGTATCCTTTTGTTGGAAATTAATCAGCACTCAGAGCTGAGGATATAAGGTGGTAACTATGCCTCTTTCTTTCTTTCTTTCTTTCTTTCTTTCTTTCTTTCTTTCTTTCTTTCTTTCTTTCTTTCTTTCTTTCTTTCTTTCTCTCTCTCTCTCTCTCTCTCTCTCTCTCTCTCTCTTTCTTTCTTTCTTTCGATTTTATTTGAGAGTGAGAGAGAAAGAACATGATTGGCTGGAAAGGGCAGAGGGAGAGGGGGAGAGAGAGAGAGAGAGAGAGAGAGAGAGAGAGAGAGAATCTCAAGCAGACTCCCGGCTCAGCATGGAGCCCAACACAGGGCTTGATACCATGACTCTGAGATCATAATCCTAGCAGAAATCAAGAGTTGGACGCTTAACCAATTGAGCCACCCAGGTGTCCCTGACTATGCTCATTTCTTAAGGAGGTGCTGGGTAAGTTTTCATAAGATTTCAGAAGATGCAGCCAAACTAGACAGTCAGCTTTCTCCTCCCATCTTTCACTTGGAACTATACAAGAAGCCTAGAGATTCCCCTGATGGGAGACACTGCTGAAATTTTACAAGACTGCAGAGGTTTGTGATTCCCTCACCTAGGGGACAGAATCAGACTTGGGGAGAGAACTACCGATAAATGTCAATGGGAAGCAAAAGAACCCCTCTGAGAGATTAGGGGATATTTTTCAGAAGTGCAGTGTGGCGTACAAAGTTCCCAGATGTTTGCTGAACTGCAGTAAGGATATTTTATGCTCTAAGACTGGCCAGATTTATACCCTACTAAACTGGACAGTTTGGGCAGGGAAAAATAGAAGAGAAATAACAGATGGAAGAGGCCATGAAACCACAGTATTGTTGGGAGAAGGGAACGTGCCACATTTCCTGGGCAAACATGACATTATCTTCTTTCATCTGTGGGGAGCACAGTCGGTGCTGGCGTCAGGCCTGAAGATATCTGAGGTCAGGACCTGGCTGGACCTTCCCCTTGCTGCGAGTCAGGAAGGAAGGTATGCTTCCTGAGCTAGCACACCATACTCATAAAATCTGAATGGATTTAGATGGGATGGCGTATTTTTATCATAATCTACAAAGATGCTCTGCAATGTCGATTTTCACTTTCTGTGTGACATAAGAGTGGGTTCTTTTTTTCACTTTCAGATTTTTTGAGCTTTTAATTTTTATTCCTGATTTTATTGTATTATGATCAGTGAATTTGTCTGGACTATTTCTGCCTTCTTGAATTCATTGAATATTTTTTTGTGGCCTAATGATTTTTGTGAATTTTTCTTGGATGATTGAAAGAAAGAATAACCTCTATTTCTGTGGTAGGGTTTTTAAAGTATGTCATTTCGATTTACTATATTATATTATTTAGGTTGTTTCTGTATTTTATACTTCTTATTGCTTCCATTTCAATATTTGCTTGCTTTTACTTATTAATATTGATACTGTCTTTCATAATATATAGTTATTTCTACTGTTTCAGTTTTATTGAGAAGTATATCCTTTATCATTTTAAAGCTTTCTTCTTTTTTCATCTTTGTTTTTTGCCTTTCATTCAACCTGTGTGATATTAATCTCATGATTTTGGACTACAAAATCTTTTATCCCTGGCCCTCCCTGCCTCTTGCTATCTGTCTGGTTATAGGTGCAGGGCTTTCTGAAGCCTTGTTTCTGCAAAGTGACTATAAGTCCTTGGGCCACAGCTGGTTGGTCCAGAGTAGGCACTACACCAAAATTCAGCCAGAGTCCCAGATACAGAAACTTGGGGGAGAGGAGCTAGAGATGGAGATAAGAGAGGCAGAGGGACAGCCATCTTTCTCTGGGTGGCTGGACCTCTAAATAAGGCTGTTGATGGTCAGGTTTGTCACCAGTATGTGGGGGAATCAGAGAGAAGTAAATAAATGGAGAAGAAACACAGAGAGATGCAGAGCTAAATGAGGAAGAAGACCTTTATAGATTTCAGTTCATCTTTCTAGTTTGTTCCTGAGGCCCAGCTGCTTGTTCCTGTGAGACATCTTCATAACCTTATAATACATTGGCCTATTTTACTTAAATAGGTTTCTTTTATTTGCTACTATAACAAATATACCAACTCATACCCTGTATGCTATCATAGATCACAAGTCTATCTAGGTAAAAAAGAGTGAGAAAAATCAGATTAGATTATCCTGTCCTGTGTCTCAGAACTTTGTCAGTTGTAGGGCACTGTGTGAGTTCAAGACCCTCTATTCCCTAGCTCAATTACCACATTAGATCTGGTTTAAGTACCAGGCACTTATTGGCTGGTCTATATGATAGTATAATATTAAAAGCAACTGAAAGATTCAGTCATTCGGATTTGCAGTGGCTCATTAAGTCCAGCCCCGTGAGCTGTAGTCAGGTTATGTTTGGATTCCCACAGTTTGCTCATCTTTCCCTCAAATTCTTTTGTTATCTATGCTTGCAACCCAGCCATTGGCTGGTCTTCTTAAAAGCAGACTGAAAAGCACACTTCACCGAATAGGGGTATTTCAGAAGTACTCACAGGCTAAAATCCAAGGCTTACCAGCAGGGTGAAAGTATCCCCAGACAATGGGATCTTCTCTTGGCGCCTCGAAGAGCAACCTGAACTTCTTAAACTTGTCCTAAGCTGTTGTGGGGGAGGAAGGAGCTATGGCCCTGTGAATCACCCTGGTGTCAGGCACCTTGAGAATTTGTAGGCCAGCTCAAAATACATGCAAAAATATAAATTTAATTAGTGTTTAACTTAGAACTTGGTTGAATACTCCTTAAAAGTCTTTTTATTTCTTTTCCATTATACAAACAATGGGTATTTTATTATAAACACTTAGAATATAAAGGAAAATGGAATGAAGAATTAAAGTCACTCAGAATCTTACCAACCAAAGAAAAATACTGCAAACTCTAGTGTTTTGGTATTTTTTCTTTTCAGACTTTTTAAAACTTCTCAATATATATGTTCTTTCATTTACTGGGCATACTGTTGTCTATTTACAATTCTGTGTCTCTTTTTTAATCTATGGATTTTCTATATTTTATAAACTCAATGTAAACGTTTTCAAAGGCTTCATAATATTCTGTGTGATGGATATTGCACAGTTCATTAACCATGATTTGAGGACAATAATGTTTCTTATTTTTGGATATTTTAGTGTTGCAATAAACATCTTAAGCATAACACTTTTTGTATGTGTAGAATATTTTTGTAGGTTAGATCCGCAGACATTTCTGCTCCGATTTGGAATATTTCCATTCTGGCAACAAAGTGAGTCTGCCACCTTGGCCTAGCTTTACTAGCTACAGGTCTGTGAAGTGATGGGGTGTATGGCAGGTTTGGGAACACTGAACATGAACTGCAAATTCAAATAAATCAGAAATCCGGGTTGATCACTTTGTTTTCACCTCACTGCATCCCAAAGATGAGAACTGGCTGAGAATGTGCCCACATTTGGCTTTGCCAGCTGGCAAGGTATCCCCGAATAATGGGAGATTATTAGAATCCTGCCCTTTTCTAGAGAGCTTTTATGTCCAGCTCCATTGTGTTTTTTTTTTTTTTTTTGGTGTTGTGCCAATTAGATATGGCACAGTGGTTTTCTTTGTATGCATCCTGGCAGCCCCTGTCCACATAGATTTGGGAGGAAACTCTATGTGCATATCACTTTGACTTTCTGTAATGAGGCATGACAGCAGGATTTTTGGTCCCTCATCCTAAATTCATAAGTAGCTATATGCCTGAAGAGATTATCTGTGGACTCTTTAATGCCTTGGCCACTTTATGCATGAAATGCCTCCTAGAGAGGATTCTAGTAATCACACTGAGTATACAGCACAGATCATACTTGAAGTTTGTTTGTTTCTCCCCTCCCCTCCCAGTGGTGACATTATATCCGTCCATACTGGAGGTACAGTGAGCCACAGCAATAAAATAGAAATTACCACTAGGTGGAGATGGTCGGACCCCATTCCATTGTATGTAGTTATTAGAATAGCTAAAGTATTTTACGATAAAATTCCTTCTCTGATTGGAATGGAGCTGTCCAGCTGGACAATGGAGCTGGACAGCTCATCCCCCATGGTCAGCATTAGAATGAATCTCCAGCACAGAGAGTCCCGGCACCAGTGTGCTCACTTAGGGCTGCAGAGGGGTCTCTGTTCGGAGCTAGGTTTCTCTGTCTCCTGAATTGCTAAGCTTCCGGGATGGAATTTGTCCATATTTCACCAGTTAGAAGCATTTGCTTTCTTCGATGGGTTTGATAAAAGCAAAAGTAACAGCTCAGCTGCCTCTCCTTCAGATAAAGAAGTTTTGTTAACTGTAGCCAAGAGACACTTGGGGTGTTGGCAGGGGCTGGGAGTGTCAGCTGCTGGTAAGGGCTCCGCTGCTGGGCTGCTGGCTGTGTGCCACTTTACAGGAACTCCAGTTCCTTCACGGCTGCACAGTCTTAGTGAGATCAGCGAGTGACGTCAAACCAGAAAGGCTTCTTGGTGAGATGACCTCATGGGTCTAGTCCTTGCTTAGGGTGCCTTTGTGGGGCTCTGCTTAATTCTTTTGTGCAGAACTGGGGGATTGCCCCTTCTCTGTTAGCAATCTGAACACTTAACAGTATTAGCAATTGAAGAGGGCTTGCTGGAGCCTGGGAAGTGGTTAACTGCTTTGTACCCTCTGGTTATTGTGATTAGGGGATCATACTCAGTGATCGATCCTACTCAGGTGCTTAGGGAGTGCGTGGGAGCTGAAAATCCCTGTAAGAAGCAATTGTCTGCATCTTAGGCAACATTTCTACTTCTGTCCCTGGGCTTGAGTTACAAGAATTTTTCTCTGCTGCTGCTCAGAAGAGAAATGCCAATATGTTCCTATGGGTGTGTGTGTAATAAATGAACAATTGCACCATATGGATGATCAGTAAATGTTAGCTTCCTTTCCTGCCAGAGGGTAGTTTACAGTATTTCTAAAGTACTTCTAAATTTCCAAAATTTTTGTGATTTTAGACTCAGAAGACACCATCGAGGTCGTTTAATCCAGCCACCATAATATATAGATCAAGATAGACATGCAGAGTAATTTTAGGGATTTTCCAAAAGTAGTCAAAGTGTTGTTGACACAGCCAGGTTTAAAACCTAGGTGTTCTGACACCAGCCAAATGGTTTTTTCATTATACAATGGCTGTTTTTAAGAAGCAAGAGAAAAATTATTTCTGTACTTTTTTTTTCTTTTTTAGAACAAAAATACTTTGCTGAAGCAGATGAAAGAGTAACACCCAAGTATTCATTATTACTATTACCATTTAGCATACTACTTTATGCTTATTTAAAAAAAATACCTTATTGTGGTTTGACTAGCTTTCCGAAAGCTCACCCCTCTCCCTAACCCCTGGAATCCACCATTCTGGAGTTTGGCTATTTTAGATTCCTCATGTAAGTGGGATCATGTAGTCCTTGTCCCTTGGTGTCGGCTTATTTCACTTAGCATAATGAACTCCAAGTTCATCCATATTATTGCTAACAGCAGGGTTTTCTTATTTAAGGCTAATATTCCATTGTATGTCTATAGCCTATTTTTTTAAATCCATTCATCTATCAGTGGACATTCAGGTTGTTTTCATGCCTTGGCGATCATGAATAATGCTGCAGTGAATGTGGGGATGCAATATCTCTGAGGTCTTGATTTCAGTTCCTTTGAATATATAATGAGAAATGAAATTGTTGGATCATATGGTAGTTCTCCTTTGTATTCTTTTGAGGAACATCATATTGCCTTCTGCAGTAAGTGCACCAACGTACATTCTCACCAATAGTGTATGAGTGTTCCCTTTTCCCCACATCCTCGCCAAGGCTTCCATTGATTTGTTTTTGTGATCACAGCCATCCTAACAAGTGTGAGGTGGTTTTGATTTGCATTTCCCTGATGACAAGTGATATTAAGCACCTTTCCATATACCTGATGACTATCTCTTAAGTCTTCAGGAGAGTAATGTCTATTCAGGTCCTTTACATTAAAAAAAAAAAATTTGGTTTATTTGCTTTTTGCTGTTGAGTTGTAGGAGTTCCTTATATATTTTGGGTAGTAACCCTGTATCAGTTATATGGCTTGGAGATACTTTCAGGATCCTATTCCATAGTTGGCCTATTCACTTTGTTGATTCTTTGCTTTGCTGTGCAGAAAGTGTATTTGTTTATTTTCCTTTCATGTACATGGGGTTGTAGAGAGATGATAATGTTTCACATACCTTTGGAATCTGACGTTGCCTTCCAGAGTTTTGCACAATGTCCATTAATGAATTCAGTGTAGAATAAAAGAGACTTGAGATGTTGATCTCTGTTGAGTTTTGGGTAGTTATACCTCTTACGTATAAAATATTGCACCATGTTAATGAAGTATGTGGTTCCATACAACTCAAGAACTCTGTGTCTTTGACTTTAAAATAAATATCTATTGCCATTGAGGGCTTCCTACAGGGCATCTTGTAGGGTCTTTATAAATAGTTGTCTGATAAAAATTTTGTTATAAATGAATGAAAAAAGTTGATGGGCATTTATTTATTGAATGACTTATCCTCTGCAGTATCTCTTATAGTGGACAGGTGTACTTAAATAAGTGGACAGAAATCAGAATTATCCACTATTGTGTGTTATTGAGTAGTAACAAAATGATCTGTTCAGACAGACCTGGGTCTGAGTTCACATTCTTCTCATTTGCTGCACAGTTCTTGTAAATTACTTCATTCCTTTGAGGTTTAGTTTTTCATCTGTAAAATGGATTTGATTATATCACTTCATTGGATCAGTAAGAAAATTAAATAATGTAGTGTGTAAGGTGCCTGGCATATAGTATCACAAAATCTCTATTGATTTTCTGCTTCTTATATTTCACATTTGTCCTTGACTAACTACAGAGATCATGCCATTAACAGGTGGTAGTTGCCAGCCATTCTTGGTGTTCCTTGGCTTATATGTGCATTGCTGTGATCTCTGTCTCAGTCTTCAATGACCTTCTCCCTTGTGTGCTTATGTCCTCATTTCCCTCTTTTCAGAAGGGTCACAGTCATTGAGCCACCGTAGGCTTATCTTAACCTCATTACATCTGTGAAGCCCCTATTTCTAAGTACTGTCACACTTACCGGTTCTGGGTTGACATAGATCTTGTGGGGACACTTCAAATTCAATTTTACTTGTCTGACTCATGAACACATTATAGTTTTCCATTTATTTTGTTTTCTTTAATTTCTCTCAGAAATATTTTATAGTTTTTCACTGTACATGTCTTAAGCATCCTTATTCATATTCATCCCAAGGATTGCACATATTTTTCTTGGTTCTAGAAATGCTATTTAAAAAATTATTTCTATTTATTTTACTATTACGTGCAAATATAACTGATTTTTATGATAATCTTGTTTCTTGAAATAGTGCTGAATTCACTTATTTATTCAATTAGCTTTTTTTGTGTAGATTTTGGGATTTTCTACATATAGAATTATATAATCTTTGAATAAAGACAATTTTACTTCCTCCTTTCCAATTTGCATTTTTTTCTTGCTTTGTGATAGTAATAGAATCTTCAGTACAATGTATAATAATAGAAGTGGCGAGAGTGATCATCCTTTTATTTTTCCTGATGTTATGACAAGATTTTATTTTATTACCTATATTAGCAGTAAGTTTTTGATAGATATCCTTTATTAGAATTGTTAGAAGTCCACTTCTATTGTAATTTGGTGAGAGGTTTTTTTATTGTTTTGTTTTTTAAATCAGGAATGGGCATTGGATTTGGTAAATGCTTTTTCTATATCTATTAAGATAACTATATATATTTTTCATTTTTTGTTCATTAAAATGGTGAATGATATTGATTCATTTTTGAATGGCAAATTAACCTTTCATTCCCGCGATAAAGCCCATTTGGTCATGATATAGTATCCTTCATATTTTATTCTATTGGTTAAATTTTTGATTATAATATTTGCACCCATATTTATGAGGGATATTGGTCATTAGTTTTCTTTTCTCATAACAATTTCATCATGTTTTGATTTGATTTGGTTTTTACTGTTATTATTTTAAGTAGCATGGGGCCTAATGTGGAACTGGAGCTCCTGATCCTGATACCAAGATGGGAGCTGAGATCAAGAGTTGGGATGCTTAACCAACTGAGGCACCCAATACTTGACTTCATTATGTTTTCATATCAAACTAACAGTGGCATCTTAGAATGAGTTGGAATGTATTCCTTCTTCTCCAGTTTTATAGAAGAGTGCTTATAGAACTGATATTTCTTCCTTAAATGTTTGGTGGAAATAACCAGTGAAATCATCTGGGCTATGAGTTTACTTTGTGGAATGGCTTTTAAATATAAATTCAATTTTTGAAATAGGTATAGAGCTAGTTGAATTATCAGTGTCTTCTTGAGTGAGATTTAGTAGTTTGTATATTTTGAGGATTAGTCTATTTAATTTATTGGCATAAAATTTTTCATAGTATTTCCTTACTATCCTTTACTATTTGTAAAATCTGTAGTGTTGTCACTTCTTTTATTTCTGCTGTTGCTAATTTATTTCTCCCTTTTTTCTCCTGATATGTTTTACTTGAGAGGTTTACCAATTTAATTGGTTTTCTCGGAGAACCAGCTTTTGGTTCTGTTGCATTTTCCTTATTATTTCTTTTTTTCTTATTCATTCATTTTTACACTTAACATTTGTGATTGCTTTCTTTTTACTTATTTTGAGTTTAATTGTTTTTCTAGATGCTTCAGTTGGAATTAATGTCATGGATTTGATTGATTTGAATCCATTATTCTTTTCTAACAGAAGGATTTAATGCCCTAAGTTTCTCACTTGTTACTGTATCACAAATTTTGAGATGTTTATTTATTGTGTTTTCATTTCATCCAGTTTGCAGTCTTTTCTACTATCCTCGTTGATTTCTTTTTTTTTTTTTGATCCACAGAATATTTAGAAATGTGTTCTTCTAATTTCCAGATACTTGGGGATTTTCTAGGGCTCTTTATTCATCTTTATTGAACTTTTATTGGTTCCTAAATTAATTACATTGTGATTAAATAACATACTTTTATGGCTTGAATCCTGTTAGATCCCTTCCTTCCTTCTTCCCTCCCTCTCTCTCTCTTTCTTTCCTTCCCTTTCCCTTTTCCTTTCCTTTCCCTTTCCTTTTTTTTCCCCCTGTTAGATTTTATTGAAGCTTATTTTGCAGCCCAGAACGTAGTCTATATAGGTGAATGTTCAGTGTACGCTTGTATTTTGGTGGAGTGACCTATAAATATTAATTAGTTAGGTCAAATTGGCTGATAATGTTATTCAAATCTAAAGTCTAACTTATTCTATAAATTATCTTGAAATTTCTGACTATAATTATGGATTATATTTCTTCTAGAAGCTCTATCAATTTTTGCTTCATACAGTTTGAAGCTCTGTTTTTAGGTACATAAATGTTTAAGAATGTTATGATTGTTAATACTCAGGATTATGAAATGATCTTCTTCATCTCTCCAAATAATCTTTGTTTTGAAATATACTCTGATATTAATGCCAACATTCCAAGTTCCTTTTGATTAATGTTAATATAGTATATTTCTGTCCATATTTTCACTTTTAATATATTTGTTGCTTTATATTTAATAGCATATAGCTGTGATTTTCAGAAAATCTATATGGTAATCTCTACTTTTTAAAGTTTTTAGATAATTTAAATTTAATGTAATTATTGATATGATTTTGCTTAAATTGATCATCTTGCTATTTGTTTTCTATTTGTCTCACCTGGTTTTTGTTCCATTCTCCCCCTTCTTTCTTTTGGACTAACTTATTTTTTTATAATTCTATTTTATCTGTATTGTTGACATACTGACTGTAACTATTATTGTAGTGCTTTTGGTTTTATATTATACATCTTTAACTCATTACATTCTATCTTCAGGTAAAATTATACCACTTTACCACTGTTATATGAGCTTTTCTATAGGATACACCTTTTTCTTGTCTCCCAGCTTTTGCGATATTAGTGTCATGCATTTTGCTTTTATAAATGTTTAAACAATGCGCTATCTTAATATTACTTTTCTTTAAACATTTAATTATTTTTCAAAGATATTTTAAATAATAAGAGCAATATTTCTCCCATTTTATTATCATTTTTGATGTTCTCTATTCCTTTGTGTAGATTTTAATTTTCATTTGATATAAATTTTTTTTTCTGACTGAAGGATTTCTTTTAACATTTATTGTACTAGTGCTCTGCTGGTGATGAATTTTAGTTTTATATATCTGCTTCTTTATTTTTTCTTCATTTTTGAAAGATATTTTCACTAGGTCTAGAATTCTGTATTGACAGATATTGTTTCATCTGTTTTTTTGCTTGCAGTGTTTCCAGCCAAGAAATTAGCTGTCATGATTATTGTTTCTTTGTGTGTAATAAGACTTTTTTACTCCCTCTGAGTACCTTTAGTATATTTTTCTTTGTCACTGATTTTGAGCACTTTGATTATGATGCACCTTTGCATCTTTTCTTTGGCTTATTGGGCTTGAGGTTTTGTGTGTGTGTGTGTGTTTGTGTGTGTGTGTGTGTGTGCGCACTTCATGCCCAGTATGGGGTTCAAACTCACGAAGAGTCAGATAGTCTACCAACTGAGCCAGCCAGGCACCCCTGTGCTTGAGATTTTTTAGCCTCTTGATTTAGGGGTTTACAGTTCTCATCAAATTTTTTAAAAAAATTATAGCCATTATTTCTTCATTTTTTTCTGCCACTTCCATCACCCCCAAAACCTAGGGATTCCAGTTATACATATATACATATATCAGGCTCCTTGATATATTCTTACATTTCATGAATGCAGTGTCCATTTAAAAATTGTTTCTTTAAAGATTTTTATTTATTTATTTGACAGAGAGAGAGAGAGATTACAAGTAGGTAGAGAGGCAGGCAGAGGGAAAGGGAGAAGCAGGCTTCCTGCTGAGCAGAGATCCCAGTATGGGGCTCAATCCCAGGACCCTGAGATCATGACCTGAGGCGAAGGCAGAGGCCTTAACCCACTGAGCCACCCAGGCGCCCCTAAAAACTCTGTTTCATTTTGGATAGTTTTATTGCTATGTATTCAGGTTGACTAATCTTTTCTTCTGCAGTATCTAATATGCTCTTAATCTATTTTCAACTCCCACATTGCATTTTTACCTCTAAAGTTTTGATTTGGTTCTATTTCTATCTGCCTATCTTTTTCTCTTCTCTCCTTAAATTTCTTTAATATAACTATCGTAATGTCCTTTTCTTCTAATTCCAACACATACTTCAATTTGGGGTCATTTTTATTTGATTATTATTTTTTCTTTATTATAGGTTATATTTTGCTTCTTTCTCTCTCTTTTTTTGGAGCTGGCAACTTGTTATTAGAACCCATATGTTATCAGTTTTACCTTGTTTGGTGTTGTATACTTTTTTACCTTATAAATTTTTTGGTCCTTTGTTCTGGAATACATTTAACTTATTTAGAAAAGTTTGCATTTAAGATACGTTAGAACTGTAGCACTGCTCAGTTTGAGGAGAATATCCCACTACTTACTACTGTAAGACCCTTCTGTATAGTGTACCTGAAGCTCACTGAATCATTAGGATTTCCATTCTGGTTGGTAGGAACAGGCACTATTCCTGGCCTTATATGAGTGTTGGAACTGTCACCTTTACTCCTTTTGAGAGACCTTCCTCAGCTTGAAGTAGTTTCCTCACATATGTTTTCTGATTATTACTCAGCTGAACACTGAAGGATCCCTTTATAAATGTTAGAAATTCTTCCTCTATGCAACTTTCTTCTCTCTGGTGCACTGTCTTAGGAATTATAGTTACATATTTCACAGACTTTTATCTCTGTCTGCTCATGTTAGAGGGTTCACTGTGCTCTGCCTGGACTCCCCCTACCTGCACCATGATCTGAAACTTTCTTAAGGAAATAAGCTGGAGTAACTTTAGGGATCACCTTTCAGTGGGCACTGTCATTCATCCACTGTCCAATGTCATGAAAACAATTTTGAAAAATCAGTTATCATTTTTTATTGTTTTTGGCAGGAGCATACATCTGGTCAGAAGCAGAAATTTTCATTTGTCTTGAAGTTTTTTTCTAAACATTATATACATTTTTAAAAACTTCTCTGTGTTTATATCTCATCTCTTCAAAAAGGTGATGAACTCCTCTAGCTTAGGGGATTCATCTTTACCTTGGGTATATTCCCTGTAACACTGTGTGCTTTGCTGCAAACTTGGAAAGTTCCTGGTACAAGGGATAATGACGGCATAGGGATTACTTTCAATGTTCTTTCTCCATTTCTATCTCATGACATTTAATAATACCATCTTGAGTTTACTCTATTGTTATCTTTGTTCCTCTGAAGGAAGAGGAGGGCTGGATGAGTCTGGCTTTGAGTGAAAGTAGGTGTTCTAGGGCCTGGAACCCTGGGGTTTGAATTAAGTCAACAACCAGGTAGAAATTTGAAGCCCATGAGTACCTGGCTGGCACAGTCAGTGCACCATGTGCCTCTTGATCTTGAGGTTGTGAGTTCAAGTATCACATTCTGCATAGGGATTACTTAAAAAAATGTAAATAAAAAATATACAGTGCCTTTAAAAAAAGAAAAGTTAAAGCCCAAATATTGGGAGGAAAGCCATGAGAAGGAAATACAGAAGAGTCAAGTGACTGGGACTCCAGTGTGGAACCGAGAATATGGAACCTGGGACCATGATAAAGGAGGAAAAATAGTCCTGCAAATATCCTAGGTATGTACTGGGTATAGGTGGCCCCTCCATTTGCATACTTAAAAAAATAATCTGGTATGAATATGGTGAAAAGGAAAGTGGATCTGGCATAAAGAGACAGACTGCAGCCACTTCCTCTTGTGATTCTGTTAGTGTGGCTCTAATTGCTGCATTAGCTGTATAAACCCTGCCATCCTGTTTATTCACAGTGGTTTCCTGGCTTTGGTGCTTTATAACTAGGATATATGTAAACATAATAAGTACTTCCACAAAAACATCTGTCTCAGAATTGGTTTAGTTTCTTCATAAGGAAGCCAGAAATTCTGATATGATCACAATAAAAAGATCATGCTGTTTGCAATGCTAAGGGCTTTTCATTACTCATTACCTTAGCAAGGTTTTAAATGAGTAATAAGTTTAAAATTCAAACAGAATATTGTAAGGTAATATCTCACAACATTTCATATTTATTTGCTCTTCACAAAGAGCAAATAATGCTCAAATAATCCCTAGCCTATTTAGGCTTCTAGGGATAGCAGTGTCTGATAGGCCTTACTCAATATAACCAAAAATTTCTGTAGTTCCTACCCTCCCATCAACATAACAGCCCGATAAGAATTCTTGAAGATCATTTAAAATAATAGTTGAACTTGTCCTGGCACTATGATGAAGACCATGTAATATATTATCACATTTAATGCCTGCAATTAAGCAGATACTGTTCTCCTTATCATTTTCTAGAGGAAACTCCAGTTGGCAGAGTTTAAGTGTCTTGTCCAAAATTGCTGTTATCAAGGATATCAAATTCAGGTCTTTGACTTCGAGGTTCTTTTTTTTTTTTTTTTTTTTTTAAAGATTTTATTTATTTGACAGCGAGAAACATAGCGAGAGAGGGGACACAAGCAGAGGGAATGGTAGCAGGAGAAGCAGGCTTCCCGCGGAGCAGGGAGCCTGATGCGGGGCTCGATCCCAGGACGCTGGGATCTGACCTGGGCCGAAGGCAGACGCTTAACGACTGAGCCACCCAGGCGCCCCGACTTCGAGGTTCTTAATCACTGTACTGCATGGTTCTCCCTTGTCTCTTGTCTTTTTTGTTTAGAGGACTGAGCTACAAATTCAGCAGGTTTCACATTGCCTTGACTTATCATTATCTCGCTTAGTCAAAAGGTGCTATAGAGGGAATGTTTATGTTCCCCATAAATTCATATATTGGAACCGAATCCCCAGTGTGATAGCATTTGGAGGTGGGGCCTTTGGGAGGTGATTAGGTCATGGTGATGGAGCCCTCATGAATGGAACTAATGACCTTATAAAAGAGACCCCAGAGGAATCCTTTGTCTCTTCCACCACATTAGGGCACAGCAGGAAGATAACTATCTGTGAACTAGGAAACAGGCTCTCCCTAGAGGTCAGATCTGCTGGCACTTTTATCTTGTACTTTCCAGCCTCCAGACTAAATGTGAGTTCTTTAAGTCACCCACCGTACGGTGTTTTGTTATAGCAGCCTGTAAGACCTAAGACACAAGGGCATTCTAGACTATGTTCTTGAAATTCATCAATAGGCTCTGCTAGGTTTATAATTATAGGGTTTACTTGAATTAGGAGTCTTTCTTTTTTTTTTTTATTTTTTATTTTATTTTTTATTTATTTGACAGAGAGAAACACAGCGAGAGAGGGAACACAAGCAGAGGGAATGGTAGCGGGAGAAGCAGGCTTCCTGCTGAGCAGGGAGCCCGATGTGGGGCTCGATCCCAGGACTCTGGGATCATGACCTGAGCTGAAGGCAGACGCTTCACGACTGAGCCACCCAGGTGCCCCGAATTAGGAGTCTTTCTGCCACACCTTTCTACCACCTTAAAAACAAACTTTAGGTTGATATGGCAAGTTGATTCATAAAAATTTACGAAACACAATAGGTTTTCTTTATTTTTGCGACCCTGAGGTTCAGATTAATTTTCCTTCTGCTGGAACCCAATGCAAATCAACTTTTCTTGGTTTATTGGAAGGGAGTCAACTTCCTCTGGACATTGTGTGCATTGTCTCGCAATGACTGATGGGGGCAGCAGAGAGCTTTCCTAGTGAGCATGACAGGCCTGGTAAGAAAAACTTTTCCTTGGATATATTTGGAGTAAGAGGTTAAGAGAAGGGTGAGTGGTGGTGTGAAAGCTAATCAGCAATCATGAAAGGCGGGAGAAAGAGGAATCAAGTCATACATGTAGCTAGGCCAGGTATGAGTCAGAGAAATTGCCAGTTGGAGTTGAGGATAAGCAGTTGAATAGGAAAAAAATCTATCTGCAGATGAAGTTATATGCAGCTTCAAGCTATGAAGAGCTCTAATTATGGTTTTAAATAATTTTAGGTGGTACCAGTCAAAAATCTCACATACTTTATATTTGTTATTGCTATATTTATCATTATTTTATTGTATTTATTTGTATTATATTTGTTATATTTATATTTGTAATTAAATTCTCATAAAGATCTCATAACTTCTCATAAAAATCCATTGGAGGGTATTACCCAAAAATTACAAGAAAAGAAACTGAACAAGTTTAGAAAATTTGGGGGTAGATCTCAAAGCTGATCTAATCTCAAATCTTGGGCTTTCTCCCTTAAATTCTCAACATTTTTACCATTTTCTTCAAGTAAAAGATTATTTCTGTGCCTAGGAAATTTGAAGAAAATCAATGCAGTGATATTTTTAAAAGCCCCAGTTCCCTTTTTAAATTTATTTTTGTCTGAGAAATATTCTTTGGAATGTATTTATTGGAGTAATATCTTTCCTTGGAGACTCAAGGTTCTTTGGTATAGCATTACAGTAATTTAATTACCAAATTACCTGAGTAGGTGATAACAGAATAGTAGGTATTAGACTAGGGAGTCCTCATTGCAGAGGTGTACATGACCGTGTGAGCCTCAGTTATTCAGAGTTGTCATCTCATCTCAGAAGCTGGTTTGTTACCACATAAATATGACTTAAGCTGAGATTAAAAAATGAAACAGCTGTTATATGCTCAGATTATTATAGGTTACAGGAATCTAAGCACGTTGGCTGGTATGTAAAAATTCTAAGATAATTTGGAAATTTGTAAATTAAAATTTAGAAGTTCACTTCACAGTATAATTCTAGAGGTAAACTAGCCCTGTGGAACTGGTATTTTCTTTGAGTTTGATTGAAATGGTGAAATCAGCAAAATCTACAAGAGCAAAAGTAAAAGGTCATCATAGTGTTGGTATAACCACAGAACATACTTCAGGATGCTTTTTGTAATCTCAGTGTAGCCTACAAAAAGGTGAAAAATGCATGAATAAAATGAATGTGTTGAAGAACTGTCTTTAGTGGTTGAGTTCTGTATGAGGCTACAAATAACAGAATTCTCTTTTCTCAGATGTGTCAGTTTCATGCATGCGTTGGAGAACTCTGCTTAGGCTAGTACATTTTGCTTAGATTAAGGCCATGGAAAATTACTGGTTAGAATCTTTAAAGACTAAGATGGCCTCCATGATTCCTGCCTGTTAGTGTTCACTCCTTTGTGTAATCCCCTTCCCTGATTATGGATGGACCTGTGACTTATTTCTAACCAATAGAATATGGCAAAGGTAATGAAATATGACTCATAGGATTATGTCACATTATGTAAGAATCTATCTTGCTTGAGAATTTCCTTATTAACTTGATGAAACAAGCAGCCATGTTGGGAAAGTCTATATGGTAAGGAACTTAGGGCGTTTCCCTTCCAGTGGCCAACAAGAAGCCTGACCCTCAGTTCTACAGCTGCAAGAAAGTTAATTCCACCAACAACCTGAGTGAGTTTGGAAGTAGATTATCCCCTAGTCAAATTTAGATGAGAATACTGTCTAGCTGACCACTTGATTGCTGCCTCAAAAGAACCTAAGAAGAGGATGACCCAGCTAAGCTGTACGCAGGTAGCCAGTCCACAGAAACTGAGAAAATAAAATGTGTTGTTTTAGGCTACTAAATTTGTGGTAATTTGTTGTAGAGCAATATGTAACTAATAAATACTGCATCTAGCTAAAGTTATCCTAACCTCTCCCCTGATTACTCTCCTATATTGCTTTAAATCTTTCTTCAAATCTTATTGTGTAGGGGTGCCTTGATGGCTCAGTGGGTTAAAACCTCTGCCTTCAGCTCAGGTCATGATCTCGGGGTTCTGGGATCGAGCCCCGCATCGGGCTTTCTGCTCAGCAGGGAGCCTGCTTCCTTCTCTCTCTGCCTGCCTCTCTGCCTACTCCTGATCTCTCTCCTCTATGTCAAATAAATAAATAAAATCTTAAAAAAAAAATCTTATTGTGTAGACACAATAGTTGCCTACATTTAATTACCTATCTCCTTCCCTTGGTTCTCTTATTACTTTTGTAATCTCCAACAAGTCGCTTCAATCCTCTGAAGCTCAGTTTCCTCATCTATACACTGGGGTTAATCATACCTGTGCCGCCAGTGTTGTAAGGTTAACTAGGCTTGTGTTTGAAAAGAGCTCTTTGTGACATTTCAGCTCTGGTCTATTCTGACTCCTTCTGAATAGCTTTAATTTTCATTATGCCTTGTCATGTATGCCCTACGTTTTGATCATATCAGGCCAGGAAGTCTTTCCTTACTCTCTGGATCCTTCATTTCTTGTCTACCTGGTTTCCTAGTAGACAACAGTACTTATTTACCTCTGTTTGATTTATTGTAGCCCATGGGCTGCTCTCATTAAACAGGAAGGACAATGGTGGCCACCAGCTTTCAGTGAATGAGAATTTTGAAGCTGGTATTTTTCAAAGTACTTTGGTGCTCTTGCAATAGGGTAGTCTCACCAGTGCATAGGCTTCTCTCCAGGTAATAAATAGAATGTGCAATTACCCTTCCTGTAGTATGGAGTCCACAGGGGAAAACAAAACACGAGCATATTTATGCTCTTAATTAGCTATAGAATGAATTGTAAGTCTGGAGCTACTTAAAAGAGTTGGGAAAAGATCCTTAGCACCTACAAAATGATAACAGTTTCCCGGATACTTGTGGTTGCTTATCTGCACACTGGTTCCTTAGAACCCCAAAATGCTGCCTCTGTCCTCACCATCTCCATAGATAAACGCCCAGCTTCTTCAGACATAAATCCCTAGCCCTTTGACAAAATGGAAGAAATGTCACAGAATTATAGAAAATTGATGACTAAAGGAACTTAGTCTAATAACAGTAATGATAGCTAGCATTTCTGAATTCTTACACTGTATTATGGACTGTACAGAGTGCTTGATATACAGTGTCTTGTTTAATGTGATCCAACTCATTCATTTTACAGATGGAAAAAACTGGTTTTGTTACCTTTCAAAATGGTAACTTTTACTGAGAGTGTGGGCTCTACTTCATCACAGTGCTTCAACAGGAATAATTGAATACATAAATTGCATTTTTACGAGTTTAGAAGTCATCGGTGTAGTCTAACTGGTAGAGGCCCTGGCCTTTGGGTGATACAAATCTGGGCTTAAATCTGATTCTGCTACTCACCAGCTGTGTGATATTGGATAAATTACTTGATCATTATGAATCACTATTTCTTAATCTGTACGACAGAGATTATAATGCTACAGTGGACTGTTAAAAGAAAAAAATCGAGAATATAAAATATATACTATCCTGCATGTACGTGTGCCGTAAACGATAGCTATTATTGTATTCATTTTTATATCAATTAAATTTGTGTCCGAATTCTCATTATTATAACTAAAATTTTGTCTTTCAGTATTATGTTCTTATTCACATTTTACAAGTGAGGAAGTCACAGGTAAAAAGGTAAATGCTAGTCACTTGTTCTGTAAGTTTAGGTAAGAATAAGAGCTGAGACTCAGATTGAGGTATGCAGACTCTGGGCTTCAAGCTCTTTCCTGTTATGTAGTGCTGTATTCTTTATGCTAACTCCTCCTTTCATTCAGCTGAGAACTTAGTTTCCTGCTTAAGCTATAACTCCTCCAGGGCAGGAATCTTGCATCACCAGAACAACACAGAAGGCCTTCAATAGATACATGTTTAGTTTATAAGAACAAGTGAACACATATTTCGAAGGAATGTGAATCCTGAGTGCAGGTTAAATCATTTGTCCCTCCAACTGAATTTCAAAGGTGAAAGAAAGAGAGGGATCACAGAAAGGCAAAGCGCCACATCAGCCATCCAGAGATCCAGGAGAAGACATCATTGCTGAGTGATTACCTTGTGGAGGTAATTATGTAAGTCAACTATACATATGTTAGCCTAAGATGATGTATGTACATGAGCTGTATTTTTCCTCCTTGCTTTCTGCCTCCTTGAGCACAGTTCTGGAATTTTGTGGTCATTAGAATATGGAGCTTCATTGGTTAATTTATTCATTTAATGGGTATGTATTTGGCTCCTAGTATGTGTCAGGCCCTGTATTAGACTCTATGCAAAAATCAGTAAAGCCAAGTCTCCTTATGGAACTTATGGTAGGTAAGAAAGATGAAATGTTGAATAGAAAAGCCAATTGTAATAACTGACTATTGAGATCGAAGTAAGATCAAGTTGTTCTTAGAACAAGTAGAAGGGAGACCTGATCAAGGCTGGGAAGATCAAAGAACACTTCCTGGAAGAGATGATTAGTGATCTAAATCTCAAGGGAGTTAACCAGGCAAAGAATAGGAAGGAAAGATGTCTATTAAGTGCCACGTGCTCCAGACATAGAGATTCGAATCATCCGGGGGCATTTTGGGAAGTGCAGGTAATTCAGAGGATAACTCAGATGGAGAGTGCCAAGGCAATAAATACAACTGGTAAAGGAATTATGGCTAGATCTTGAAGACCTTGTAAACCACTGGAAGGATTTTTGACTATGGCCTAAAGGCTTGTGGAAACCATTAAAGATTATTGAGCAAGGAAATGGCATAATTATGTTTAGAAACATGACTCTAGTCATCTGTGCAGAATAAGGCCCAGAGTCTCGTGCTGGAGGCTGTGGAGGTAAATCAAGTGAGAAATCATAGTGAGGACTCGGTGACCAATACTATAGGGTCAAAGAAAGAAAGGAGGAATCTAGGGAGGACTTGCCAATTTTTGGTGACTGGGTGACTGGGAAATGGAGGCATAATTCACTAAGGAATGAGAAGCCGATTTTAGTGGGACCCAGGGAGAACTTGGATGTGTGGATATAATAATAAAGGAAGAGAGAAAGAATGGCTAAGGAGACTGTAAGGAAGTAGTGGTGTCATTAAAGCCAAAGTTGGAGAAAATGATGAGATTAGTGGATAATGTACAGCAACAAATGAGACAGAGAGAAAGAGAAAGTAAAGTGCTGAAAAGTGTTTATTGAATTTAATAATATATCAGTCACTAGTGACTGTGGTAAAAAACAGTTTCAGGGAAGAGCTGGAAGCCAAGAAAAGGTGATTATATATTTACATTTGGAGGAAAATGAGCCAGAGATGGCACAGAAGTCGTATTCAATTTTTCCTTCCTTTGGGCACATGATAGGATTTCGCTTTCTCATACCCTTTGAAGTTAGAGCTATGTGACTTGGTATTACTAATGAAATGTAAGCAGATGTGACATTGTCACTTTGGGCTGGAAACCAGAACTGGTGTGCAATTTTCTACCTTTCCTTTTCCTGTCTCAGTGATCTGGAAAGCATATGTCAAGATAAATCTTCCCTTAGCTTGTGTGCTTGGAAGAAAGCAATGAATATAACCCTCCAGGTGATCCACATTGAGTGTGTAACATGAGCCAAAGGTCAGGAGCTTAGTTAATGTTGATTTCTCCATCTCTTGCATTTTACATTACATTCAGCTCTGTGTCCACTGGTTTCCTTGTTTCTCTTCAGAGTTATTTAGTCTTAGAATGTAGACCACTTTCTACATTTCTACATTCAAGCACCCGGAATAGACCGGCTAGAGACTCTGTGTTCCAGTTCCAAGTTCCCATAAGACAGAATTTGATTGGCCGTGCTTGGGTCAAGTGAACACTTCTAGTTCTAATCAGCTTTACCATGACAGGGCAGGGAAAGAGATATACCATGATACTCAAGTTGTGAGGTGTGTAAGTTCTACGGGAAGAGGTATTAGTGGAATAGATGGTACCTTTGACATCTCTAGCATAGTTGTGAGACTTCAGTGACGATATCTTCTGTGGAATTAAAGGCACTGGTTGACTTCAACTAGAGTGGATGCAGTCTCTGGCATTGCCTAACTCAAGATCAGACAGGAAGTCCCCAGACTTTCAACCAATTTTTAATTCCCAGGACTTTGGGTGGGGTGGAGGTGGGATTGAGAGGAAGCTATAAACCTTTCTCTGTGATGTGCAAAACCATCAGACCGGGGGATTGATACCAACAACAAACAAAAGGTATAACCTTTTCAACCTATGAAAGCTCCACCCAGCAGAGAGCAGGTAGCTGACAATGGCCGCACTTGCAGATAAGAGGAAGCATACTATATGAGATTATTATCCTCTTCTGAGGACAGTGTCATGGGCTTATTGGGAAAAAGGTGTTCAGTAGATGGCAGAACCCAAAGTGGAAAGATCTTTAACCCCGACAGCGCTGAATGATGCCGGGGATTCCTTATTGTAAAGCGCTATTAACTTTAAACTAATATGATTTTTTGGTTTCATGATATCAAATTTCTTGGTTGGCTAAAAAGCTAAGTGAAAGAAATCCTTTTAAAAAACGTCCTTTTGGCATGTTGTGGCCGACAAGCTTGCGAGTAGGCGGTTTGTGAAAGCTGATTTGGTTTCCCGTGGAGATGTTTTCTGGGATTCCAAATGGGATCTTGGACCAACAGAAATATGATGAACTTGAAAAGTAGCTGGAATGCTTAGTTCTCTAAGTATTTCTTACACTAGAGTTTTATTGCTATTGGTACAACAGAACTTCTTATTTGCCTTGAGAAGTGGATACCATGAAGGAGAAGAAAAGTGAAACTCTCACCAGTGTGCTGATGTTATGAAATCTGGGGGATTTTTTCTAAGCCAGTGAGGAGCAGAATTAATTTGCAGGCCTCTGACAGTCTTGCAGTCATAATCAGCACTGCAGGCTTAGGATCAAAGCCAAGTGGGCAATGGACAGTATCCCTCCTCCCAGGTCCATCTGCCCACTGTGAGACCCACACTCTCTCTCTGGCCTCTTAGCTCTTAGTCCTGCCTGAAATGTGAACTTATGGCTTCTGCTTGTTCCCACTCTTAGCAGAATATACCCTCCGTAGTTTGTTGATTAACTGTAGTGGGGGATAAATGTCTTTCTAAGTCTGTGCTAATGATTACCTTCTGCTGGACAGGATCCACTTCTGACCTAGACCTAAGGTGTTTCCCCAGTGGTATCTTGATGTTGTCCAGGCATAATACCTGAGACTACAGGCTGGTTTAGATGTTTTTATAATCCGTGCAATCAATGCAGTGTATTTGGAGACTAGCAGGGGCTATGAAGGATGATAAAAGGATTTTAAGCTTCTGGCAGTAGAAAATGCCAGGTAAACTCAAGCTTCGACTTCACTTGCAAAGATTGGGAGTTGGCACCTGCTGGGCATTCTTGGAAAGCAACTCATCTAGTGCAGAGGGCCAGACGGGCTGCTGAGCAAGGTGAGAAGTGCCCTGCATCTGTCTGGGTTTTGAGCAGGTGGAATGGTGACCAGCGAGGTGGTGAGTCACCTGAATGCACCAGGCCCTAGGGCCTCCTGAGGAGAGTTATAATTTAAACGGAACTATTCGAAACCCTGAGGCCAGCTGTCCTTAAAGTACTCTAGGGATACTTTTAGTATTTTAGAAGGAGGGAGAATTTTCTAGGAGGGAATAAGTTTGCCACCCACAGATGGAAGCAATTCCCTAAACCAGACTTTGGGAAAAAAATTCTGGTGATTTATCAGCTTAATAACAGCTTCTTTCTATCAGCCATATTCTAAGCTGGATGAGATTTTGACTACCGGTTTAGGATATATGCACAATGCCTAGTTTGAGTGAAAAAAAATGGTGCTATGTATTGTCATCATTATTATTGTTGTCATTATTATTTATGGAAAAATATTTAGACAATAGCTGTTTACAGGAGAGTCCTAGAAGGCCAACTTTTCCATGACAAGGGACCCAAGTAATTTGACTATTCAAACTGGATCTTATTCTGATACCTGGGTTGCCTTTAGTCTATTTCTTTTCTTTTTTTTTTTTTTTAAAGATTTTATTTATTTGACAGAGAGAAACATAGCGAGAGAGGGAACACAAGCAGAGGGAATGATAGCAGGAGAAGCAGGCTTCCTGCTGAGCAGGTTGCCTGATGCGGGGCTCTATCCCAGGACTCTGGGATCATGACCTGAGCCTGAGCCGAAGGCAGACACTTAACGACTGAGCCACCCAGGTGCCCCTAGCCTCCTATTTCTAAAAGGCAAAATGGCAACCTCCCTAAAAAGCATTCATCTCTGTCAAATTAATTTATCAGATTAGCCAGCAGAGAGCTAGTCTGGCCCACTTCTTGCTGCTCCAGGCTGCCTGGAGGCAAGACTGAGACTAGGCTTGATCAGAGAGAGAGCTTATTGAAGTTTCTTTGCTTGGGGTGAATGGCAAGAAGTCTTGTGTAGAAGAAAAAAGCAGGGAGTGGCTTGGGGTAGGGCCAGTTTGGTCAATTCAAGGAAATGCTCATATTGGTCAGGCAGGTTGCAAATCACCAGGAAATATGGGCAAAATAGTTTAAAATGTTTGCTTGTTGGAATTATCTAGAACACATGATCTTGAAGCCTGATTCTGCCAGAATACCAACATGTAACTCAGAATTTTAAACAGGACTTATTGAAATGCGTGTGTTCTTCCTCCCTCTGCCCATTACCATTTCTTGTTTACCCTGGAGGTGGGGAGGGGGTGGAGCACATCAACGTGCAATTGCAAAAAGCATGCGAGAATTTCAAAAAGCCATGACTGTTCAATTCTTTCCATCTTCTCTCTCACTAACTCCTTATCATCTTAATTTCATGGGTCAGATATTAGGATGAGCCTGAATTGCAGGTTCTGCTGAGAAGGAAATGGATAAACGAATAATATTTTTTACTGCTTAATATTTATTGAATCCATCTAATTCTAATTACAATATTGTGTTTCATCTCCTACAAGATTGCTTTTGCACCCAGAGTGAGATGACCTGTGACGTATACTGCCATGATTATCAGGGGTTTCTTGTAGTTATCATTGTTGATTTAAAATCCTAGCAAACTACAACACACAGAAATCTGAAATCAAATGAGCATCCAGCGACAATGTACCTTTCTACTCGATTAAAAAAGGTTCCTATGAAATCCAGTGTAATTCTTTTCTGCAACGACCTTCATTTGCTGCTAAACGGACTGGCACACACAAAAATACAATATATAACATTTTTAATAGTGGGAGTGTGAGATCATCTGGCATGCACTATTTTGGGGTGTATGTGTGTGCACATAAGATATTGAAACATACTTTTCCATGCAGTATTTTGAGTAGATTTTTACTGGTACATTGAGAATGAAGAATGAGAGGAATTGTGTAAGTGTATATAGTAGGCACTCAGCGTAGGTTTGCCTGAGCTTCATCAAGTGCTCTGTGGGCCTGTGACAGAATGGCGGGGTGAGGGTCTGTGTTCCAAAGGCTGGGTTTTTCTGAGAAGTCACAGAGGGGCTGGCTGTTTCCTTCCTAGTTCCCACCTTCCCAGTCTTTAACAACCAGGATATTTCTGGTTTTAATTCTCTGAATCTTTAATGCTGTTGTCTGCTGGCAACTTGAGAAAACCACCTGGAAAAAATGGGGGCAGGGAATAATTTTCCAAGAGACAAAGGTAGGGAAAGAGAAGAGGAACGTAGCTGGATAAGATACATATTTTTTTCTGTAATTTAGCTTACAGGCACATAGGAAAATTTAGTTGTAAAGGTCTTTTTTTGTTTTTATAAGACAACTAAAAGACTGAGCTTTCTAAACCAGTAAATACATATATCGAATTCTTATCGTCCTCCTTTACAGGAAACTACCTGAATCCCATTAGAAAAGACATAGTGATTGGATATGCACTTTACATTTTGGAGAAATACATTAAATGAATGTCTTTGATGCTGTGTAGCCTATTCACTTCTTGAAAAAAAAAATGATAAAAAGCATTTTAATCCTTAAACACACATGTGTATACACACGACACTCACACAGAATTCACTATCATATACAAGATAAGTTCCCTTTTATTGAAATGGTTAGAATCCAGGAAGACTAATCTAGTCCTTTTGTACCCTCGAGAACCACTGCATTAAGCTGTTCCAAATTGTGCCCTACTTTAGACTTTGTTTAGTTGGAGGTTCTTTCTTTAAACTCTTCATTGTCTTATTTAAAATTAATATACTATAATACCTCTTGATATAGCTGGAACTTCTGTGGTTTTAATTTGAATTACTGAGGTATTTAAATAATAACAGAGTAGCTTCCAATACTCTGGTTGTGTGCTAGGATTGAACACTTAGTTTCTGGAGCGTCAGCAGGCAGTCTAAGGAAGGGCCCCGCAGAGGAGATGATGAGCAGACCTGGGAAGCTGTGAACGTCTGTGACACCCCTGAAGGTGAAATCCAGCAAGCTCCTGCTGTTACAGTTTCTAAAAGTGAATGCAGGATTTGGCATTGCTGAGACCTACCTCTACCCAAAGAACTCAAAGATTTGAGGGGAAGGGAAAAGCAGGGAGTTGGAACAGATGCCAAGGCAGCTGGAGACAGACCCTGAAATACATAACTGCACCCAATTTAGTTACTGAATGTGGGGGTGCTTATGTGTACCATGTTTTTTAAAGGAGTAATAGACTTTTTATTGCTACTAAGCCTGAAATAAACAAGCAGTTTGATCATTTTGTCTAGATTAATTGGTAATGAATCAATTAGTAACCACTAAATTCAGCCAATCACCTAGTTACTAACTGGTTTATAAATTCCCCACTCTAGTAAAAGAGATTGTGTCTGCACGGGACCTTGGGAACTCAATGTCCCAGAGAAAAGGAATTTTCAAATATGTGTTTGTCTTATAGTGGCCCGTGCTAATGTCCGCAGACGTCTGGGACCTTATTATACTGCGTTCACTATTAGGAAAATGGATGGAATAACTAAGGCTAGTTCTTAGAGAAAGGAGTACTCCTAGGAAGAGAGTTGTAGATGTCTGTCTATAAGGAAATGCCATGTTCCTGCAGTTCTCGAGCTTGCAGTGTTGTAAGTAGGTTTAAAGCTCTTACCTACTTTTTCCTTTCAAAAAACAACGTAACGAGTCCCATTCTTTACTTCCGTACATTTGAAAAACAGTCCATCTCACATCCGGTGTCTTTTACCTAATGTGATGCCATAAACTTCCCGGAGACCACTACCAGAGACATTAAGTGTGGGTTGGAATTTGATTGGAAAATTTCTGTGCACCTTGAGAGGGAGACACGAAGCCTAGAGCATGGGCTTAGCAGCATACGTGTCCTTTCTGCAACCTCTAAGATATGGTTATAGGTGGCTTGCACAGAAGAGGCTACCTTCTCCCCTTGTTAAGCTTAGCAAATGCCTAAATATTTAATAGAAAAACAAAAGCATTGGTGCTTTTGGTTACATAAGCATACATGCTTTGACAGTGGGATATTAAAAGCTGCTAACTAATTCAGATTGAATTTAAAGAATGCCTGCAGTATTAGGCTAGGTTAGGCTATGCTGCAGGAATGGACAGATCCTGATGTCTCAGTGGCTGACCATGTACATATTTAGTCCTTACTAAGTACAGCCTGCTGCAGGCTCTGTAGTCCTCCTCTAGTGTGACTCAGGGCTCCTGGTGCCTTTCATCTTGTAGCAGCTCTGCCGTTAGACAGAGGCTCCCTGGTTCCTGCAGCCAGGGAAGAGCATTTAGAGGGTAGTTCATGGGCTTTTCACTGCTTTAGCTCTACCATGACGAGTGTCACGTCCCGGCATAGTTTACTGGCCAGAACTAGTCACTTGGCTTCATCCAGCTGCAAGGTATCTGTGAACAAGCTCTGTTTTAAGTCTTGGAGAGCAAAACTAGAGTTAATGAATGCTTTGAATGTCAACCCCACCTACAACGTGCCGCCCACCTTGCTACGTGGTGAGGATAACAAAGATGAATGTAATAGTGTCTGCATTTAAGAAACTCATAATCCACTGGCTTAATAATATGCTTATGAAGTTTAAGGACAGTATGCACATTAACAAAGCAAGACATAAAATTGACTATATGGAATGGTTTCAGTTATATAAAATAATAATTGGCATCAATCACATGAAAACACATGTATCACAATATGAAGAAACAATGGCCTTTGAAATCCAAAGCTTAATGGGAAATTAGTCATTTATTGAGATTTACCTTCATTTTATATTGGCTACCTATAAAATTTGGCTTCATGCAGTTTAGTGGGATCGTAAAGCAGAATAAACCCAAACAAAAATAAACAAAACCCACCCCCCCATTTGTTAATATTGAACTGCAGCTCATTTTGCGGAGTAAGCCACTCAGTATACAGAAGAACTTGCAGGATGTTAGAGAGTAAAATGGAAGTCTTTTTCGAGCGGAGGCTAGGCAGCTAGGTAGATTCAGGGAGCCCCAAGAAGAAATAAGGGTTCCTTAGAATTAGAGAATTTTCACCAATGGGGGGAGGCTGGTCTCATCTCATTTTGCCAGTTGAATAGGTTCTAAAAAAGAAGGACCTTTGCCAGCTTTTTCTCCCCTTTGATTTATGTGTCATCCAGAATTCCAAGTCCATCAGGGAGTACTTTTCTTTCTTACCCCTTTTAGAGTTGTTTTTTCCTGAAAATAAGAGTAAAATTTACTCATCAAAGAAAATTAAGAAAGTACAGGAAGGTTTAAAAGATGGAAATAATCAGGGGCACGTGGATGGCTCAGTCGGTTAAGGGTCCAACTTTTTTTTTTTTTTTTTAAAGATTTTATTTATTTATTTGACAGAGGGAGAGAGATCACAAGTAGGCAGAGAGGTAGGCAGAGACAGAGAGGGAAGCAGGCTCCCTGCTGAGCAGAGAGCCTGATGCTGGGTTCAATCCCAGGACCTGAGATCATGACCTGAGCTGAAGGCAGAGGCTTAACCCACTGAGCCACCCAGGCGCCCCAAGGGTCCGACTCTTAATTTCAGCTCAGGTCATGGTCTCAGGGTCATGAGATCAAGCTTCTGCGCTGCTGGGTGTGGAGTGGGTTAGGACTCTATCTCTCAAACAAAGGGGGTTGGATAATCATTGTTAGTGTCTTTGTCCAGGGACCACCTCCATTAACATTTTGGTATATTTTATTTTAGACGTTTTATATATGTATTTTATTTTGTATCATTGAAACCATACCTTTTACGCAACTTTAGGTTTTGCTTTGTTAATAGAGACACTACTTCATACTTAAATTTCAGAAGCATATTTTAAAAATATGGGATAACAGTTTATTTTATGAAAATTATAAACTATTACTATTCTGCTAATATTAGTTACATAGATTGCTTCTAAGTTTAAACTATTAAAACTTACCCTCTGGCGAACAGCAGCAAATAGTAGGTAAGGCATTGACCTTACAATCCTGGACTAGTCTTACAGTCCTTTTGGTTGATGGAAGTGTTTCATGGAGTGTCCTCCAAAAGACAAAACCTAATACCATATTTGTTTGAAGGGACAGTGAAGAAAGGTGATAATAAAATTATCTCCCACATATCACAGAGCTTCTTAAAGGAGTAGATTTTGAGTTAATTTGGAGAACCATGTTAAGGATAGAAGCACATTCCAGGTAAAGAGAGATGTGAAAAGCAAGTTTATTAATTAATTTGGGCCATAATATGGCTACATAGCAAACAACCAAAAAGTTACAGCCACATGCAAAGTAAGCATTTATTTAGCTTGTCCACGTGCAGGTTGGCCAGGATCATCTGATCGAGGCAAGTCTTTACTAGCTGGCTGTTCTTCAGATCCCAGGAGTTGAGAGTGTCCCATGCAGGTCTCTGGGTAGACTGAGGCAGCTGCAGTCAATGTATGCTTACCCTCCTGGCATCAGCAAGATAATGAAGACATGATCTTCTCAAGTGTCTGGCGGAGCAAGCGTCTTTTTCACCCAGTTGTTAGGCCCTGACCTTATCTTGCCTGCCAACATTATAGTGACCAAATAAGTCATATCCCTAAGCCTGAAGCAAAAGGAGGAAAAGTGCTTTCAGGCCATGGAGATTTTGGAGAGAAGTGAATGCCTCTGAACAATAATCTACACTACCACAGCAAG
Organism: Procyon lotor; assembly: GCA_028646535.1. NCBI lineage: Eukaryota > Metazoa > Chordata > Mammalia > Carnivora > Procyonidae > Procyon > Procyon lotor. The sequence continues at coordinate 94,528,081 of CM053610.1, read as the reverse complement.
GGGTGAAACTATTTTTTTTTTTTTTTTTGGGTAAGATTTTATTTATTTACTTATTTGACTAAGAGAGAAAGAGAGCATGAGTGCACAAGCAGGGGGAGCAGCAGGAGCAGAGAGAGAAGCAGGCTCTCTGCTGAGTGGGGAGCCCAATTCGGGGCTCGATCCCAGGACCCTAGGATTGTGGCCTGAGCTGAAGGCAGACATAACCGACTGAGCCACTCAGGTGTCCCAACAAGGGGAGAATCTTATAATGCCCTGTCTTTTATCAAAGAACTCCTGTCTTCTAGAAAAAAGATGAAGAAGACCTCTTAAGGTCTCCTTGTTTCTTTCTTTTCTATACATTTACTTATGAAGAGGATGCTTCTGTGAACAACCTAGGCATCCTGTGAGCAAGTGATGGAGATATGGGGCCCAGACTTGAACACGAAGTCTCCTAAACAACATTTTTTTTTTTAGATTTTTATTAGCATATAATGTATTATTTGCCCCAGGGTACATGTCTGTGAATCGTCGGGCTTACACATTTCACAGCACTTAACAGCACATACTGTCCCCAATGTCCACCCTATCCCTACCCACCCACACCCCACCCCCCTGGCCACCCTTAGTTTCTTGAGTCTAGGAGTCTCTTATGGTTTGTCTCCTTCCCCATCCCTTCCTGTTTCATTTCTCCCCAACCCCCCAAATTCCCGCCTTGCCTCTCCAATTCTTCATATCAGAGAGATCATGTAAACAACATTTTCATAAACACAGTGTCTGTGTTTGTCCTCTAGACTTTAAGGAAGAATCTACTTCAGTTGACCTTGTGTTAGGCAACACTAACCTTATTTGCCCTTCAGGGCAGCGATCCTTAGTCCTGGATGTACATTAGAGTCAGTTAGGGAGTGTTTAAAAACGACAGGGTCCCTGAGCCCGCCAAATCAATGAACTCATAGTCTGTGGGGGCTGAGGCCCCAGCAAAGAGGTGTTTTGGGTGCCCAGTGAAAGCACTGTGTATTCGGTGTTGAGAACCACTGCTTTGGTACAACCATTTCCCCCTCTTGCAATTTTCTGTTTTCCCAGCCCCAGCATCTTATTCACAGCCGTATCTATAGCTCCACTCTCACCTGTTGTAGAATACTGAAGCCTGCACTACCAGCCGATATTTTATCAACATTTCTTGGAAGGGGGGCTACCTTAGAAAACCCATATTCTTTCACTTTAAGAAATTGATTAGATGTGATGAACACTGGGTGTTACAAGGAACTGATAAATTATGGAACACTACACCTGAAACTAATGATGTACTACATGTTGGCTAATTGAATTTAAATAAAAAAAGAAAAAGAAAAAAAAGAGGAATTGATTAGCTGTGCTGTACCTCAGCCCGTGTAGACTCAATCCAGGCTGCAAATTAGAGTTACTTTGACAGGGGCTTCCGGGCAGCTCAGTTGTTACGCGTCTGCCTTTGGCTCAGGTCATGATCCCGGGGTCCTGAGACTGAGCTGGCATCAGGCCCTCTGCTCAGTGGGAAGCCTGCTTCTCCCTCTTTAGCTCCCCCATGCTTGTGTTCCCTCTCTCTGCGTGTCTCTCCGTCATAAATCAATAAAATCTTTAAAAAAAAAAATAATAGAATTACTTTGCGGACTTAAAAAAAAAAACCAAACCCCCCCAAAATAGAATGTCTTTACCCAGCACCAAGCCCTAGAGATCCTGGCTCAAATGTTACCCCAGCCAGGGTTGCTGTTTTCAAAGGGCTCAGGTAATTTTCGTATGTAGTCAGTTTTGAGAGTCCTAGCACTTTGATAGGGCAAGCCCGTGAGCAGCCATGTAAGCAGAGAACCAAGCCCAGGGCACAGAAGAGGAATATCTGTATCTTTCCTGGTCCCGAGGCTTCTTGGAGCAATTAGAGGTATTTCTTTGGATACAGCAGAATAGGAAATTGGACACAGGTAACGAGAGTGATAACGAAGAATTTGCCTGGCTGTGCCAGAATAGGTGCATATGGGAGTGATGGAAAATGGGGTCTATGAGCAAGAGAAGTGGAAAGAAAGGCTCAGGTCATAGTCTCAAATATAAAACCAAGGGGCTGGAAATCTGACTTACTAGACATTTGGGAACTCTACTAAGTCCCTGAGCAATACACCTCTCAGCCATCAAGTGCTTCTTAATTTCTTCTTTGAAACCACCTTATTTAATCATAATTAGTGTGTCTTTGTGACTGTGCCATATTCCATTGTTGCCTATGTGTGTCTAGTCTGTCTGGTATACTGGGCAAACTTGCCTCTCGGGGTGTAATCATTAATTAATTAATTATGTTAATGTAAATATATTAGCAATATATTTATTCTCCTGTCCCTTTAAAAATGTTTGTCGAAGCTAGTGCTTTCCTTGCCTCTGGATGAGCAGCTACATGGCCCATGACTACTCCAGTAAATTCTACGTAATCGGCACTATCAAAAGCCAGCTTTGTCCTCTGGACCTTTAAAATCAATTTGTCCCCTCGTGGGATGCTTAAGTATTCTTTGGAGGAAAGCCTCCCCATCTTCTTAGAAATTACTGTAGAATCTCTAATTATAGACACTTTGGTAATAGCAAATATATTTTTTCTGACTGGTAACTTATACACCCACTAGGAAACCAAGTACTGCCCACAGTTTCTCTCTGCTCGTCTGTTTTCCACTTGAACAGGACTTAACAACATTCAGGCTCACTCTCTGCGGCCTGGCACACTTCTGGTCCATGGGAAACACCTATGCGTTTTTTGTGCCAGCAAGTAGGAGTTCAGGCTGAACCCAACTCAGGCACCATTCCGTTGACTTGTCCTTAGTGGTTAGTCAGCTTGCCTCTGGACCATTACGTTTGGAGGAGGAAAGGCAGACACCAGGCCCTGAGGCTTTGGAACTGTGGGGTGAGTGCTCTGAGTGTTCTGTGGAAACCCCTTTCACCAGTGCAAGGTGAGGCATTTCCTTACTCTGACTCGGGGATGGGACGAGATTCACCCCACACTAATGAGTCTCTCCAAAAATGCCTCCCCAGAGCTGCTGAAGAAAAATGTGTTAATCACAATTAACTAAGTCACTGATGCTATTTAATCTGAATTGTTCTACTTAGAGTTACCCAGGTGAGAAGTGGCTCGATTGCAGGCCACACCTGCCTTCATGACGATCGATTTGGGACTCATATTTAAAAATACTGATTGTTTTCTCCGTCCTTGGCATATTAATGCATCTTCATACTTATGGCTCATTACTCCCTCTGGCAGTCTTATGGGCCTCTTATTTCACTTCTGTTTCAGCTGTTCTGGTAAATGACTGCCTGCCTCCCTGCCCCCCCCCACCCCGCCCCCTTGCCTTGAGGACCCCAAAGCAAATTTCAGGTATGCCACGTAGCCTGTATTTAAAATCATGTTGCTCAAAACATACTCTCCAAATTTCATAAAAATCCGTCAAGCCGATTCTGCTGATGTGCTAACAGAGATGTGTAGGAACATATACAAACATATTTTTATTTATCTAGCTACACGTAGATGCAGTTAAAAACAAATAAATATCAGGTAGTAAATTCAACTGGCTAAGAGAAAAGAGCATTTTGATTGTATTGTTGGAGTAGATGGGAATTTGAATGGCATTGTTTCTCAACCCTGCCGGAGGCTGGGGGATAGTAAATTTTCTCAAATGCCATTTAAGACTTTCTGCTCCTTGCTATTTGTCTTGCCAGGGCTATCATAGGTCTTGATGGATTTGTTATGTGCAGTCATGCGTGGCTGATGGTTCCACCTCTTTGATCGTCCCACCAGGAATTCCATTACGGGGCTGTCCTTTGGAAATCCGCCTGTGGCTGGGGCCTGCTGTGTTGTCATGTGCCCTGCAGCTTTCGTCTGGTAAACTCCTCGTTGTTGTTCGGCTAGGAGCTTACTACGCAGATGTGAGCTGGAATAAAAGGTTTCGTTTTAACCTTCCCAGATTGCTAACTATAATTACATCCTTTTATACATCTTTGCTGTACTAGAGGCCGTGCTGGACATACCCAACTCTTTTAGAAGGGAAATGAGTTCTTTGGATTCTTAAGAAGTTGTAGAGTCGTCTTCCTTTTTGCTCTAGTTGACATCACCTCTCCGAAAATTTTCTTGCAGTTTCTTAAAATGAGCTCTCTCTGCGTCACTCTGCAAGAAGGAAGTAGCCCTTCCTGACACAAATGAGTGGGAGTTTTATTTTTATTTATCTATTAATTTTCATTATTATTTTTTTAGGGTTTAGTGAAATGACCAGCAGATTGGAGAGCTCACCAAGAGAGTCTAGAGTTTATTCTGCATAGGCAATGGGGTATATAGACAAGATGTGATTTCTAAATTGAGATTCCTTGGCAGGTGCTATTGAGAGTTGTATACAATTTAGTACGGGGAAAAAAATAACCAGAAGGGGGTTCAGTTCAACTTTTAACTTTTACAAACACCTTTTATCACTCTCCCATCATTTGGATTCTCTCTGGGGGAAGTCTCCTGCTTTTGGTGCCAAAACTTCATTCTGCCTGAAGAAGTCATCATTAGGGAATGGGGGACATCCTCTCCTTATTGATGTCCTGGGATCTAAGAATTGTTCACCAAGAAATGACTTGAGGTTTTTGCATGTGTTGTAGAGAAGTGTCGATCGATTCTCACTGTACTTCTCAAATTTCTAAGATGGTGTTCTTCAGGGAGAAAGGGTGTGAGCTCTGGGGCTGTGGATTTAATATGTTATAAGTAAGGTATTTCTTTAATATTTTTATCTTCAAAGGTCCCATAACATTGACATTCAAATCTATGTACATTAAACATTTATCTATATGAAATTAAATTTTTTTTTTCTGTAGCCGATGTTTGCGAACAGTTAATAATTATTCTTACTTGAGGTAGAAATTAATGCAGTCTGGTTCCTTTATTCCTCCTATTTTATTATTTCCTGGGTGATTAGAATCCGTACTACTTTCCTCTCAGTGAGTATTTGCAAGTGAAGTGTTGTTCTCTCTCCTTCAGTCCAGTAAGCTCCACACTGTATTGTTTGTTCTTTTTTAAAGATTTTAGTTATTATTTATTTGACAGAGAGAGAGATATAGCGAGAGAGGGAACATGAGCAGGGGGAGTGGGAGAGGGAGAAGCAGGCTTCCCGCTGAGCAGGGAGCCCGATGTGGGGCTCGATCCCAGGACCCTGGGATCATGACCTGAGCCGAAGGCAGTCACTTAACCAACTGAGCCACCCAGGCGCCCCCACACTATATTGTTAATATATGACCCATGTTAGCCCTCGTTAGAGGAGAGTTACTTTATGTCCATATATAACTGCTATCTCTGGCAAAGATGGAATTCTGCAGTATGTAACAATGCCCTCATGGTCTCCATTTATTTATTTTGTCATACAACCTCCCTCCTCTTTGTCTTTCCCCAAGTCTCCCAGCAAACTTTGGGTCTGGCTTAAAGGCTGTCCATTTGCTACAAATCCTTTCCAACAACTTATCTTCTTTCCACCTACTTTCTCTAGAAATACATTGTTCATTTCTTAAAGATAGTATAATTCCCTCACTTGTGCCATTTCTTTCTTTTTTTTTTTAAAGATTTTATTTATTCGACAGAGAGAAACACAGCGAGAGAGGGAACACAAGCAGAGGGAATGGTAGCGGGAGAAGCAGGCTTCCCGCAGAGCAGAGAGCCCGATGCAGGGCTCGATCCCAGGCCCCTGAGATCTGACCTGGGCCGAAGGCAGACGCTTAACGACTGAGCCACCCAGGCGCCCCTCAGTTGTGCCATTTCAATCACAGCAAATGTATGCTAGGTGTTTTCTGAGCGAAGTAACTATTAAAGCTTCTAAATAGAGCTAAGATGTGCAGTGGTCCAGAGTAGTTAGATTATTCTATCAGCAATACTGATAACTGGGGACTCCACAGGTGGTGTTTCAATTCTCTTTTCCCTTTGTCAAGCACCCCGCCATGGTTCTTCTTCAATTCGACCTCACTCCCCTTTTTTGGTATCTATTGTTCTAGCTTCTAGATTCCTTAGGAGAAGCAAAGTTGATGCAAATAGAATATTTAATACATTCTCAAAGGACCATCTTTTCTGCTCTTCTGCTCTTGTCCTTATCCCTCATTTTTCCCGTTTCTGGACTAGGCATACCCTTCACAATTTTTCCATTTTTTTAAAAGATTTTTTTTTTTTTTTTTTTTGCTTATTTACTTGAGAGGGAGAGAGAGCATGAGCATGAATGGGGGGAGGGGCACAGGGAGAGGAAGAGGCAGGCTCTCCACTGAGGGCAGAGACCAATGCGGGGCTCAACCCTGGGATCATGACCTGAGTAAAGGCGGACATTTAAGTGACTGAGCCACCCAGGCCACTGTAATATTTTTCAATGTTAAAAACAATGCTACCCATTAATATCTATGAAATAGGTATGTGGGAGAAAATCTAAATGGCACCATTATGCTCTTGAAAACTAAGCACAGGGATGGGTTAAATTACTCTGGATGAAGAACCGGGATCTGAACTTATTGCCATAAAGTCATAGCTATTCTTTCTCTCTCCCTTGCAATAACACTTCGAAGTCAACCATAGCACAGATTTTCAGAAATAAATAGAATACTTAAATTAGAGCTGTGACTGCTTTTAATAATTAACCAATAATGACATACTGACCAGAAATTTACCTGATTACCCACCATATGTGAAATCTTCACTGCGCTTTTTAGATTTGAAGGGATAAACTAATTTAGATTTGAATCAAATCCATTTAGTTGGAGTTATATTCTAGCCGTAGATTGTCCTAAAGAAATGCATACATAAGTAACTGTATATCTTAGAATGCTGATTAAATCTTGTGACTTCCAATGCAGAAGTTTCTGGCGTTAGATTTCATAGGATTTGGTTGTAGTTAATATAATAATATAATTGTTGAGAATTTCTTATTTAACTATAGTTTCCTTGCATTCATATATTCAACCAACACTTACTGAGGGCCTAAAATGTGTTAGATTCTGTTTAGGTGCTGCAAGAATTACTCACTGAGTAAAAGTGTTTGCAGTTTAGCATTCAGCCATCATTGCAAAGTGGATCCAGAAGTGAAGGTAAAGGTCAGCATGAAGACCTAGATACAGTATCTCTCTACTACAAGTCACAATTATTTCTTTCCATTGGTTGTTTTAAATGTAACAGACTGCTTGGGCTGCATCGAACCTATTCTAATCCCTTTTATGTAGAGTTACTGGGGATCACAGAATAAATTATTAGTAGTTAGGTAAAACAGAGATTGCTGAATGTTAGGCTGATATTTGTTCCTAAAGACTGTTAGGAATGATCCATGTATTTTAGCAAGATCAAAGAAACCCCTTAGGGTTTGTGAAGTCATTAATGACTCTGAATCCTTCCTTGATAGAAGACAACAAATTAATGAGGCAGAAGAACGAATTAGTGATCTAGAAGACAAACTGATTGAAAACAAGGAACAGGAGAAGGCCTGGAACAAAAAGCTTAAAATCCATGAAAACAGAATTAGAGAATAAATAACATCATAAAATGTTCCAGTGTCAGAATTATTGGGATCCCTGAGGAGGGGGAGGGAGAGAGAGGTCTAAAAGGTATATTTGAGCAAATCCTGAGTACTTCCCTAGTCCAGGGAATGAAACAAGCATTCGTGTCCTAGAGGCAGAGAGAACCCCTCCAAGATCAAGGAGAATGGACCAACACCCAGGCATGTAATAGTAAAAATTGCAAATCTTAGAACCAAGGAAACCATCTTAAGGACAGTGAGGGGGAAGAGATTCCTTACATAGGAAGGAGAAACATGAGAATAATATCAGACCTCCACAGAGACCTGGCAAGCCAGAAAGAGCTGACAAGACATAGTCAGGGTACCAAATGAGAAGAACATGCAGCCAAGTATACTTTATCTGGCAAGGTTATCATTTAGAATGGATGGAGAGATAAAGCGCTTCCAGGACCAGCAGAAACTGAAAGAAGATGTGACCACTAAGCCAGCCCTACAAGAAATATTAAGGGGGGGGATAAAAGAAGAAAGACCCCAAGAGTGAAATAAGTCAAGCAGAGAAAGTCAGTTATCACACGGTTTCACTTACATGCTGAGCATAAAGGAAAACATGGAGGGCATTGTGAGAAGGGAGGGAAGGGTGAATGGGGGGAAACCAGAGGTGGAGATGAACCATGAGAGACTGGACTCTGAGCAACAAACTGAGGGTTTAGGAGGGGAGAGGGTGGGGGGTTGGGTGAGCCTGGTGGTGGGTATTGAGGAGGGCACATATTGCATGGAGCACTGGGTGTGGTGCATGAACAATGAATCTCGTAACACTGAAAAAATAATATTAATTACAAAAAAAAAGTAAAATGATGAACTGAAAAAAAAAAGACAACAAATTGCATGTTGATGTCAGGGTCCAAGCTTTCCATTTGGTTAGTAGGCTCATTGGCACTGATTAACCTGTAAAATATAATTAAATACATAAATAGTTTTTTAGATAGAAAAGAAAGGAGGAGATGGCGTTTGGGGGGATTGTTCCATCTAAGCTGAAGCTGAACTCCTTGTGTGGCTCTTAGGCTGCCCTTATCACTACTCAGCGGAGGTGGCATGAACATGGTAGACACCCAGAGCTGGATGAAACAGTGGAGACTACAATTTAACCTTTTCATCTTACAGTTGGGGTACTAGACTAAATAGAGCGAGTTGCCCAATCATGCACAAATAGCTGGAGACAACACAAGGCATGTTGATTCTGAATTGTTTTCCTACCTCCCTAACCCACGTTTTGACACACTTTGGTAGAATATCAGAGCCTTGTTTCGCAAGTGGTAGTTTATTCTTCACTTGAAAACAAACTGCTGCTTGCACTAGAAGATAATTCTGGGTCTATTTGTATCCACTTTTATATATCTGGGATCTTTTCTTCCAGCATGGGTAGGCATGTTGTTTATTGTTTCAAAGAGCGACCAAATTTCAATAAAGTTTGATCTAGATAGACCTTGGGCTCATTCCTTGAAGTTCTAAGAAAGGTGACAGTTGCAGTGGCGGACGAAAATTTTCTGTACCAGAAGAAGAAGCTATTTTAAGAGAGGTTCCTACTCTGTTGCTGTCAGTTGCTTTTCTTTGCAGATTTGACTCATTCTTCTAGGCATCTTAATTTTGAATGATATGAGAGATGTATGCATTTATATATGGAAAGTTAGGCAGATATTTAAACAGAAGAATAATAAATATTCTCTCTTGGTTACCAACCCCTCAAGTAATCACACCTTAAAAAATAAACTAGAGCTGGGTAATGGCTTTCATGGTCTACAGAGGATGTTCATTAGGATTCTGGGGTGTGAGGTCAATGCACCATGGCCAGCTAGTACAGGACTGTTTGTGATCACTCAAAAGACTTCAAAAACTCATTCAAAAGTTTATTCCAGGTAGAAAGAAGGTTTTTGGAAGCCCTCCCCTTCTACTGAAGATTTATTTACTTATTTGAGAGAGGGAGAAAGTACAGGAGCAGGAGGTGGGGGTGGGGCAGAGAGAGAATTCACAAGCAGACTCCCCACTGAGCGTAGACCTTCCTCTCACCCCTCAGGGGCCCTAGGTAGGGCTTGATGCAGGGCTTGGTGTGGGCTCAGCCCGGGTTCAATTCCACGACCCCAATGTCATGACCTGAGTCGAAATCCAGACTCGGCTGCTTAACCAACTGAGCCACCCAAGTACCCAGGACTTTGTGAAGTTCCTTCTGTATCTGATGGGAGTTCATGGATAGACTACTGCTGATATGCAGGGAAGGGCCACAATAGAATGTGGTATCCATACCCTTATTCAATTGCTTTTACACCTTTCCTTCTCAGGCCCAAATGGACCATGTCCTCATCATGGATAAGCCTATGTTGCAACCTCTCCGAAAAAAAAGCTGCATCCTTATTAGTCTATATGTGGTAACAAATTCCTGTTCCCATTCAGGGAAAAAAGGTTAGCCTAGCAGAATTTAAAAATTTTTTGCACTGCTTTTACATATTCACGAGCATGCTAAAAATTTACATAATTTTGTGTCATGATCAGCTCTGTCACAGTTAGTGTACTTATATACTGGCCATCATTTTTCTTAACACTCTGTTGTACCTGTTGCACAGAGTCTAACTCTTACTCTTTGACTGCCTCTTTGGTCTCACTTAGAGAGAAGTTATCTATCCCCTTCCCCACTCACCCCCTTGGACATCTTGATGCTCAGCATGAGGAAGACCTCAGGTTCACCAGTGAACCACTTAGAAAATATCTTTATGTGTTGGGTGATTAAAAACAGAATTGCTCAGAAGAACAGAAAGATTTATGTGGTTCTACTATGACCACTGCCTTGTAGTTATATAGATTTCTAGCTTTACATACTTCATTGGGTCCTTATAAAATGATGGATTAATGGAGACAGGTTTTACAATCATGTGTTTCAGGTGAGGGAATTGAGTCTCAAAAGATAAAGGGTTACCAAAATCATGGAGTCACGAGGGATGAAAACAAGACTGGGACACATCTAATTTTTGGTGCAGAACATTTTCCTAAAGCATCTCAGGTCACCATATTTTCTTATGTTCAGATTCAAAGTTTGTTACCACATAAGCAACCACAGAATCCTGAGCCTATGACCCAAGTCAATATATGATACATGCCAGATATTGTATGTGACTTTCTTCCAGTACAGCTGATAATGATTGCCACTGACTTGGTAAATGATTAAGTGAAGCCCAGGAAGTCTTTTAAGCCATGTACGCATTTTCTAATCATGGCTTGAGTTTGCAGGAGGACAAGGGAAGGCAATGAACGTTTACTGAATGTCTATTAGTTATAAATGCTGTGCGGTACTTTACCTGTGAGTGCAGCAGTCTTGTGAGGGAGTTAGGTATTTTCTGCATTTTCAAATTCAGAGATGTGAGGTTTTGAGAGTCAAGATCATGAAGCTAGAAAGTAGCACATTCAGGTGAATGCATTATAGTGAACCATACCCTTTTCCCTTGAATAAAATTCAATTTCTCAATCAAGGCAAATATATTTGTTCTCTCACTAAAAAGAACTGGATGTTCTACACTATTGAAATTGAGGTAGTCAGTTAATGAAGCATGGTATGGCATGAAGAGACAGATCAGGATTGGAATTTTAACCTATAAATTATACTCTATTATCATCACCAAACCCAAAAAACTTCAATATTTCTGGTCTTTATTTCTTAGAAAAGAATGCATTCTCTTTTACTGAAACTGGTATTCTCTTGTAGTCACGAAATCTTTAACCGTGTATTCATGTGGTGTCATGCTCAGACATTTGCATACGTTAGTACCCAAGGGAGTCCTGGGAATATCACATTTAATATACAATGACTTTTAGAATAGGGACTATTTAATACTTATGCCTCCAGATATTCTCTGGAGAGTTCCAAGCTGGAAACAAAAAAAGAAATAAAAAGTTTTTCAAAGCTTCCAACACATCTAAGAAGTGAAATCCTGTTGACAAATACTTTGGCCGAATGCCATTAAGTAAAAATTCTGCTAACAAATTTCATTGAAGTTTTATTGAAAATAAAAAAAAAGCAATTCCATTAAAATGACAACAATAACAACAGGCAGTTCCAGGTTGATGATAAGAACTGTGTTTAGGAGAGATGCTTCTGATTATATATATATATATATATATATATATATTTTTTTTTTTTAATGAAAATGTGTACATAACGAAATTTTCTCACATCCAGCCTCTTCTCTTGGCAGTGAAATATCTCTGTAGATATACTTGTCATCTTAACAACTGGCGGAGTATTTCTTTCATGTAGAGAAGTAACATTTACAATTACTGATGAGATCTGGAAGGATCCCCTAGATAAGTAGTTAGCCAAAAAAGATCTCAAGGTACAGGCTTTTCTGGATGTACTGGTGCAACATTATCACCAAATGTTGCTTCCTTCAGTCCTTCCATTAACATTTGAGTTTCTGGCTGCAGTGGTTTAAATGTGGGGATTGATTCAAAGTACTTTTAAAAAAAAAAAAAAGATTTTATTTATTATTTATTTGACAGAGAGAGAGAGAGCATAAGTAGGCAGAGAGGCAGGCAGGGAGGGGAGGGAAGCAGGCTCCCTGCTGAGCAGAGAGCCCGATGTGGGGCTTGATCCTAGGACCCTGAGATCATGGCCTGGGCAGAAGGCAGAGGCTTAACCCACTGAGCCACCCAGTTGCCCCCAAAGTACTTTTTTAATATTAATCTCTACTTGTTTGAAGAGCTGATTTTTTTTCTTGTCACCTAAGGCTCAGTGTGTGTGTGTGTGTGTTAGTTTCTTTCTTTTTTTTTTTTTTTAATGTTTCAAGTTTTTATTTACATCCTAGTTAGTTAACATAGTGTAATATTAGTTATTTGTTTCAGGAGTAGCATTTAGTGATTCATCACTTACATATAACACCTAGTGCTCATCACAAGTGCCTTCCTTAGTACCCATCACCCATTTAGCCCATCTTCCTTCTCTTAAGTAACCCTTAGTTTGTTCTCTATACTTAAGAGTCTCTCTTATGGTTTGCCTATCTTTCTGTTGTTTTTTTTTTTTATTTCCCTTATGTTTATCTGTTTTGTTTTCGAGTGAAATCATATGGTATTTGTCTTTCTCTGATTTTTTTCTTTTCTTAGCATAACTCCATCCATGTCATTTCAAATGGCAAGATTTCATTTTTTCTGGTGGATGAGTAAAATCACATTTTATATATATACCAACTCTTCTTTATCCATTTATCAGTCAATGGACAGTTGGGCTCTTTCCATGATTTGGCTATTGTTGATAATGCTGCTATAAACATCTGGGTACATGTGCCCCTTTGAATCAGTATTTTTGTATTCTTTTGGTACATACCTAGTACAGTTGTTGGGTCATAGGGTAGTTCTATTTTCAGCTTTGAGAAATCTCCATATTGTTTTCTAGGGTGGCTGCAGTAGTTTGCATTCCCACCAACAGTGTAAGAGAGTTCCCCTTTCTCTGCATCCTTGCCAACACCTGTTTTTTCTTGTGTTGTTAATTTTAGCCACTCTGACAGGTGTGAGGTGGTATTTGATTATGATTTTGATTTGTATTTCCCTAATGATGAGTGATGTTGAACATCTTTTCCTGTGTCTCTTGGCCATCTGTATGTCTTTTTCTTTTCCAATTAAAATTTTTATTTGTTTTTTATTATTTTGTTCAGTTAGCCATCATATAGTACATCATTAGTTTTTGATGTGTTCAGTGATTCCTTAGTTGCTTATAACACCCAGTGCTCATCACAACACATGCCCTCTTTAATACCCATCACCCAGTTACCCCATCCCCCCACCCTCCCTTCTGCAACCCTGAGCTTGTTTCCAAGAGTCCAGAGTCTCTCATGGTTTGTCTCCCTCTCTCATTTCTTCTCATTCAGTTTTCCCTCCCTTCCCCTGTGCCCCTCCATGCTATTCCTTAGGTTCCATGTATGAGTGAAACCATATGATAATTGTCTTTCTCTGCTTGACTTATTTCACTTAGCATAATCCCCTCCAGTTCCATGCATGTCAGTGCAAATGGTAGGTATTCATCCTTTCTGATGGCTGAGAAATATCCCATTGTGTATATGAATCACATTTTCTTTATCCCATTCATCTGTTGAAGAACAACTCAGCTCCTTCCATAGTTTGGCTATTATGGACATTGCTGCTGTGAACATTGGAGTGAATGTGCCCCTTCTTTTCACATCATGTCTTTGGGATAAATACCTAGTAGTGTATTTGCTGGGTCGTAGGGTCACTCTATTTTTTTTTTTTTTTTTTTTTTATATTTTATTTATTTGACAGCAAGAAACACAGCGAGAGAGGGAACACAAGCAGAGGGAATGGTAGCGGGAGAAGCAGGCTTCCCGCGGAGCAGGGAGCCCGATGCGGGGCTCGATCCCAGGACGCTGGGATCTGACCTGGGCCGAAGGCAGACGCTTAACGACTGAGCCACCCAGGCGCCCCGGGTCACTCTATTTTTAACGTCTTGAGGAACCTCCATACTATTTTCCAGAGTGGCTGCACCAGCTTACATTCCCAACAACAGTGTGAGAGGATTCCCCTTTCTCCACATCCTCACCAATATTTGTTGCTTCCCGTCTTGTTAATTTTAAAAACAATTTTTATTAAATTTTTTTTTTTAAAGATTCTTATTTATTTGTAAGAAAGAAAAAGAGAGAGAGCACAAGCAGGGAGAATAGCCAGCAGAGGGAGAAGCAGGCTCCCTGCTGAGCAAGGATCCTGATGCAGGATTCAATAGATCCCAGGGTCTTGGAATCATGACCTGACCTAAACCAGACACTTAAGTGACTGAGCCACCCAGGAACCCCCTGTCTTGTTGATTTTTACCTTTCTAGCTGGTATAAGGTGGTATCTCATTGTGGCTTTGATTTGTATTTCCATGATGGCTAGTGATATTGAACATTTTTTCACGTGTCTCTTAGCCATTTGTATGTCTCCTTTGGATAAGTGTCTGTTCATGTCTTCTGCCCATTTCTTGACTGGATTATTTGTTTTTGGGTGTTGAGTTTGATAAGTTCTTTATACATTTTGGATACTAACTCTTTTTCATATATGTCATTTGAAAATATCTTCTCTCATTCCATAAGTTACTTTTTAATTTTGTTGTCTTCACTATGTAGAATCTTTTTATTTTGATGAAGTCTCTATGGTCTAGTTTTTTTTTTTTTTTTTTTTTTGATGAAATCTCTATGGTCTAGTTTTACTTTTGTTTCTCTTGCCTTGGGAGACATATCTAGAAAGAAGTTGATTTGAGCAATGTGGAAGAGATTACTGCTTGTGTTCTCTTATAGGATTTTTATGGTTTCAGGCCTCACATTTAGGTATTTAATCCATTTGAATTTATTTTTGTGTTTAGCATAAGAAAGCGGTCCAGTTTCATTATTTTGCATATTGCTGTCCAGTTTTCCCAGCACTATTTTTTGAAGAGATTATCTTTTTCCTATTGGATATTCTTTCTTGCTTTCTTGAAGATTAATTGACCATATAGTGTGGGTTCATTTCTGGGTTTTCTGTTCAGTTCTTTTGGTCTGTGTGTCTATTTTTGTGGCAATACAATACTATTTGATTACTATAGCTTTGTAACGTAATGAAGTCTTGAATTGTGATGGCTCCAGCTTTGCTTTGCTTTTTCAGGGTTGCCTTGGCTATTCAGGGTCTTTTGTGGTTCCATACAAGTTATAGGATTACATGTTCTCACTCTGTGAAAAATGCTGTTGGTATTTTGATAGAGATTGCATTAAATGTGAAGATTGCTTTAGGTAGTGTAAACATTTTAACAATATTTGTTTTTCTAATCCATGAGCCTGGGATGTTTTCCACTTCTTTGTGATAGACTCTAAACTTTAAACGAATGCTTCAACTCTCTTGATGAGAA
The DNA here is from genome assembly GCA_028646535.1 of Procyon lotor. Lineage (NCBI taxonomy): Eukaryota > Metazoa > Chordata > Mammalia > Carnivora > Procyonidae > Procyon > Procyon lotor. The sequence continues at coordinate 94,512,688 of CM053610.1, read as the reverse complement.
TTTTGGCAGTTACATTGCCCTGAGATATTCCTATGTCAAGAAGACATAGTCATTTGTTTTTAAATATTTGTAAACAAGTAAAATATAGGGCCTTAAATAGAAATATGAAACATTCATTACATTCATCCAGGCTCCAACATTTGCCATAAAATACTCTTGTCATCCCTATGTGATCTAACAACCAGCTAATGCAAATTAAATGTGCTTTAAGTTACCTATCAATTACTGTTCTGTTTAGTTTCCTAAATGGAATCAGCAGCCTTGAGTACTAAAATTTCAGGGATGTCTTTGAAGATAAGTTGTCGGACCATCTTTTATGTACAGTGTGTAGCTATTTCCTCCAACACTATTTCTTGACTGATCCACATTTGATATTTCTGACAGTCCTCAAAAGGCTTGAGCCTGAGAGAATACATCATTACAAGACCACAGAAATTGAAACTACAGCTTTAGGAATAAGTCCTGGCTGTAGCACAAAGGCCGAAGCATCTTCCCAATAGGGTCCATAGACCTAGGATACCTGTGCCTGTGTGTATGTTGGGCTCAGGCATGAAGAGTTACACTTATGGTCTGCTTGTATATCTAATAATTCATTTTTCAGGTGCCTCAGGAAAGGCTTTCTTGAGATACAATACTAGTTGGGTGGGTTTACTTACCTGGAATAGAGCCATCCCTATGAACTATATGGCAGTGAAGCCCTGGAACTGTCTATTCAATGTATCTGTTACAAAACCTAGCAGCTCTATGATATGTAATTGAATTTATTAATGGGAGTGATTAAAACCTGGAAGGAGAATATACTTTTAAATGATAAAGACACTATGTACAGTTTTGTCACCAGAACTTTTGAATCTTCCCCAGAATATTCTGGAGCTGCTTTAATAGACCTCCCTATTGCCTCTAATCCTATCTCATCCCAACAGCTGTCAGTTAATTAAAATGGGTCTCTAGGACAAGAGTTCTCAGGTTTTACTGTGCATAAAAATATGTAAACAAATGTCCTGGGGATCTTGATGAAATGGAGCTTCTGATTCAACAAGTCTAGGGTGGGGCCTGAAGTTTTATATTTTGAAAAAGCTTCTGGATAGTACAGATGCTGTTGGTCCATGAACCACCATTTGAGTAGTATAACTTCAGATTTTATTTGAAGGAAATAAAATGAAATTAACATTTATAAATTACAACTCAAGTCAGAAAGCTCTAGGCAATTTATAGATATTGTTTCATCCGGTTTTCTATGAAATCTGAAAAAAGCATATTACATCGATTTTCAGTGAGAAAACCAAATCTTGGATATTTTAACTTCATCCAAATCAGTTAGTTAGTAATGGCAAAGTAAGATTGGATCCTGGTTTCTCTGAACCGTAAGGTTCTCATGCTCTGCCTGACCATGCTGCCTCCCAGTGCTGATGTCCCTCAGAGTATGCTGACCTGCCAAGGTTTTTATTGTTAAAATATATCCCAAAGGATGAGTAAATTAGCAGATTGAAAGCCTTTCCACCCAAATACCAATCATACAATAGCAAAGTGATGCTTTTAAAAGTCACACAGAGAAACAAAGAAAAAAAGCAGGAAACCTTGGGAATACAAGAAAGCAGACAGGCAAGTGGTAACTGTACTAATGAACCAGAGAGAGCTGGGTCTAGGAGACCCTGGGAAGAGCCAGAAGTCAGCTGATAGAGTAGTCAGTGACTCTCAAGCCTCTGCCAGAAGGGTCATCTTGTGAGTTTACATCATTCACCGGAAGAATGAGCCCTGGAATTTTTAGAGTAGCTTGGAGCCTAAATAAGTAAGGAAGTCTCTGGCTCTGCATTTGGAGGACAATATGTAAAGCTCTGATAGGGAACTGATAAAAGGAATGAGAGTCAGGAGTAAAAATTTAGAATGGATGAGGCAAAGTAACAGTGGCTAGCAATTTGAATAGAAGGGAAGTAAGAGGCCAGTGAACATAGCCGACAATGAGGTGCTACTGACTCCAGGGAATGACAGTGTGAGTCATCCCTGGGTTTTGCTTGCTCCTGTATATCTGTCAGAGTGCCACTGACAAGTGCAGAGTAGGACCAACAGGTGAGTCCCACAGCAGCCACAAAAGCAGGTAGGGGCTACCAGTTATCAAGGAAACAAAGGCTTGGCATAAGGACCTCATTCCTTCTAATCGGAGTGGATCTGGAGATCTGTAATCCATATTATTAAATTCTTGACCTAGGTATCTGTATTCATCTTGAGAACATATTTTGCTGCAAATCCCAGTGACAAAGCTCCTGTTTCTTAGTTCACTGGAGAGCAAACTGTCAGTTGCTAACCTGTAGGAAGCATGGTCAGGAAGGTGCATGGACCTTGTGGCTGTAGGGTACCCAAATGGTTATTCCACTTACAAGATGGTAATTGTTTTAGTTGATTCTTTTAATTTTAAGCCGCATAAAAAGAGTCCTTAAAATTATGATTTCTTTTTAAATTTTTCTCAGTGTCTTTGCACTCTGTTCAGTATATACTAGTGCTTAATACGAATTTTCCCATTTATTTTTTGAACTTTTCCAGAGACAGCACCTTAGTTTTTTTGGGAGGTCATGAGATGCTTTATGTAACAACAAAGAAGCAGAAACTACCTCAAAGTAGCACAGGTTATGCAATATAGAAAAATAGCTCAAATTTTGGATTTTGAAAGGACTAGAATTTTCCTTTTCTATTTTCAGCTGTGGGATAGAGGAAGAGACAGGGTCCTAAAGTTACTGTGGTACAGGCATCAACAACCTTGGATGATCTTGGATGTGTCTTTACCTCTCTGGCTTTTGACATCCTGAAATATAAAAGGAAAGCTTATACTAAGCCATCTCTCTGTTCCTGGTAGCTCAAACCCACTCTGATCTTGAAGATATAATCTCGGTTTTATAGATCTACATTTATGTCAAGGGAAATGTCATTGCAAGTTTTTCATCACCATAGCAAAAATGTTAAAGTAGCAGATTGAACAATACATTTGTACATCACAATGCAGTAGGTCATCCCTCATTTATACAAATCTTGTTGAAGAAATGACAGTCAAAAGCCTCTCCATATTCAAGCATAAAAAATCTATAAAATTATATTCAACTGGTTAGCAGCCTATGTCTGAGGATTTAATAGAGTTATATTTCTTTTCTGTGTTCAGCGAAGACTTTTCCAAATGAATGTGAGATGGGGCATTTGATTTGGCTGCCCTTTTTATACTATAGTCTAAATTTATTAATGCAGCTCATGACCTATCCCCTTAATTTGTTTCATTAAACACAGTTTTATTTTGTCAGAAGCCAATGTATATGTTTTGTCATTATGGAAATGAATTTCAAGTAGGCAGGAATGAGATAACAGATTTATCCCACATGAAATAAATCTGATATGTGAAAACCTGCATTAAAAAAATTCAATGTAAAATTATTCACTTTCCCCAAATAATTATTTATAAATGCATTTATTTCTCAAGGATTATATTAGAGAACATTTAACCCACTATTTATTCATTCATTGAATTACAACAAATTCAATTTATGTACAATTTTTAGAATTTCACTTCGTGTTTAATGAGATCAACTTGTGAGGCTTAAGCAACTTATAATTTTTTAAATGAAAGCACAAGTAGAATTTTTATATGACAGCAGTAATTACATTGGATTTAGAGATAATGCAAAATGAGAGGATAGATAAAACTGAAAAAAGAAGGATGACTGAGTGGCTCAGTTGATGAAGTGGCTGATTCAGCTCAGACCATGATCCCAGGTTCCTGGGATCGAGGCGCTCATGGGGCTCCCTGCTCAGTGGGGATCTTGCTTCTCCCTCTCCCTCTGACTGCTGCTCTCTCTCTCTGTCAAATAAATAAACAATCTTTTTTTTAATAAACAAAAATCTTAAAAAAAAACCCCAAAAACTAAAAAAAAAGGAACGACTAAGAAAATTTAGTTAAAAAAAAAAAGAAGGGAAAAAGAAGACTAATATGTTTCTACCTAAAACCTGAATAGAACAGATTAAGAAAAAAAATACTGAGCACACTTAGAAACATAAATACAAAATCAAAATAATAATCTGATATGAGAATTTAAGCAGTCCCCACCATGCCTCTCTTTCTTTTATCATACACTCTCTCTCTCTCACTATCTCACTGTCTCTCTCGTTGGGAGCACAGTAGGTTCATTTATGTTTTATCTTCTATATGGGAGACACTGAGATTTGGAAATTTAATTTGCTATACTGGAGATTCAAACAGGAATATTCAGTTGATGATACTGAGTTCCTAGTATGACAGCCTTTTTATGGTCTACATTTCTGTGCAAATGAATGAAAAATGTGCATTTTCTGTGTGAGGAGCCCAGAAGTCTCTGAAGATATAAAACAAAAAACAAAAAGCAAAAAACTGGTATTTATTTGGAACCTACTATGAGCCAGACACTGTGTTAGTCAGTCTGTGTGAGGCTGTTAATATTATCTGCATTTCTCTGAATCAGGAATTAAGACTTAAAGAGAACCTTTAGCAAGTACAGCAGCTGGACTTTGTCCCCACCATTAGATTTAATACATCATCTCCTGCTCTAGACTAATTCCCTAAAATATGGTCAGAGTCTAGAAGTTACTTAGCAGGTAGTGGTTTTCTCAAGGTAGTAGACAAAGGAGTATAATACTGTAGGGTATGGTCGTAGATATTAGGGAAGTATGAAATGTTGGTGGAGGAGGTCAGAGTAAGGAATGAGTATATTTATTTAATGAAACAACAGGAAATATTTTTATGCAAAAGACGTATTTGAGATTGGTTCCTAAGAAATGAGAGAATTTTGACAGGTGGGATCGGGTAGGTGGGAACATTGCAGAAGAAAGCAGGAACTCAGCCAGAATCACCTATGCCAAAAGGACAGAGGTAATCCTGGAAAAGGAAATCAGACAGTTTTATGAGGAACTTTAAGTAAAAAGCCAAGGAGTTTTTACATGTCAAATGATTCTGGAAATACAGAGCTCAATTAGGAGGCAATGCAATAAACTAAGTCCACGTGGGTCTTATCACTCAACTGGATGAGGAATTGTTAGAGAGGGTGAACAGAGATTAGGACCTCATAGCTCTTATAGTTGTGATTATTACTATTATTATTACCAATAGGAAAAAGAAACCTGAGCTAGTAAAAATCTTCCAATCTTCTTGTATGAACCTATTTAAGTTGCTCTTTTTCTCGAACCCTGTTCTCCTTGATGCTTATCCCAAGGAGTAAATTAACAAACATAGCAACAGCCAGCTCTCCATGCTGTGTGTGGACACACCAAATGAGGGTCAGTCCTTGGACTGAAACCAGGGTTCCCAGGCCATGGCTGTCACGCTAGGGGAGATCAGATCCAGCAGCGCCTTATCCCATCTCCAGGCCAGTCAGGGGATCAATTTTTCCTAAGAGGACTTTTCACTGTGGCAATTTATGCCTCTATTCTATTATCCCAATATTACTTTTTCTTTTAATTTATATGTATTTTTTCGAACAAATACTAAGCTGTTAAGACTTAAATGCATATTAAGTCGTTTGGACTTAACTACTTAATAAACAGAACTGTTAGGTAATTTATTATTTTTTTAATTTTTTAAAAGATTTTATTTATTTGACAGAGAGGAGAGAGATCTCAAGTAGGCAGAGGCAGGCAGAGAGAGAGAGGGAAGCAGGCTCCCTGCCGAGCAGAGAGCCCGATGCAGGGCTCGATCCCAGGACCCTGAGACCATGACCTGAGCCGAAGGCAGAGGCTTTAACCCACTGAGCCACCCAGGTGCCCTAATTTATTTATTTTTTTAATTTTTAATTTTTTTTGGCCTATGGGTGATGTGAGAGAAATTACTGAGATATTCAGGGTGCCGTAAACTTATATTTTGGAAAATATACATGTACAACTCTCTCTGTAGGTCTGGGGAGTACGTAAGTACCATTAGATAGGATAAGATTTCTTTAATTCCCAGTCTCAAAAATCTTCTTCACCATCCCACACAAGCTACCCACTTCTACCATTATATTCGAGATCTTGTCATTCAGAATAATGATACCATTCCAGTGCCCTGTTTTCATCCATTCTTTGATCCCATTGGGACTTCTGTTACACAGTATCTTTTACGTTACTCTTTCCTATCCACATATACTCACTTTCCTGATCACTCAGATTAGAACACATGCACCCTTACCCTAAATAGTTCCTTAAATACACCCTCAAATTTCCCCCCTTCTCTCTTTCTGTCATACTTACTAATATCTCCACATTCATTAAATCCAGCCCTCCAGAATCTTCAACTCTGCACCCAGCCATCAAAATGTAGAAAATGTTGGAGAAAAACACAATCATGCTGCCTAGTCAATGTTGAATTCTCAAATACATCATCAGTGCCTCACGGTCAGCCTAGCAAATTCATCTTATTTTTAAGATGACTCACTCACACTTCCCTGTCTTCTAGACTCTAACACCCCTCCCCAATGCTTTATTCCTTATTCCCCTAAAAAAATAGGATCTATCAAAATAGACCTCTTTTTCATTCCCAAATCTCTTACTCTGCTTGCATCTGTTTCTCTTTCCTCTCTTTTTATTCTGGCTTTATGATTGAACTAGCCCCATTCTAACCTTTAGTTTTGGTAGTTGTCTATTAGAGATCAGTTCCTCTTGCTTTTTGAAGGGCTTCTTTTTGCATCTTACTATGTTCTTTCTCTTGTAGATCTCTTCCATAAGTACAAAATCATGCTATAAAGTCTTACACCTTAAAATATAGGAGAGCACCCATCTTTGATCAAACAATCATCCCATTTGTCTGTTCTCTTTTACAGCAAAATAAAAACTTGTCCAACCCACTGACTGTCTCTTCCTCATCTGTCATTGTCTCTTTGATTCACTCCAGTTAGACTTTTATTTTCACCATTCTGCCAGAATAACTCTTATAAAGGACATTTCCATTTTGCCAGGCTCAGTGGCCTTTTTTTTTTTTTCCAGTTTTTATATTGTATTTCCTAGTAGCATTTGGCAGTGATGATCCTTCCTTTTATATAGAAACACCTCCTTACTGGTTTCTGGAGTCCTGCCTTCCTAGTTTTTCTCCTCTTTTATCATTGTTTGTTTCATCCACTTGCAATGAATCCCTGTATGTAGGGTTTTGTTTTAATCTCATGTATAACCAACTACTACAACAGAATCTACCACATGGGACTCTGGATCCCAGAACAGAGATAACAATTTCAGATGGAAAATTTAGGGAAGACAGTTAAAATGGTGCCCTTGAGCCAGACCTTAAATAATGAGTAGGATTTCATAAAATATTATGTTTTGAAGGGTTGGGGGCTTTAAGTCAGAGAAAAAAGCATTAACAAAGATGCAAATTTAGATGTTATGGGACAAACTTTGGAAATAACGATGTGGTTTCCAGTCACACTACAACATGGAGGCTAGGGTTTCAACATAGGAATTTTAGGGTTGCACAGATCCAGAGTTGATAACAGACATCTACACTAAATCCAGAGGAGAGTGTATATTCAGAGCTCAGCTATGCTTCTTGGCATTTGGGGGTGATTAAAATACATAGATGGAGTCTTACTAGAATACAGTATATAGATTACATAATGTTTTTGAAGACTATATTTGCAAAATGTAATTGTTTTTCATGCCGGTGGTCAATTACTGACTTTTGGTTTAGTACGCGCCCTTCCTGGCCTTGCTTTGTGATACTTGGGCTGTACTCTGTAACATTCATCACCTGGCATAGCACTGGGCCCAGTCAATAGAAGGCACTGGGAGGAACTCTCTTCCCTGCTCCTAGGGAGTAGTGGCCAACCAGTGGCTTTCTAGGTAATTTCTCCAGGATCCTAGTGGGTGGTTGCTGAGTGAGTCTGCAGGCATTCCAGTGGGCAGCTTCCTAGTAAGTCCTGTGGGTGTCCCAGTGGTTGCCTTCCATGAAAATCTTGGCACCTCAGTGAGTGGTTTGTTTTTTGTTTGCCAGTTTTAGCCTGCAGGCACTCAAAAAACCAGTCATCCAGTGGCCTACAGCCATACCTTCCAACGAAGTCTGAATCTCAGCCCTGGTAGAGCCTCTTTCTGAGTTGGTTCCTTCCTTGAGTACTGTCCTTCAGCCTTATTGGCCCGTGGCTGCTCTCATGTGTACTTTTACTGTATTCTTTAATTTTTTTTTTTACACAAACTCTTACTAGTAAAATGCTCATTCCCTTGTACTAGTTAACAATTCCTGATATTCAAGTTTCCCTGATTAAATTACAAGTGTGGTTTCTGTATCAGATTGGATTATTACCAGTAAGTTATTATTCCATGTATAATGGATATTAGTCAATATGTACCAGTGGATAAATTCAGAGAGTGCCTACTAAATGATAATAAATTTTCTTTTTCAACTGCCAGCAGTAGGTCATCAGGTGGTAGACTCTACATCTGAACTTAGTCAAAGAACCCAGTTATCTAAGCATATACTTGAAATAAAACAAAACACCATGAAATGTCTACAGTCAAATGAATTTGAGGTGTATGAGAATGATGTTTTCTTTGCAGCATATACTAATATAACAAATATTTGAATAAGAATAAAAGAGAATAAAATGAACTTGAGATTTAATTGTGATTTATTGAAATTGTATTTCCAAGATAGATATGTCATCAAATGGAAAAACCAAAACAAGCAAATAAAATGTATTTTGTCAAACCTCTGTGTCTACACTAGTGGAGAGAAATAAAATACTAAGCCAGTGTTGGTTAGTTTTTGGGGGGAATTATTACTGCATTTTCTAGAGACAAAAACCGGAGACTTTGTACGGTCTAGACTAGGGAGTAGCAAATTATGGCTGCAGGTTGACCTCCTGCTTTTGTAAATAAAATTATATTGGAATACAGACATAGCCATTTATTCACACATTGTCTATGGCTGCTTGTGCTCTGCAATGTGGAATAGAGTAGTTGTAACACTGACTGAATGGCCCCAGAAAGCCTCAAATGTTTACTGTCTATTTAGGAAGGCTTCCTGACTCTGCAAGACATGGGAGCTCTGCCACTGGGGCTGGAAAGCAGCTAAACAAATGGATATGGCTGTGTTCCAATAAAACTTTATTTATAAAAACAACCTTTTAGGTTCAATTTGACCAATGGGCTTTAGTTTGACGCTCCCTGCTCTAGAGCATAGTAGGTATGCGATAAGTATTATCTGAGTAAATGAGAAAAAAAAAAAAAAAGAATTCTAAAGAATTCTAAAACTGCGCATTCTGTTCTCTTTCAGTATGTGTGGTGTCTAGATGATGCCCATGTGACAACTGAAGCCTGGATCTGATGGATGACTTAGGTAACCGCTGGAGGGTACCCACATTGTGACCATAAACCACTGTACCCGTGTGGAAAACACTTCAGTCCTGGGGCAAAAGATAAACTTCATGCTTGATAAAAAGCAACTAAAAGGTAAGGTTTCTCTCTGGTGTGCTGCAGTCTTCAGTCTTCTTCTGTTTCTCATTCCCACTGGCAGCTCAAAGCTGTCCTCAATCCATCATATGCCTCTTGAGTGTGTGCTCTGGGTTCACTGTCATGATGAAAAACTACTTCATGAATTTAGTGTAGGAACTCAGGATTGAGTCTGAGCTGTTTACATAGCTTCTGGGGAAAATAACACCCAAATGTGGGGGAAACAATCCAAGAGGCTTTTCAAGTATGTGTTTTAAAATAGAAATGTTAACAGTGGTACCTATGTTTTTTCAAAGTTGTTTGTTAGTTCTGCAGTTCCAGTGAGGGACATTACACTAGCCCGTTTGATGACGGTACCTCTCGTAAGTCATGCACATCTACCTACCACTCCTATTCTACAGCTGCTCACACAATTCAGGCTCTCATACCTGTCCTCTGAATTGCTACCTCTAACACTTCATGTCTCTAATTTGTTTTACCTTTCCCAGACAGATTACTCTTCCTGAAACACAAATCTGAGCATGTTGCTCTTTCCCTCAGAAATTCCAGATGATTCCCCTTTGTCTGGAGAGTAAAGTCTAATTTTAGTCAGTTGGCAGTCTTCAGTTCCAACTATCTCCACCACTCCTGCTAATACCTACCTACCTTCTTTCATGGAGGGTTGCCAGATAGAGTACAGAATACCCAGTTAATTTGAATTTCAGATAAACAATGAGTCATTTTTTGATATGAATATATCTCTAGTACTGCATGGGAAACACTCATACTATAAAAATGAGTCATTGTTTATCTGAAATTTAAATTTAACTGAGTATCCTATGTTTTTTATTTCCTAAATCTGACAACCCTACTTTTATGCCACCACATTTACTCAGATTCAGATAGTCTTTGTTCTCTATGTGCTCCTCATGATTTTCAGCTTTTCTGATTTTGCCAGAATTACCTTCTCTGTACTTAGATACCATGCATAAAAGTATGGAGTATAGCATGTAAATGTTCCCTCTTAGCCAACATGATGTAGAAGAAAGGATATAGATGAGATAGTCTGCTGTATATTTGGGTTACCATTATAGCTCTTACTTGGCCATCTCTGTGATCTTTGGACAAACTGCTTAGCTTTTATAGACTTTAGTTCCCTTACCTACACAGTGAGGATAATAATACCAACTTCAAGTGATTATTTTAAGGTTAAGTATGAAATTTTATAAAATCTTTGTAAAAAACATATAATTCATAGGAGGGGTTCAGTGAATGATAGCGCTTTATTAACTTTCTTTTTATATCAGTGCTTCTTAAACTTGACGACCCCCAAAGCTCCCAAATATATCTGGATCGCAGTGTAAGAAACATTTCATTAAAGAGATCAAAGTAAAAGTGCTTAAGATGGTCATTTTATACCTCATAAATAAGCACTCATCAGATTTAAGCAATGAATGTCTGTGGCAAAACATGCTCTACCAGATCTTTATCTAGATAATCCAGAATAGGATTATGTTTTTAGACTCTCAACAAAATACAAAGGCAGTATTTTAAACTACCATGAAGAATTTTTATGGAGTCACTGGAATACCCACCGAAATTTTCTTGTTAGAGAAATCCTGCTTCCCATTTATTTATCTATATGCTTTACTCTCTACTAGACAGATTGTCTTTGGGCAGGGTACATGTGTGAGTCTCTATTTCTTCATGGAGACTTGTGTAGAGCAGAAACGGGTATTTGTTAACCGAAGAGCTAACTGATTGAATTGATAAATAGTAACCTCTCAAGTTCAGAATTATAGGCTTCAAATGATGGCTTTATGTGTACGTTTTGTCAGTTTATCAGTTGTATCTAAAGCCCCTTCTTGACATAAGTGTATCTTGTTTTGTTGCACTACTTCTGCCAGGTAGGGAATGGGTCACATAATTTGGCCTCTGGTTTCTTGGACATTTGACCTGGCTGGCATAGGCTGGGTCTGCCAGATTTTGTTCTTACAGATGTCAGGATTGTTTGCAGTTGCTGGTTGGTGTCTAAAATTAAAGTCACTGTCTGGCTTTCATGGGGCATCTTAATTCTTCTGGGAGAAGCAGAGAAAACTTTTCCATGGTGGGTCATAGTAATGGGGCAGCCACTGAGTCAGGGCTTGGAGAAATTGCCAGGTAATCTTGTGACCTGCTTTCCACTTCCTGATCTGGCCTGTTGTGGGAATGACGTGGTCCTAACTATGATTTTTGTTCAGGGAAGTTTAAGACTATGTTTTGTTACTTGAAACCAAATAATCTCTAATTAAAGCACCTGGGTCAAAATGGGCATTTGAGTATACCTGCCAGGGTTGTTGCATGAAATAGTGAGGATCATTTGTGGGCAGTGTAGGTTTTATTTTATTTATTTTATTTTATATTATATTATATTTTATTTTTTTATTTTTTTTAACGATTTTATTTATTTATTTGACAGAGAGGAGAGAGATCACAATCAGGCAGAGAGGCAGGTAGAGCAAGAGAGGAAAGCAGGCTCCCTGCTGATGAGCAGACAGCCCGATGTGGGGCTCAATCCCAGGACCCTGAGATCATGACCTGAGCCGAAGACAGAGGCTTAAACCACTGAGCCACCCAGGCGCCCCTATATTTTATTTTTTAAAGGTTTTACTTATTTATTCATTTATTTGAGAGAGTGAGAGAGTGCACATGAGAGTGGAAGGAGGGGCAGTGAGAGAGGAAGAAGAGGACAGGATCTGAAGCAGACTCTTGCCGAGTGTGGAGACTGACATGGGGCTTCATGCCACAACCCTGAGATCATGACCTGAGCCAAAACCAAGAGTTAGATGTTAAACTGACTGAGCCACCTAGGCACCCGTGGGCAGTGTGGATTTTATAGTTGGCTGTGTCCATACTGCTGTAACAAAATAGAGGAAACTGAAGGAAAAAGAGGGAATCTTAGGTAAAATAATGGATCACTGATTGGCTAAGTTGGCCCCCAAACTTGAGAAGATTGTGTCCTGCAATTTGTACTAAGTCCTAGTAGGTGATATGTACCCTCTCCTTCATTTCCCATGAAATGTTCAGAAAACATAATATTCATTAATTTTGGATACGTATGTCTTCTTATACTGAACGTGCAGGACAAATAAGTTGGTTGGCACAGTTGATACTTGGTGTGTCTAAATGCAGTAATGGGGTCCAGAATTGTATCTCAAATATGCTGGGTAATTGCTTTAGTTTTCATTTCACTGATAAAACTTTTCATAAAACGGGTATGATAGAAAGAGCCTTGGACAAAGAATTGCAAGATAAGGGATAACATCCAAGATCCCCTACCTCTTTGTCATATCTCAGGTCATATTACTGATAGTGTAAGTCTGGAAAATGTTAGAAGATTTTTACAAAGTTCAAATGTTATCAGGAGAATGAAAGCAGTTTATAAGCCAGAAAGAGCTACAAAGTTTCAGTGTGGTGTTTAGGTTTACAATATAGATCATGAACTTCTTTTGTTTCTTTCCCAATGCCTAGCACACCAACAGTAACAGAAGAGATGCTCATATGTTGGTTGTTGAAGAAATGAACCTAGGCTTCAGGTCATATATGTATTTTATACACATATAAATTAATTAATCTCAAAGCGTTCATTGACAAAGAGGATGCAAACTGTCCTTATCTGGAGTGGGACAAAGGACAGGAAGTAGCAACAGAATTGATTTAGTTCAGAGTCACAAGTAAGCATTCAAATGGTACCCAACAGTGAGAATAGTAGCAGAGGAAGTTGAATATCTCTTCCCCAGAGAGTCTAAAGAGATTGGATTCTGTTCTCCTTGGAGCAATTTAAGTCTAATCTTGATGAACTTGAAGATCTCGCAGCATCTTTTCTATCCCTTTAATCTTAGGATTAAAATGAACCTGAAATCTTCTTTACTGCTGGGACAGCAATTGATGTCTTCTGTATGGGCTTAGATAACACTGATTCAGTAGGAAAAGTCCCACAAATTCACTGCGGCATTTGTGGAGCTTGGCTGGTTTCTCCATTGGCTACTTGGAGCATATTGATTATAAGCATTTCTGATGTATAATTCTAAAAGGCCTGAAACAGTTGGGGGGCTTTTTTTATCTCCAGTGAATCACCCTGAGGGCATATAGCATGTTCCTTTGGGTTTCTGATGTAAGTAATAAAGGGAGAGTGTGACTTAGTGCTCTTGAGACTAATTTCATGTGATTTGTGTCATTTGCTTTTATTTATGGAACAACATAAATGAATCACTACGTGTATTTCAGTGGTTTACATAGATGTGTAAACATTATTTTCCAGTTTCTGACTGTGACAGCTTTTAAAATGATGGCAACGTATAGACCAGAGGATGGAGCATCTGTTTAAGTTCCTTTGTAGTCTTTCTGGACAGATGACCCTTGTTCTTAGAACTGCCTTTAGGTTGGGACAAGACGACCCCTAAAGTTCTAGGCCCTAAACCTTAGAGGTCCCTGTGTGTCCCAGAAACACACAGAGAATATATTTATTTAAGAACACATGACTGTTTCTGTTGCTTGGGATTCAGGACTCAGCACTGGCACAGTGGAGTCTGAAACCATGAACCTCCATTCTCATGGTTGAGTACTGTTCAGGCCTTGGAGAAGTTCTTCTCCGCAAATTGCCCTATATTTTCAAAATAAAAGGTAGCCGTATCCAAATGCCGTAGAAGTTTGTGAATCATGCTGCTCCCAGTGTCATCACAGACGGACTCTGCTTTTGGAGGTCAGAGAGGATTTAAGTGGCAAAGCACATAGGTAAAAAGAAAGGCAAATAATTTGTATCAATCTGGGTTTAGTCAGGAAAACAGAGCCACTTTAGGTATTATGAGGAAGAAAATGTCAATCAAAAGGATTAAAGTTTACATGATTATGGGAAGAGTGGGAAGAGTGAGTCCTGGGAATTCTACACTAGAAGGTCAGAGAAATAGTCACTAATGACCTCAGCCTGAAGCACTAAAGTGTGTGATTCTGAAAAGATAGTCAAGAATTTGCTGCAATCTTAGTGTCTTTGGGCTGCCAACTGTCAGACTATCACAAAAAATTTGGGTGCATTTGGAATGCTTGGGAGGTCACCGCATATCCCCCCATCTACCCATCAATCTAGTTACCATGAACTCCCCACAATACCATGAGTTGGGTTTCCATGAAATCCCAGTAGATTCCAAGAATCTTCTCTAGTCTGCCTGCAACATATCACAAGTTTCTCTCACTGGTAAGTTCTAACCCAAAGCCATACAAAGTAGGGGATCCTGAAAAATGTAGTTCCTGGCTACTCCTCTCCATTGTACAGGAGGGAAATACAGGCAGTCCTTAGTCCTTAGCTAACAAAAGACAATTCAACAAAATTCACCCCTTTATCAACTCAGCAGCCATGTACGACACTTCTCCCTATATTTAATTTCTGGATAAAGACAAACATATCGACTTGTTTCTAACTAATTGGATACAACTAACCTTGATTCAAGTGCACGCACATTCATTTTCCCTAAAGGGAAGGCACAAAAAGGCTCAGCTGCCACTTTATCCAGTTCTGGTATTCCATGACTTATTCGAAATAGAGTCAACCCATATGAGCGTATTTTGTATTTCATAAGGGAGGATGAAGAGGACAATGAATTAATTAAGTATATATGTAGTAAAGAATAAAGAAAATATTGACAGTTACTATCCCTTTTTTCTAATACTTGTCACATGGCCATACTTGATATTATAACTTCCCACTTCCACTACCAATAGTCCCTTTGCCCTAAGCAAGTTTATCATCATTTTCTGTCTACTGGGGATTCAGTGTCTGTGTTGCTGATAAATTATTCTCTCAGTAGTGGATAGAGCTACATCAGCCATGGTGAGTGAAAATTCTTATTTTTGAGACTTTCTATAATATCCATAGCTCAAGCCATGGTGCTTTTCACAGAATGGAACATTTTGTCTAATTGTTGAAGCCTCCTCTGCTGTGTCTGTCCCGCTATAGTTACATGAGACACAAATATTTCTTACTTTGTACCCATTCTGAAAGATCCATCCACATAGCTCTTCTCCTAGGCAGATTTGCAATTTTTGAATCTGGCTCTTTCAAATCCCTGACCACTTAGCTCAATTTTTAGTGACTGCACGCATAAAAGGATGGGTTTATATTTTCATATCCTTGGCAGTCTCATCTTCCAGGCAAACCAGATAACTGCTCAAAATCCTATCTTCAGGGAGGGTATTCCTCAAACAACTCCACTTGAAGGACCGCTACTGTCATCTGTTTGAGGGGGGGTTTAGATTATCTTCTGGGACCATGTGTGAACCGTGCCCTACTGTTTTCCCTTCTCAGTGAACTGGTCATAGGGGAGACTCCATGAGGCTATCTGTGAGGTGAGGGAGAAGAGGCAATGAGACAGAAGTAGGCACCAAGAGAGCCTTGCTCCTGCAGCTTATGTGTGCCTTAGGGACCTTCTGGAGCTGTTTCTCAGATGCCACTTCTCCTTGAGGATGGCTGCTGCCCCCCTCATCGGTACCGATGGCTTGCTGATTCAGATAGCACTGAGCATGTGATTGACAGTTCAGGCTGCATGGTAACTCTGTGGCTCATGTCAGTTATTCAGGGCCCAGTCTAAAGAAGCAGCTGTGTTTCAAAGGAAAATGGTTTTCTATAGAAGAGGGCCTGATTTCCTCTAGAATCTCAAGGGTCTGCATGACGAATCCTCAGTAGGACCTTGCCAAAGACTCCATACACCATCGCTGTCACAGATGCCTCATGTACCACAGGAGCAGTTGTATCGTGAGGCACAAGTGGCAGACAGGCTTGCACAGTAGTGTGGGCCCATAGTGGAGCCTGCTCTCTGGACTCCATTAAAAAGTGGAAATCTTACAAGTTACTTGGTAAATATGTCCAAGGAACCTTAGTGCCCAAATCTGGCATAGGTTGCCTTCAAAATTCAAAGAGGCCCAATAGGATTCATGTTTCTTTCTCCGGTAGTCGGTGCCAAATGTACCAGCTTGTCCCTCACCTCAGAGCTGATATATTGACATAAACTGGAACTCTAGAAACCTTACTCAAGTTACAGGACCCTGAATTATTGAGGAGTTTATTTCTTATACATTGTCACATTTCTAAGGTATGGACTGGAAACTTTTTTTTCTGTGAAGGACCAAATACTACATATTTTAGGCTTAACGCATGATATAACAATCTTTATCCTACTACTACTGCTTCTCCTTCTTCTCTGTCTCCTCCCCTTCCTTCTTCTTCTTCCTCTTTTTATTCTTTTCTTTTTCCTCCTCTTTCACCTTCTTCATCATCTTCCTCTTCTTCTCCCTCTCCCTCTTCCCCTTCCTCTTTTTCTCCTTCTCTTCCTCTTCCTCCCCCTCCTCCTTCTAACATTTCTCTAAAAATGTAAACTATCTACCTTGGCTCATTGGCCATGTAAAAACAGGCTCCTGGTAGTTTGTTGATCTGTGCTTTAGGCAATATTTCTCAAACTACTTATTTTTTTTAATTTTAAAATTTCCACTCCATTTCAGACCACTACTTTTGTAAAATACAGCAAAAGCGAGTAACTAAAAAAATAAAATAATG
The DNA here is from genome assembly GCA_028646535.1 of Procyon lotor. Lineage (NCBI taxonomy): Eukaryota > Metazoa > Chordata > Mammalia > Carnivora > Procyonidae > Procyon > Procyon lotor. The sequence continues at coordinate 94,495,707 of CM053610.1, read as the reverse complement.
CATACATTGAAAATACAAGTTTAAATTTTTTAATATTAGATTCAACCGATTATGCTATCAAATTACTATATGATTTCTAAGTACTTAGACTAAATTTCTGTACTTAACTAATCACGTATTAGTAAAAAACAGTGTTTAAATCTCCAGTGGTATGCAGACTACACTTTGAGTAATACTGATCTAGGGTATTTGTTTTTTCCTGCTCAATGGATCAGTCTGCATTCAATGTAGTGAACTGATGTCACGATCTGTGAAATGTGCAGATGATCAAGTTCTCTACAGTCTAGATTAAAACTGTAGGCTGGAGAGTTAATGTATTCCTGAAAGAAGGCAGAAGAAGTTTATTGCTACCTCTTCATTTGTAAAAGGAATAGAGAGAGATAAGAAAATTTACCAGATCAGTAGCTGCACATAAGGTATGAAGGGTTGTGCTGATTTGCTAGAACAGAAACTGCTATTGGAGTCACCACTTGATTAATTTGTGATAATCCACTGTAATTCTCTGAAATTCATCTGGCTTCTGGATAGTCCGGATAGGTGAGTTGATTTGGTGTTTGATAGGAATGACCTTCTTGTCATCTTTCAAGTCCTTGGTGGTGGCATTAATCTCTGTAGTTCTCCAGGAAGGCAATATTTTGTTTTACCAGTCCCTGTCATGGACTACCTGTGTCTTATTTTCCAGTGCCAGTGGGGTCTTGGTAAGATAGTTATATTCCCTTTAGACTGGAACAGATCTCTGCTTATCTCTGGGAAGTCTGGAAGGCAGATAAGGCAAGATAAGGATGGGATTGGCTAGGTAATGATGTGCCATTAAAAGCGGGAAATTCCCTTGGTGTAGGCCAGGGTGAAAATTTTAACATTTTTTTAAGGATATGTAGATTGGATGACTTATACCTGGTTTAACCAGTTACATAGCCTGGGTTTGGCTCTATGATAAATAGGGCATAGTAAACCTCTCTGGAAACTTTCTTGAGCTCTCTTGAACCAAGAATTCTCATACATATCCAGACTGTTATGGTGGCTCATAGTCCATAAATGAGGCTCATCCAGGGTGGTTGAGGAGCTGATCAGGAGGAGCTGATCCTAGAAGTCTGTTAGCCTAAGATGTTTCCTATGTTTGCTTCTTTTTTTCTCTACCGCATGCTTTGCCTTAAATATACTCTAATTGGGTGTACTCGTAAGAGTCCTTTCATTTCTCCAACCTTATGTAATGTTTGTAGCATCATTGCTGTTTTTCCATATAATCAGAGAACCAATTCAGATTCAGAACCAAATCAGGTATCTCCAGATGCAGAATTTGAGAACTTGGTAACACTTCCTGCTACCTCCACCCATAGTTTCTAAGGCTCTACTATAAAGAGTTGTAGTTAATGTTTCATTTATTTAAAATTGAAATGTGTTTTATATAATCAAAACATAATTATTTTATTTCATCTCTGAAATCTTCAAAAAAATTGATGTCTGGTAAAATCAAAATCAAAAAATTTTGATGTCTGGTAAGAGATTTAAAATACATTCCAAAAATATCTTCAGAGCATATCTCTGAGTTTGGCTTTCATTTGAAAAGTGTAAAGATTCAGAGGACAGTATTCCAGTGACTAGAAAACTTAGAATTTTTTTTTAAAAAGCTGGACCTAATACAAGTCTGATTTGTTTTTCTGATGAATCAGCACTTTCTACTAATCTAAAAAGATTAATACATCATGAATAGTTCAGTTATATGTTATGTGGTTGAGTGTCATAAACATTAAGGCATCAAGATAAAATGAATCCTTAGGTTTGTTGCATCAGGTGCTCTTAAAACAAATTATACCCAAAAAAGTCTTCTTAGAATTTATCATGACTTTTCCAGCTATTTCACTTAGAGTATTGCATGACAAGTCAGCCCAAGAGAGAGAGATAACCTACCATGTTATTTGAGAGTTTCAGTGTATCTCTCTCATTTTGCATCTACAATTTCTGAAAGTTATCTGTTAAGTATTTTTCCTTTGAAGCTAAAAGAAACGTTAATTTATGACAAAACTATTACTGAATGGTGATTTGACATCATGGGGTATGGTGATTGGGTCGTCAGCCAGCAAATACTGAAGAAATTATTCTGTGTGCCAGTCATGCAGGTGGTGACCCTGGGGTGAAGATGTGAGGGGGTATGATTCTAGAAACCCAGGGGCTTTCAGAATGTGTGATGCAATGGCTGAGGATGCAGGAGGAATACTCATAAATATAGAGATGCCTGCGAGTAGCTGGATCAGGAGTTATTAACTGACCAGAATCAAATTGGTGGTGAAGGAAGATTTCAAAGTGGCCAGCCATTAAGAATGGAACTTTTCCAGGCAGAACGAAACAGTGCATTAAGAAACACTGTGAAAAGTAGTTCTTAGAAGAATCCTGAGAAGCCTTTATTTTTTTAAATTTATTATTTTTTTTAAGATTTACTTATTTATTGTTTAGGGAGAGAGAGAGAATAAGAACATGTGGGCAGGGAGAGGAGCAGAGGGAGAGGGAGAGAGAATCTCAAGCAGATTCCTCACTGAGTTCAGAGCTCGACATGGGGGCTCAATGTGGGGCTCGATCTCACAACCCTGAGATCATAACCTGAACTGAAATCAAGAATCTGCTGCTTACCCAACTGAGCCACCCAGATGCCCTCTGGGAAGTCTTTAATTTAGGGCTTGAGGGTAGTTAAATAGAACTTCTCGGACCAGAGTTGAGATCAAAAGAATTTTATTTTCTTAGGCACAGAGGACACTGAGGAAACTAATTCTTGTCTCAGTGTTGAAGGGAATTAAATGTGGAAAATGAGAATGAAGAGTAGTGCTAGATGTCGACCTGCTGGAAGATGATATGCAAAGAACCCTCAAGATTTGAATTAATACCAGAGAGCATCTGGCCTAGAAAGTTAGTGTCTCTCAGTTCATTGTTTGAAAATTCTGTACTTTGTAAGCAGATCGCTTTGCATAGCTCCACCATGACTGTTTACACTCCTTCACACTCTCATGTCTCCATCCCTTCTCCAAGTAGATTTTCATATAGCTGGCTTCACTGTATATAAAGGGATCATAAAAAGTGAATTTCCTCAGAGTTGCTAGATCAGGCAAGGAAAAATATAGGAATCTGGTTAGATATGAATCGCAGATAAACTGTCCTTTTTTTTTTAGTATAGATATTTCCCTTGAGTATAGATATTTCCCTATACTTATTTTTTATAGATATTTCCCTATGGATAGATATTTCCTAATATTCCCTAAATATTAGGAACATATTTATACTAAACATGTCTGCATTATTTATCTGATATTTAAGTTTAACTAGGTCTCCCATGTTTTATCTGACAACTTCTTCAACTGCTTTCTCAATGAATATTTTCTCCACATCTTCGTCCATTAGCTCATTTTCTCTCATTTCTCAGAAGATGTTTTGCCTTCTTTCTAGGACTAGTTCCAACCATCTGCACTCTTGATTCCACTCACTTCTATTTTTTTCTAGAAGTTTACTCTATCAGTATTTCTTCCGTTTTCACTGTTTCTTTCTCCTCTCTCCAGCCCTCTCCATTAGCTCCTTTCCCTTTATTAAAAATATATCTCTATCCTAACAATTTTCCCTTAACTGCTAAGCAGCTCAGAAGAATGATCCATACCTACGGCTTTTCCTTCTTCACAGAATGATGTTTGGTATTATAATTCTTTATTAATGTGTCTGATTCTCTAAATAGTGATAATCCTGACGATGGAGAAAAGGTTGTCTGTGGAGGCCAGTATATTATCTAGAAGCTTATTTCTTAAAATGGCAGTTTGAAGAGAGACCAAATGACAGTCAAGGAAGAAGTAGAGTCGAGAAGCAAAAACAAACACCGAAACAAATAAAAACAAGTTTTAGTAAAAATTGTTACCATTTACTAAAATCTTCTTTGCCCCAGATATGCTTGAGTAATTTATATTTAGAGCTCATTTAATCCTCAGCATGACTATATATAATTTTATCTTGCTGAAGCTCGCTCAGAGATTCAGTGGTGGAGCAGGTGATTGAATGTAAGGATTTTTCTCTAAAGTCCATGGGATGCAGCCATGAGTAACCATCATGTAAGCAAATTAAACAAAATAAATGTCTACCCATTTGCTTATGCCAGTTTCAGTTAGTTCTTGAACTGTATGTTCTGTCATTAGTGTGATTACTGTTTGTTTTGGTTATTAATTGGGTGAAACATACGTGCTTAATTTTTTAAATGATATGATTGCTTGATTGCTTGGGGAAAGGCAGTTTGGATCAATGAAGGCTAAAATTTCCATACTACAGTAATTCCCTCTTATTTGCAGTTTTGCTTTCCACAGTTGCAGTTACCCATGGTTAACTGTGGCCAGGAAACAGATGTCCTCTTTCCAGACATGTTGTCAGAAGGTTAACAGTAGCTTAACACTGACATAGTGCCTACATCATCCACCTCATTTCATCTCATCACATAAAGTTTTTGCCATAAGAGACTCCTAAACTCATGAAACAAACTGAGGGTGGCTGGGGGGTAGGGAGGTAGAGACAGGGTGGCTGGGTTATGGACACTGGGGAGGGTATGTGCTATGGTAAGTGCTGTGAAATGTGTAAGCCTGATGACTCACAGACATGTACCCTGGGGCAAATAATACACTATATGTTAATTAAAAAAAATAAAAAAAAAAAGTTTTAGTCTTCTCACATCATTGCAAGAAGGGCGAGTGGAGTCCAGTAAGATATTCAGAGAGGGAGAGAGAGAGGGACCACATTTACATAATTTTTATTATAATATATCATACTGTTTTATTATTGGTTAATGTTCTTAAACTCACTGTAGCTCACTGATAAATTAACTTATCATGGTATGTAATTATAGGAAAAAGCAATATATAGAGTCTGGTACTATTTGTGATTTTAGGCTTCCACTGAGGGTTTTCAAATGTTATCCCTCATGGATAAGAGGGAACTACTGCATTTATTTTCCAGATGACATTTTTAATTGCCTGACTAAAGTAACAACATGGCCTATTGCAAAACTTTCTGAGTCTTCTTTAACTAACTAAGCTTCTGATATACCCAGCAATTTAATGTATCATATCTACATCTAAGAGCATATTCAGAAATGAAGTAATGGAAACTTGTAACTGGAATATGTGGACCTGAGCATTCTTCTTGGTGGCTGGTCATACAGTGGATGTTCTGTATTTTTAGTATTTTCCATCTTCAAATTTACTTTACTTGATATCACAGTCTCTTCCACCGCTAGTTCAAAAAATACTTATTAAACACTTATTATGTGGATAGCCTATTTGGATTTACAGTTGATAAAGAATAGCAAAGTTCCTGGCTTTATGCACCTAGTTAGGGAACTGAAACCCACACAGGATGATGAAATCCAGGGCTGAGAGCCTGAACCAGGATGGCCAGAGTGAGGCTGGAAGACAAGGGCCCTGGGTGGGACACATCGTTAGAAATTGGGGACTAACTGAATATGATTGTCAAGAGAGAGCTATATCATACTAATACACAAAAGACAATTTGAAAAGAAATAAAGAGAAGGCAAAGAATGAAACAACATTAGCAACATCAAGAAAAAAGTTTGGGCAAGCAATTATTAACTAAATTTAAACTTATATTTCCTTCAGCGTTTTCAATTTTAGAGACTCTTTTCAAAAGTAAAATTTAAAATTTATTTTATCTTCTGTAATCCTCTTCCCTTTCCAGTTTTGTCTTCTCCTGTTCTAATTCTTCCTAACCATTTTCACATCAGTCTGACTGCATAGGAGAAAAATGTTCAAAACTGACATAACGACTGTTGAGTTAGGAAGCATATACTTATTGTATTATAAAATGCAATGAGAAGTTGATATTTTGGTTTTACTTAAAACACACTCATACACAGTTTCTGGAGAAAAAAAAGAAAGGGTTTTACTTACATGCAAAGGACCAGGATTTAAAAAAGAAGGGGCCCATTTAAAGAGATAATACCTAATATTGAGAGCATAGATTATTACATGGCAGTATCAATTCCAATTATATTGTACTTTGTTCAGGTTTGGTAGAAACTAATAGGTTTTGATAAAAAAAAATTACAGATTTCCTTATTTTTAAGTGGTTTCAAAAGCTCTTTCCTTTCCAGTTCAGTAAATACTAAATTACTAAATTCTAATTAGTAAATACTTGCTATGTGAATAGCCTAATTGGGCCTATAGCAGATAAAATAATAGCAAATAATCTCAATATTTTTGAGATTCCCCATTTCATCCAATTACAAAAGCATCTGTTCTTCTGGATATTTTTGTAATTCACAGCTGGTATTAGAATGGTCCTTCTACTCATGGCCCATCTTGGAAAACAGTCTCTGTTGAGAAGTGCAAAGCTTTTCCAGGCAGGCTGAGGAAATGTAGGTGAAAATTTGATTTTTGTTTTGTTTTGTTTTTCTTTAAGTTCCTTCTTTTGGTCAGTCATTCCTTTGAGGTGCAGATCTGTTTAAATAAGTTTGCTTTGTGAGTTTGATTTCATTTTGGGTTTGAAGCATGTGATTTTCCTACTTATAGCTCTAGTGCACAAGTATGGATATTGGACACATAGAACTCTTGCATTTAGCTTCATTATTCTCTAACTGGCCAATCTTTCCATTCATCAAACTTTGTAAACCAAGGGCCAGGAACCTAGGTGATGCTTGGTTGTTCTGTGGTTATCTGATCAATGATTTATTCACCTTTGTAAGGACAGTGGTCAGACCAGCAGGGATGTTAGGATAACATTTCTGTGTACATCATGGGTTCCTTCTTGAGAAACCATAAGTATTTCTAGCACTGTGTATTTTTTTTTCCACTAATGATTTTATCAGGATATAGTTCATGCATCATGTGACTTACCTATATAAAGGGTACAGCTCAATAATTTTTAGTGTATTCACCAAATTATTCAACTATCACCACAATCAATTTTAGAACACTTTAATCACCACCAAAAGACACACCGTACTGCTTAGTCATCCTCCATCCACTTCAGTCTTAGGCAACAGCTAATGTATTTTCTATCTCAATAAATTTTCCTATTCTGGATATTTCACGTAAATAGATTCCTATTATATGTAGTCTTTTGTAATTGGCTTTTTTTCCCACGTAGCAGTTTTTAAGATTCATCCATGTTGTAACATGTATCGTATTTCATTGCTTTCGTGGCCAAATTACATTCCATTGTATGGTTATATCACATTTTATTTATCCATTCATCAGTTGACAGGCATTTGCATTATTTTCACCTTTTGGCTATTATGAATAATGCTGCTGTTTATTACAAGTTTTTGCATGGATGTGTGTTTCCTTTTCTCTTGAATACCTACCTAGCAGTGGAAATTCTGGGTCAAATTATACCTCTGTGGTAGATACTGTAATGTATCTACTCTTATTAATCTATTTAGTTACTTTTTTAGTTAGCTTTCAGTGTGATCCTTAATAAGTAGAGATTCATTGGGAAGAGAATTTTATCTATATTGGGTCCAATTGCTTGAAGTTTAACAGCAATAAGAGTAATTAAAAGTAGTAAAATCATACCTCAAAGCTATGTAAATATATGCTGATGTGTTTTCTAATAGGTCCAATCACTAGGTTAAAAATTATGGAAAGCATTTATTGGGCTTTCTTTTGGAAGGCTAGCTTATATTCATTATGCTGAGAATCTGTGATTGTGCTAATAACAACCCTGATATTACCCTTTCCCAACTCAGGAAAACAGGAGATATGTAAGAACATAGCATATGTCAAAGAATTAATTTTTGTTTTCATGCATATGGTAGATTCTGGTTTTAGTGGGTATTAGGGAAGTTTGTGGAATGGGTTTATGGGTCTCTATTTGCATTTTTATTGTTTTTGTTTAAAATATACAGCATATAACTATAGAACTGTTTGTTTACAGGCCAGAGAAAACTTGTCTATCTGTGGATTTTTAGGGGGAAGGGAATGTAAAAATACAGAAATTATAGCCTATCTCTATAGTGCAATTCTAATCTAGCTTTATCTAATTCATTAGACTGTTAAATAAATTCTTTCTGAATTGAACTGACTTTTGCAATTCCATATGCAAAAAAATCTCACCCAATAATTTAAATAGAGTGGAGTTGTGTAAAAGAAAAGCATATTTTTTAGTTTTTCAATTAAGAGTCTAGTGGAGATAGATAAGGGTTCAGAGAGAGAATCAGGGAAATTCAGGGGGGTGTTAGACATTCCCAATGACAGTTATGCTCTAATTTTCTTTGGGGGACTGATTTTAGTTAAAGTGGAGGGAGTTTATATGAAATGAATGGAAGTTGCACTCAGTAGGGGTGTCAAGGTTTACCATAAACTTTTTGTTAAACTTATTTTTGGTGGCTAAAATAATCACTGAATAAAGCTATTTGTGAATGTATACCCTGGAGGAACCTATCCTGAAGTTCCAAATGGGACGTGTGATTAGCCTTTTTAATCTTTTTGAGCCATCATAGGGCTTTCTCTTTTCCCCATGCCCAAATTATTTCTGGTTTCTTTTGTAAGTATCTTGTTAAGTATTAAAATTTATAAAGCAAGAAGGATCCATTTTTAAAAGGATTGTTTGTTGTTTTCAATGATCTTCACTCAGTTGTTTAATTTGTATTGCTGTGAGAATTTTTCCTTTTATTTTGTCCTTCTTCAAGAGTTTTGGTAGTGCTTGGCTATTTGTAATGATTTTTCCAGATGAACCACTTGCCAATCTCAAATCTCCCTATCATTTTATTATTTCTATTTTTAATCTATATGTATGCCAGAATATTGTTTAAGGATTCAGTGAAATTTTTTTTTTGAAGTACTCAGTTGATTCAAGAATATTTTACCTATAGTTTTGGACATCTGCTCACTCTTAATCAGGATGACATCAGGAATGGCCTACAATAATTTTTTTTGGAAAATAACTATTTGTAATATTAAGGTCCTCTGGTATGATGGTTCATAATATTTCTATCTACTTTGGTCATTTTTTCCTCTTGTTATGGTAACCAAGAATTGATTAAATTTATGGAAATCTGACAATCTAAGGTATAGAAATATAGCAGTATTCTAAATTTCTCTGTATTTTTTGCATATCTTCTGTAAATCTGTGACATTATTTAACTATACTGTGAGGTTTAGCATGGGATTGAAGATGTGAGCAAATTTTTACCACCTATTGAAGAAATATCTTTTTTGCTAAGGGTGTGCTCAGCTACTAGAAAGGATGTGGGATTTTGTGAGAGTGGAAAAGGAACAATGGGTTAAGTGTCCCTCAAAACCCCTATGGGTAAGAAAACTATGAAATAATTTCAAGTCTTCTTCATAGGAGCCTTTATCCTCAGTAAGTGTCAAAGGAAGGAGAAGGAATGCCTGTTTGTTTTTTCCCCACATTTTCATTGCTAAATTGAACAGGGAATCTTGTAAAAAGAAAAAAAAAGAGCTACATGAGACTCCTTCTGATACAGAGATGATTTGGTGAAGCAATCAAACAAAGCAGGCCATTGGGCATTTAAAATTTTGTCTCTTTGGAGTTCAAAGTCACTCCATCAGTGAAGGATTATGTAAAAGGGACAATTACTAACTGTGGGTCACAGAAAATATGGATTGTCTTAAATAAAGGAATGCCACTTAGCCAAATACAAACTTGTGATTATAATGAGAATATATTAATGGATGAGGTTTATGACAATCTATGCCAAAAAACAGTACCTTGGCATATTGAATATTTTAAGATGGAAAAAAAATTTTTTATTTTGAAGATTTTATTTACTTATTTGACAGAGAGAGATTACACGTAGGCAGAGAGGCAGGAAGAGAGAGACAGGGAAGCAGGCTCCCTGCTGAGCAGAGAGCCCAATGCGGGCTTGATCCCAGGACCCCGAGATCATGACCTGAGCTGAAGGCAGAGGCTTTAAAACTGAGCCACTCAGGTGCCTCAAGATGGAAGAATTTGAGAAACGTGCAACAAGCACTTTCTGGCCTTCCCCTGAAAGCAGGTCATAAAAACCGTTTTATGAGAGGTGCTTTTTCTACCTGGAAGCAAGGAGCATCCTTATCTCTGAGGATGAAGGATCATAGAGAGGAGTCTATATAAATGGGTCTTGCTAGTTTCTTCCAGTTTAATATGATTAACTCATACCCTTTGTCTTATCGTATCTTTCCATGACTTTCCACTCTTCATCAACCTAGCATAAAACACATTCAGGTTTAACTTTCTTCTGTTTCTTTTCTTTTCTTTTTTTTTTCTTATGAAGGCTCCTGTGTCACATAAAGCTTACATTAAATAAATCGGTTTGTTCTTCTCTTATTAATCTGTCTTCTGTTATAGGTGTCCCAGCTGAGAACTTAAAAGGGTAGAAGAAGATTTTGTCTTTCCCCTACATAGGTAAGCAGAGGTTTTAAGATGGGGAACATCTTATAATTAATTATAAACACAAAAAGAAAGATAGAGTCAACACAAGCTAATTTGGAGATTTTTTTCATCAGCCAAAGCATAGTAAGATCAGGGGTATAACATAGAACATAGGACAACTTTCTCAAGCATATAGTTAAGACTGTAGCCTCTGTGACCTGGTTGTTAAGCCTGAGTCAGAGGATTCCTGGATTCCCAACATATAATTCAGACATATAATCAGAGCAGAGATAGGTACTACCTTTCAACACTTGCTTCCAGTGAAGAGAACCACGTAGCCAAGAGGTGAAATAATCTGGAGGATCAGAAAGCCATGGGCCAGAAAGAGTCTAGTCACACACTCAAGGATGCAGAAGTTCTCTTAGCAGTGAGGCAGGATTCACCCATGCAGGCATGGACCAGCTTATACCTAAGAGATTGTTGTCATTTTTCTAGGATACAGATTAGTCAGCTCCATTGGTTTAGGTCTAAGGAGGACTTCTAGAAAACTGTTAAAATATTTTAGAAAAAAAAATTGGGTAGTGGAGAGAGAATTTTTATTTGTATACAAGTGATCTAAACTTTAAAAAGGGGCCCATGACATAGAATAAATAATATTCAGGGCTAACCTTCCTACTTAGGAGTCCCAATTCTGATTGGATAACTTGGGATAGAAAGTTGGATTTCTTCCTTCTGTGGCTTCTATTTTATGGATTCCTTTGTTATTTTGATGCATTGCTCTTGGGTATACAAAACTTTCCAGAAGGCCAAACAGAGTATTCTAAATATTAATGATCGACTCTGATGACCAGGTAGTCACACTTTGGCTCGTTCCTACCAGTTCTCTGACTTCAAAAATCACTAGGAAATAATTTAAAGTAATTTATTTTAAATTACAGATTTCTATTTCAGATATCTAATTTGGGAGGAGTTCAGATAACTGAGCAAAATTAATATGACCATCTTCCTTCTATTTATAAATTAATTTTATCACTGTTTCAACTGTAAAGAGACAAACAAATAAAAATGAAGGGGTGGATTTGATGCTAAACTTTCTCCCATCCCAGTAATAAGCAATACTAGTCCATGGGAAAAAATACTTAAAAAAAGGCCTTATCCATCTTATTAAGAAATGTGTTTTTAATTAAATTTTGCATTTGATGTTTAATAGTCAAAATTAATGGCTTATTTATAATATTCTGATCAATTGGCTACTACCAATAATTGCACAATAACTAAATCCAAAACAAATGTTACCACCTTATTAAAATTAATTTAGATGGATATTTTTGTTGCAGAAATATAAATGGGATAATAAATAAAAGACTTTCAAACATAAAAACATGTATCTCTGAGATAAAATTCTGTGGGAGAAATGGAATGGAAATACAAATTCAATATGAAAAAGAATGATGTAAAATATCTACCTGTTAAAGTGGAACTTATTTACTTATTTTAAAGATGAATGAAAGTACATATAAAATTGCTATAGTAACAATACTCTACATATCACATTATTAAAGTGGTATAACAGTTTTTTAAATTTTAATATTCACAACAAGCTGAAAATTACATTCTTTGCATGTACATGAACTTCCAAAGAGGAAACTTCATTACCACTATATTTTTTCTAAAACCTTGTACAATTACTTTAACTTTGAAGTTTATTCCCTCAAGGAGTTGGACTCCAACAGTATTTTCACAGCATCAGGTCCCAGAATGCATTGTTCATACAACTCTTTCATTACCGTTAGGCTTGCTTGTACTTTCCTTCTTTCCTTATATATTTCTTGTATATGTCTTCAGTATTTTGCCCTATTCTCAAGTCATCACAATTCTTGGAAATGCTTCAACTTTAAGGCTATGGATAGAAATCATATTTCTAACCACACTGAGTCTGCATTTCCCAATTGAATATAGCTTTTTTTTTCTTTCCAATTGAATATAGCTTTAAAAAAAAAAAAGAAAGCAAATACTGACTGGTTTCACTTTATATTCAATAGTTATGTTAAAAGAATGTGGACTGAATATTTAACATAGAGGCAAAGGTAATCAGAGTGGATTTTTAAGAAAATCAAGACTTAATTACATGCTGTCTGCTGAGACAGCCACTTTCAATATAAAGATGTAGAGAGATTACAAGAAAAACTACAGAAAAAAAAATTCCTTACAAACACTAAGTATAATAAAGTTGGAGTGGCTGTAGTATTATCAAAGAAATAGGAATAATTTTATCAAGAATAAAGGGTGGTATTGGATAATAATGACAATTCAATTAGTTAATAACACATATCAACCAGATGTTTATATCTGGCTAACACATATGAACCAGTACAATAACTGAACTTAAAAATTTATTCAGGAAGAACTGATAGCACTGAAAGGAGAATCAGACAATTTCAGAACTGCAGCTGAGGATTTCAAAACGTTTTTCCCCAGTAATGAATATTGTAAGCAAAACTTGCACAGAACTACCAACTGACTTGGACTAATTGGCATTTATTAAAGACTCTGCTCCAAAATACAGAATACTACTTTTTTTTTTTTATTACTTTTTAGAAAAATACATGGAATATTCATTAAGATAAACTTTTTCTGGCTATAAAACAAGTCCCAATAAACTTAAAAGTACTAAAATAGCACAGAACATATTTTATTGCCATAATAAAATTAAAATAAATATCATAAACAGAAGAATATCTGGGAAATACAGAAATATTTAAGAAGTACATCATACAATTTTAAATAGCCAGTGTGCCAAAGAATTGTAGCTGGAATCTTTGAAGTAATGACAAAGAAAACACAACATATGAAAGTTTTTGGAATGCACTGAAATTAGTGATTAGTTGGAAATCTATAGTTTCAAATGCTTATATTAAAAAAAAAAATAAGGGCCCAAAATCAATGGTGTAAGTTTCCAACATAAGAAGCTAGAAAAAAGAAGAAAAAGTTAAATTCAAAACAAGAAAGGAAATAATGAAGATAAGTATGAAAATCAATCAAAAGTGATGAGAGAAATCTATGAAACCTATACCGTGTTTCTTGAAAATATCAATAAAATTGATAAACATCTAGATCGATTGAGCAAGAAAAAAAGAGATGATGCACAACACAATTTCAGGAACGAAAGACACAGCTATAGAGCCTACACACATGGGGAGGGAGACAAACCATAAGAGACTCCTAGACTCAAGAAATGAACTAAGGGTGGCCGGGGGGGGGGGTTTGGGGGGGGGGGGTAGGGATAGGGTGGCTGAGTTGTGGTACCCTGGGGCAAATAATACATTATATGTTAATAAAAATTAAAAAAAAAAGAATATTAAAGAATATTATTAAACATTTTATGCAATTTTTTGCATATTGGAATAAAAAAGCTATATTCAATTGGGAAATGCAGACTCAGTGTGGTTAGAAATATGATTGCATAAAATACAATTTTTTGTATTTTACAAAACTTAAATAAAAATAGGCAAATACTTTAGAAGTAACAGGTTAACAAAATTGATTTGAGAATAAATTGAAGGACTTTGTATTTTAGAAAACAACTCCAAGGCCAGATGGTTTCACAGGTAATTGATATCAAACACGTAAGGCAGAAATTTTATTCATTCTGTACAAATTCTTTCAGAAAATTAATGAGGAGAGCAAGCTTCGTAACTCATCTTATGAGACCAATGTTATTTTAATGCAAAACCAGAAGATATAAAGACACTCCAGAAAAAGAAAGCTACACAGCCATATCCTTCAAGGATATTAATGTGATAGTCCTTAATAAGATATTAATAATAAATCCAGCAATATGTAAGAAAAAAAAGGATAATATACCATAACGAAGTAGGATTTATCCAAGGAATGCAAGATAGGATAATTCAAAAATCAATCAAGATTTCAGTCTCAGCCAAGACTGAAGAAGTTGATTATAGTCTGTTTCTCCCATTGACAATTTAAAAACTCTGAAGGGAACATACACACACACACACACAGACCCCTATAGGAAGACTGAAGGGTAGACAGAAGCAGGCTGACTGGGAAGGGAACAAAATTAACGACCATTAAAGAAGTAGGCCTGAAGTGGTTGATAGTGTAGGTGACTAAAACTCCAAGTGGTTTCTGTCTTTTCCCGACTCTAAGGAAATACTATAAAAAACTCTATGTCCATAAATTTGACAACTTAGATTAAAGGGTCAGCCAACTATGATCTATGACTCAATTCAGCCCGTCTGTTTTTGTAAATAAAGCTTTGTAGGAAAACAGCCAGGTTTGTTGGTGTATTTATTGTCTGGCTGTTTTCCTACAGTAACATCAAAGTTGAGTAGTTGTGACAGTCTGTATGCCTGCAGGCTTAAAATACCTACTATATGGCCCTTTACAGGAAATGTTATTTCACCTTTGGCTTTTTTTCAGAGTCAGTTTTCAGATATAATGTTTTGGAGTCGTCCTTGACTCCTCTCTCTCTCATGCTCGGTGTCCAATCTATTGGCAAGTGTATTCGTTCTACCTTCAAAGTATATTGAGAGCCCAATTATTTCCCACCATCCCCATAGCTATCCTCCTGGGAGAGGCCACCATTCACTATCACCTGGATTATTGCTATAGATTACTCCATATTCTATGTTTGTTTGTTCTCTGTGCTGCTGCTCTACTCTCTACTAAACCTAGAGAAAAGAAAATTATTTAAGATAGAAATCTACTCAAATTACTCCTTTGCTTAAAAGCTTTCTGTGTCTCCCTGTTTCACTCAGAATAAAACTAAAGTCCTTCCAAAGACCTGACCTGTATGCCTACCTACTTATTATCTCTACCTCCAACATCTGACATCTTTCATCTCCTACTCCCACTCATTTCCTTAAGCTCTCCCTGGCTCACTTCTCTCCAATGCCCTGTTGACCTCCCAGCAGTTTCTTGAACGTGCTAGACACTCTCCTGTTCAAGGCTGCAGCACTGTGTTTCCCATTTCTCCCCAAATATCCTATGATCACTGATGTCCTCTTCGAGTATCCTAAATAATATAGTGTCATCCCCTCAAATCCTGTGCTCTCCCTATCGTCCTTAATTTGGTATATATTTTTTTTCATACTTTTCACCATCCGACAGTAAATATTTGTTGATGGGTTTATGAAAATACACAAAATCTTAAGAAAAATATTTAATGTCCAAGAAAACCTCAAGATAATGTCAATTAAAAATGCATAACATTATTCCCCCATATATTCTCAATTTTGTAAATAAATATTATGTATATATGTTTGCATGTACAGAAAAGGGTTTATAGTATTCACCAAGATCTAATTTCTGTGAGGAAGAATGTGAATGGTTTTAATTTTCTTTGGTTCTCTACAGTTAATGTTTATTATAAATTAACAAAAAATATTACCACAATACAAATAAATTTCCCTGAAAAGGGTGTGTAATTGACAGAAATCTTTATCTTAGTCCTTCTTTGATACAGGGACATTATAGGGCTCAGAGTTCAGGGACCTGAAATAGCAGGCATGTGTCCAGAAAGCTATTCTTGAACATCTACTGCTGAGCATGCATTTATTCTAAGGGGCTAGAATGTAGGCTGAGGTGCCATATTATGTGCTATTGTCTCCTCTTTAGCATATCACTAGATCTCTAATAACTCCAACCTCTTTAAAAGATGTAATTTTAATAATTTAAGCCTTTTTAAATCTAGCAGTTCACTCCATATTAACTTGCTTTTGACAAGATTACAAACTTAACTGTTTAAATAAATAGGTAGGCTATGTGTATGTCTAAACTTTGGATATATTATTCATGCCTCAAATCTGCCTCTTCCTGTTTTCACCAGGGCTAAACAACAAATAGAAAACAACAAAATAAATAAATAAATAAATAAATAAATAAATAAAATAAAAACAACAAACAAAAAAACCCCAAAACAAAAACAAAAGAAACAAATAAAAACCCCCACAGCCTTAACACCAGGTAAATTGTTTTCACTTCTAAGTATATCTATCTAAAAAAATTCACCAACCACAGTTAAACTAGGTGTTATTAGCTAATTATACTCTCAACTTTAGATTGACAGATACTATGAAAAATGGGATAATGTATCAACCCATGGGTCAGAAATTTGTTTCATTTTTCTTTGTCTTCTGAAAAATCAGTGAACACTGTATTTAGGAATATTCAAAACCAGAACATTGTGTAAGTTCTGAATAGAGTGACAATTTTTTAAACCAAGCAAGTTTAATTCAAAGAAATATACCTTTGAGAAGAAATAAATGGGTCGACATAATTTTAAATCTCCCTAAACACTAAAACGTGCATCAGATTTCACTGTTCAGAGTTATATTTGTTTCATTTCTAGCTGAAGTGGTTAGACCCCTCTCTCACTTGATTCCATAAAATCTAGTATGAAAAGTACATCACCCAATCATGTTTGGATCAGTACAAATGAGTGTCTACCTACTAGAGTATCACCCACAGCATTTGAGATGTCTCTTGTGTTCTAGGAAGTAGAATTTCCATAATTTTAGGGGAAGACTTTTTCTTGCTCAAATTTTTCCAGACATATACTTTTCTTTGAAAGTTTACTGTCTGTTTTCACCAACAAACTGGTATCTGTTGTATAATCCTTAGGATATAGCTTCATGGGATCTTACAAACTTAACTCTTGTTGAGCTGTCTATGGTTCTGATAACTTACCCACAAAAACATCCGTATCCTTTTGCCACACGTCTTCCTTCCTCCATTGATTTTTGTGTTTGTGGTTGAGGGAAAGCTCTGAACTAAAAGTATAAAATTAGTCAGTTTTTTGAAGTAATGAGAATAGATTGGATTCCTGGTCCAGCATTGACTAGAAACCTAATGAAGCTTTCAAAAGCCTGCAGGAAATATGGGATGAGTTCTTGGCCAACAGACCTTGGAAGGGAGAAGTGTCTTCCACTGGCAGTTGGAGCAGATGGCATCTTAAGCATGACAGATTTCCCACCACTCCAAGTAGAATCAATATCCAGTAGCATGAAGTAAATTAGCTGGCAGTGGGTAAGATGTCTGCCTATTAGTTTGATTTAGGTTTAGGTCAATTTGCATAGTTTTGCCATGATACTTTGTTTAGTTCATTACTTTTAACCAGATCCGATAGCAATCATCTCAAGGATTCTGTAATGACTGGCTCATTGATAATAAACTTGAAACTGGAAAGATTTAAAAAGAAAGAGCAAAAGATTAGAAGGGGCCAAACTATATGTCCATGCTGGCTTTCTTCCCCTGTGGATATTCAGATAAGGCAATTTTCCTGAGAAAAAGTTGCGAAGTAATTGGAGGAGAGTAGAGAAGTATATGGAGAAGATACCAATATTTTTCATGAGTTTACTTTATGTGTGGTGTTTTTCAACTGGAATCCTTTTAATTTTTATGACAGATTACATGGATGGCAAGTGACAGTCTGACCTCAAATCTACGTTTGGCTGAGTGCAAAAGCCATGCCATTTCAGACTTCCAGCTATAGTATTTAATGGTCTTCCATTAGCATTTAACTCTTTTCTTCAACTCAACATCACTCCTGAGTCCATTCTTCAATTCTTTTCTCCCCTGGAAACTCTTTATGTTCCTGACCTAGGTCGTGTTGACTAAATATAAAGGCCATGTTTTAATTGGGAAACAGTAACGTAATGTGAAGAAATGAACTCTGAGTGGTGAGTTATTTTACATACTAATGCAAGAACTGTTTGCCAGGCGTATACTCTGTGTTATATACTAAGCACTGGAGAAGTCACTGTACTAAGCACTGGAGAAACAATAGTGAGCAATGACAGGCCTTTTGTTTTCATGGAGCACAAAACTTGATGAGGGAGACAAGAATTAATCAAATAATCACATAATAATATGTAAAAATCCAGTTGTTAAGAGTGAGATGAAAAAGAATTAAAGGATACCTAATAATATGGAAGTCTGGTCACAGATTGGGTTCACAGAATGTAGGACATTTATCAAAGAGTGTTCCTGAGGGCAACACTTGTGGAAGAGAAGGGAAGAGAGCAAGATAGATCAGAGGGAGAGGTTGGATTGTGATGCGGACTCACTGAAAGCTTCACTTGACATACTGAGAACCCTGAAGGTGGGATGACCTTTCAGAGTTGCCTGATGTTGGGATGAGGGGCCAGGTCTTCATAGTTCATCACAATCAGTCAGTGGATTTGTGTTATTTTCAAAGAGAAGTATCTTGACAGAGTAGAATGTGTGAAAATGGATACAACTTTTTCCTTAAAGTTTGACTTGGATGGGAAAGAGGGGCATAGAGTGGTAACTTGGAGGAAACGAGGGCTGCACTGAGCATTCTGTTTTCAGTAGAAGCAGCTCAAGCATGGTCCTGGTGAGAAGGAGAGCCTGGGGGGAGGGGTGCTTCTGGGGAGGAGATTTTGCCAGAGGCACAGATGTCTCCTCACAAAAATAATCTATGTGTGAACCCTGCCTCGTTCCTTGGTTTGGATATAAATAAGTATGGTACACATAGACTTTACACCCTTTACGTGAAGATCTCTTTCAAGATATTTGCCAGGAGGCCTGCCTCAGCAGTGGAATGAAGGTCAAACATAGAAGTCTGGGTCATATGCCCGGCATGGGATAAAGGGGGGAAATGAGTTTGGCACAAGTATATTGGGAACACTCATTTTAGGATCTATAATGGTTTCTCACAATAACACCAAAGGATGTGACGATTGGTTCAGGACTAGAATGAGTGCCTTTGTTCTAAGTGTTGGAAATTTATATGGTATAATTAGAACTAGAGGAGTGGCTGTTTCCAAGAGGAAAGGATTCAAGACATGGTAGCTGTTGGTAATAGCAATAAGGAATTACATCAGATAGGAGGTTCTGTGGTTTAGCTCATCAATTGTATGCTTATACCTAGAATTGAAAAGTGGCGAAATATGAATTTTAAACTTTTTTGCTGCCCATATTCTAAATATGCTGCTCTCCCATTTCATCACAAGGAATTTTGCAATTTCCACTTTCAGTCTGGGTGGTTAATGCTGTTGTCCTCACAAAAACACATTCATGGGGAACACCTGTGATATACATATTCATTTATTCATTTAGCAAATGTCTTTCCAATATCTATTGTGGAATTGGCACTGTGCCAGTAGCAGAGTACAAAGTGGTGGGAAAAAAGGATTCAGACCAATCTTGCAGGGGAAGATAGGCAATGCACATAAAAGTAGTATCTCAATGGTTGTATATTGTTATAAATGCTTTAAAGGGAATGCAGAGCCATGGTAGAGAATCATAGAATAAGAGTGAGATGGTAGGTAAGCGAACCCACTTTAGACAGAGTGATCAGAAAGGAATCTTTCCAAGGAGCTGACACATTTGCTAAGACCTCAGATAAAGAGTGCTAGAGAAAGAAGCTAAAAGAAAGAAGAAAGAGCATCCCGAGCAAAAGGGAGCAGTATGCATGAAGATCCCAAGGCAGAACAGGGCTTGGTGGGTGCAAAGACCTGAAAGGTATCCAGGAAGACTGGGAAGGTTGCAGAGGAAAGGAATCATATCATCAGGATTCACCGGCAGCCACATGGAAAGAAGTGTGAATTTTATTTTCAGTGTAATAAGAAGTCATCAGAGAGTTTAAGAGGAGCCTCATGACGTGATCCACACTTAAAAATTATCTTCTGGCTGACTTATAGGGAAGAATTTTGCTGAGGGAAAGACTGGAAGCAGTAATTTGTATAAGAAATAATAATGGTATGGTGAGAAGATAAATTCATGGACTAAGTTATATTTTTGAGAAAAATGATTAAAATATTAATGAATTGTGTCTGAAATGTTATGGAGAGAAATAAATCCTGAATGACTCCCAGGTTTCTGGGTTGAGCATATTGATGGACGCTGGTACCATTTACGGAGAAGAAAAAGTATTGGGAAAAAAGAAATTACGAGAGGGTGGGGCTGCTGAGGATTTGGTTGTGGGCGTGCTCTGTTAGAAATACCTGCAGTTGAAGTGGCTATTTCTGGTAGGCAATGGGATAGGTATATGTTTAACGATGAGAGCAGTGATCTGTGTATGAGAAGTAAATTTTGGAGTTGATGACACATAAATGATATATAGCCCTAGTAAAGGATGAAATCATTTAGGGAAGAAAATAATCAGGGAAGAGAAAAGCAAACTTTTTATAGAGACCCTAGAAACTACAAATTTTAGATTTCAGGTGGATGATAGAATATCTTGGTGCTCAAGTCAGAATACCCCTGGTATGATGACATAATCTCTGGTTACATTTTCATAATGACACTTAGGAATAAATAATAAGAACACTTCCCATTTATAAAGCAATTGCTATGGCAGCCACTCTTGCAAGAGTTCCGCCTACAGTCACACATAATTGTCACAACAATCTTATGTGGCAGGCACAACTATCATCATGTCATTTTCTCATTGAGGAACCCAAGGTCCACAACTCACTTTCCCAAGGTCACACATGGAGGCAAGATTCAAACTCAAGCAATCAGGCTGTAGAGCCTGTACAGAACTGTGAGGCTGTTTTGCCCCTTAACATGCTCTTTGCATGTGGTATAGTGTACTATCCTAAGTGGTAAATGTAGTGGATTTGGGGTAAATTCAGGGGTGCTCATGACTTACCCAAAAGTCTGTCTCGGCACTTTTTGCATTGAAGAATGAGATACGATTCACCATATGAGGAAAGAGAGACAGACTGCACAAGTATGATTGTAGGAGCAGTCTCCCAGCAGCATCTGTTTGCTAATTTCTGACCAACACCCTGAATTCCAGTTCTAGTGATAGAGAGGGAGAGGTCAGCTTCTCTGTGCTCTCTGAGACAGCAGGAGCACAAGGCAGTGTAGCTTTGAGAACCTGTGCGAGCAGCATCACATGCAGGAGGGCGTCTCCCTACTTCCACTCGGTCCCACCGTGTGGTCGCCCTGTCTGGAGGGCTCAGGCACAGTGACCAGTGCAGAGCAGGAGGGTAGCAGCTTTCCGACTCTTTCTGAGTTGAGTGGTAGCCAATCATGGAGACAGTCTCATTGGTGATGGCGGCCTGTTTTGTAGCCTCTTCATGGGCTCTCCGTCAGCTTTATATCATTCCGTGGAAAACTTCGGTGTGTACTTGCAGTTTGGCAAGTGATGTGGGAAATGGAACAAGGCAGAGGGAAAGTGACATAAACCATGTATTTCAGTGATTAGGGGGTCCCCCCCTCCAGTTTTAATTTCACACTTTTATACTCATCATGTGGTGCTGCACAGGGACTCTGAAACTATGTCAGCTTCTGGCTAGCTCCCTGGGAGGCTCTGCCGGTAAACACGCTGCGGGGAGACTGCAGAGCTGATGGAGAAAGTACACTTGCTCCTTTGTGTTTTCTTCTCGCAAATTCACCGTCCGCTGCCTGTTCTGGGGGGTCCTGCCCCAGCCTCACCATTCGCCCTGGCAATAGCAGCGCCTCCCTACAGCAGTAGCGAAATGCAGTTCCAAACTCCCCAGCCTTTGAAGAGTAGGCTTCTTTGCCCCCACTGAGCCCACTCCTTAGAGATCAGGGTCCTCCTCCAAGCTCAGAAACACCCAGCAACTGGTAGGCCTTCCTTAGATGTCTGAGGCTCAGCTTCACAGGATTCCCGGTAAGTTTTAATGCTTCTCCTCTCTTCCCTTTGTTCCCTGGCTGTTGGGATGACTGCTCTCTCTTGTAGGTACTCCCCTATTGTATTATAGAAATCTCTTCTTATCATTTCAGCTACCTAGTTAATAGCTATTTATCGAGTTTTTATGTCTTTATATTAAATTCTCCCATTCAGATAACTCACACAGTTTCTGTCTCTTGCCTGGACCCTGAGGGACACATCATGTGTGTTTATAAACCGCTGGGCGGGGAGGACGTCTCCAGAAATGTTTATGTATGGATATCAGTAATGCTGTTATTGTAACCCTAGATTTCACTTGGGGTTTGATATGTCCGGCACACCTGTATTGATTTGTGTCTCCGTGGAATCAAGCTCCCTGTTTTGAGCAAACCCCTGAAAATAAGGACAGATAAACCCACTTAATAGAGGGGTTTAAGGTACACATGGGATTCTCTGTGTGCTGTTTGTATTTCCTAGGTGACAGGTAAGATTTGCTTACAGAGGGCCACCTGAGTGGCTCAGTGGATTAAAGCCTCTGCCTTCAGCTCAGGTCATGATCTCAGGGTCCTGGGATCGAGCCCCACATCAGGCTCTCTGCTCAGCAGGGAGCCTGCTTCCACCTCTCCCTCTGCCTGCCTCTCTGCCTACTTGTGATCTCTCTATCTCTCTGTGTCAGGTAGATAGATAGATGATAGATAGATAGATAGATAGATAGATAGATAGATAGATAGATAGATAAAAAGATTTGCTTACGGAACAGTGGACTAAAAGCCAGGTGACCTCTGTTCTAGTCTTGGTTGTTCTAGCTAGACTTGTGACTCCTAACAGGTTATACCATCATTTTATATCTGATGTCAAAGGCTTGAGGAGAAAACTTTGATGGTCTCATATAAGTCTAACATTGTATAATTTCTTTCTCATTTCTTTCTGAAAATATTTCAGAAGTGTGTTTGAGGAAACAGTTGTTGATGAGACTGTATGAGTTTTCTATTGCTGTGTAACAAACCACAATAAAAATAATATCCATATATGATTCCGCTATTTCTGAGGGTCAGGAGTCCAGGTATGGTTAGCTGTCTCCTCTGGTTAGGTCAAGGTCTCACCAGGCTGCCATGTAGTGTCTCTTCTGATACTCAGGGTACTCTTCTAAGCTCCGTGGTTGTAGTAGAATACAAATCTTGTAGTTCTAGGACTGAGTTCCCCTCTTTCTTGCCAGCTGTCAGATGGGCATCACTCTCAGATCCTCAAAGTCAAGCACCAACCCCTGCCACTTGGCCCTCTCCACAACATGGTAGTTCACTTCTCTAGGACGAGCACAAGAATCTCTCACTTCCAATCTCATCCTACAGGGAGGATCCCATCTGTTTTATGGGCTTACCTGGTTAGGTCAGCCCTACCCAGGGTAATCTCTTTTGATTAGCTCAGTGTCAGTTTATTTAGGACCTATAATACATCTGCAGAATCCCTTCACCTTTGTCATGTAATGTAACTTAATCATGAGCTAGACGTTGGCCTTATTCACAGACTTGCTCATATTCAAGGGAAGGAAAGTATGTAGGGTGTGAACAAGGGGTGAAAATCTTGGGCACTACCTGAGAACTCTACCTGCCACAGGAACCAGTCACCTACCAAGCTGATGATGGGTTTAGCCTCCTGGTGTACTTGGGCATGGTGAATTTGAATGTCGCTTATTTGAATATGTAGGTTGGAAAGTACTGCTTATCCAAGTGACCTCCTTTTCACCTTCCCCCAAAGTAGACCACAGCTGCTCTGGAACTGATGTGCAAGACCACATACTGTGCAGTTGCTTTGGCAACCGACACACATTCTGTCCCATTTGAGCACTAGTTAAAATGGTTTCTGCAATGGCATTGCTAAGCAGAGTTGAAACTAAAATGTTGCAGCATACTAAAAGCCCGGATAGGGCAGACGTTCAAAGCCAGTGATCACATGAAGAGCACGAGCTTTTGTGGCATACGTAAGTTCACAATGTAGACTCATTATAATTTGTTGTTCAAAGGGATGCATGCCTTCTATCACGGTTAGTGGTTTGCTAGACAGTATACTGCATAGTGTGTATAGTAGGTATGCAGATATTAGCAGATAATCGTTAAACAAAATCAAAGTTTCCTTTTCAGAATGGCTATTTATTATGTATCTGACCCATGCATACAAAATTTGAATTTCCATGACCCTGAGTTCTCCCAAACCTACTTTTAAACAGTCTATTAAAAATATAAAAATGTCCAATTCCTTTTTGTCCAACTAATTATATTTCTGAATTATGTGACCCCTGCACCTTTAGAAATGATGCTCATTTGCCACGGAGCAGATACTATGATTATTCACTGTATTGTTCACAAGATTGAACAGCTTACTTTTAGTCATCCCCGTTGAAAAAACGAAAGAGACAAAAATCACCCAGTGGCTGAGGGAATTTCATCCGTGTGGTGCAGATGAGTAATCCCAGGCACAGAAAAGGTACAGGAAAAGCATTGTTTTCTTCTAAGGTAACAGATACTGCCCACTGCTCTTGTCAGTATAGTTTCCAAAACCCGTATTTGCCGCACTGTGTTCCACAGAATATTAGTTCCTTCAAGTGTTAATAAGTGTTCCTGACAAAAAGGTTTCTACTGCCCGGAATGTTGGAAAAGGTAGCATGCTTTGTCCCCGCCTTCAGAGTCATAGTTTCCATTAGCAGTTGGAGAACTCTAAGCAGTCGTGAAGACAGGGATATAACCCAGCTGTTCCCAAACTTACTTGACCAACGACATCTACCTTTTCCCTCTTTGTGACTCAGTAGATCACCTAATAGTATCCCAAGAGAATAATCTTTCTGGAATGTCCTCGGTCAGTTGGTATCTACATCAGAAAGATGTTTGATAACAAGGATTGTATTCATTTCCTTGAGGCAGTTCTAATGGGGTGAGTAAATTGAGTAATAAACATTGACGGAGCCCCTATTATGTCTAAGACACTGCCCAGTTACTTTTTTTAACCTTTAATTACCCCTCTAACACAGGTAATCTGACTCCTGCTTTATAGACGCAGATCCTGGAGTTCAAAGAGGTAGAATGATGTCCGCAGGCCCCCAGCCAACCTGTCAAACCCATGTCCTGGTCAGCTCTTTGCACTCTTCTGTACAGAAGCCCAAACAACAAACCTGCTGACTATACAACTTTGTACTTTTTACTTGAAAAGTATAACTTTCGGGGCATCTGGGGGGCATGGTTGGTTAAGTGTTTGATTCTTGGTTTCAACTCAGGTTGTGATCTCAGGGTGGTGAGATAGAGCCCCGTGTGAGGTTTTGTGCTCAGCATGGAGTCTGCATAAGACTCTCTCCCTCTTCCTCTGTCTACCCACCCTCAAATAAATAAATACTAAACAAAAAAAAAGAGAAAAGTACAACTTTCATGAAAGTTGTTCTGGAGAGGTCACTGGAGGAGAATGAAGAGTCTATCCTTGTTTCCAAGTAAAGCTTTGCATATTGTATGTTGGGCAAAGATGCATTAATATTTTTATTAGTCAGGGGCAATGAATATGGGAGTGAAGAGTGAAAGCTGAACCAGATGTCGGACCAAGTACCCTTAGCCTTCTGGGATAAGATGGCCACCCTCAGTTCCTGAAAAGAAATGGATCCCCGTTTTTGTTAATGCTTTGACCACATCCCTTAGATACTGGCTGAATATGTGCCTGCTGGTGAAATTTTGATCAAAATTGTATCGCCTTGAATTTTCTCTTGAAAGAAGTAAGTACTCAACCTGCCTTTACCACATGCACCAGCGACAGTTGATAAAATCTTGAAAGATTTTATTTTCCTGAAATGTCCTCTAAGTAGAACAATGTACAGGAATACGTTTTTAAGGGAAAAAAAAGAAACCTCCTCGGTAGCTTACTGAGGGCTCCAGTGTATAACGGTATTCTGTTTGAGGACTGCCTTCTCAGTGCTATATTTTAAACTCTTTTTGGAAAATTTGCTCTTGTGCTATAACCTGCTCTAGTGATTTTGAATAATAGTGTTAATAAAAGGTGGTTTGTTGAGACTCAGGGTTTTTTTTTTTCCTTTCGGTTAGTAGAGAGAGCAATATTAATATGTCTTAAAATTGCACAATAAGAGAAACGGGGTGTGTTTATTTTTTCCATGAGTGTGATATATTGAGTCATTCCACATCTTGAGTGTTGCTCAATTTTAACCATCATGCCAAGCATTTAATCAAGATGGACTTTCAAATAGCACACTGTGGTATTAACCAAATGCACTTACCATGGAACTTGATAAAAAGTATTTAGCTGAGTTATTTGTAACCAGAAGTGCTCAGATACAAGCTTGTTGCCTTCTTGCTTCAGGCCCATGCCTCAGCCACCCTGTTACTGAATGACTTTGCACCTTAGCTCCGCACTAATCTGCCCTGCCTTAGTCAGCTCCGCCAAGAGCCAAGCACAGAAGGAAAACCCCATAGAAAACACTTCACCGCATTCTGGCCCTTGTTCCAATAAAGCAGGAAAGTATACTCTTTTAGCGTATTTATATTGTGTATACACTGAACTCATATACACAAAGGCTCCGCTAGTTTCTGTTAAGACCTGTGGCTTCTGAGATCTACCTCACCTAGGTGATAGGCTCTTGGGTTTTCCCCCATGTTACGAGGTCTGAGTATATCTGTGTGTGTGTCTCAGTGAGGTGATTCTCATTCACGCCTGCACATTACAATTCCCCAGGAATTAAAAAATAAACAAAAGAAGCAAAAACACAAACCTGGGTATTAACAGAACAATTAAATCAGAATGTCTGGAGGTGGGGCAAGAATCTAATTATTTACTACTTATTTTTAAACTTTATTGTGGAATATCTTGAAAATATATATAAAGTGGGAAAATAATATAATGAACCCACAAGACAATGTAGCTATCACCCAGCTTCCCCCAACTCGTTGTTCAACTTGTTCATCTATACCCCGGTCATTCCCACTTTCACTGCCACCGTCTCTTGGATTTTTTGAACATGAGTCCTAGATATCATATAATTTCATTTGTACATGTATTTGTATGCATATATGTGTGTGACTAAAAGGTAACTCATTAAAAGAATCAACACCATTAGACCACTAAAAGCTCAATAACTTAATCCCTTTATACAATAAAATGTCATGTCAGTGTTCACACACCCTCAGGTATTTCCCATTTTTTATAGTTTAATGGCTCAAATCAGGATTCAAATAAGGGGAATTAATGAGATTTATTAATGTGTCTCATAACATCTCTTTCAATCTGTAGATTACCTCTATCTCTTCTTCTTTCTTGCTATTTAAAAAAGGGACTGGTCATTTGTGTGACATCATTAAATGCCTTCCCTGTATGTCCTATGAATTGGTAGTTAGAGCTATGAGCTTGATAGAATTTAGATGGGATCACTTTGGAAACACTGTTTCATCAGTGTTTTGCCCACATCCGTCATTGGCCAAAACAGTTCTGCTTGTTTCTCTTTCTGTAATGTTATTAGCATCCTCTGATAGATGCATTTTTTTATTAAGGTTTACAAAATGGTGATCTTTTAGTTCAGTGATTTCTCTATTTACTAGCTGGAGTACTTCTATAATGAGAAGTTTTTCCTTATCAACTTTTTGATTACCCCGAGATATAGTTTCTACAGCAAAGAAAAAAAAGTTTGATTCTTTCCCTTCATATATCAGATGATTTCTGATAATGAGGTGCTTCCCTAGTTTGTTCTAATGAAGTGTTTTTTAAATGGTATTATTATGAAAGCATGAATTAAATAATTTATGTATTTTAATATCTTATAGTTATTTTCCTTATGTGTGCTTAAATTGCCTCCACATGACCAGAGAAGCCTCTGAATTTTGGATTCTGAGAACCCTGGACATAGTCCTAGCTGCCTCTGATAGCATTCTCATTTTCTGGTATGAAAGCCCTTCTTGAACATTCCTGGAAACAGCCATTTCTCCAAGGAGTTGTAGGTTTTTATGGAGAAATCTATTTAGAGATGCAAATCTAATTGCTAGGCATGCTCATTGTTACTGCATTGCTCATTTTCTAGGCCTTTCCAGTAGATAGAGCTGAGAAATTTGTATATATTTTTAAATTCAGGAATGCAGTGTTTTTCTTCACTTTTGCATCTGAATCTCCTTTCTTCTATGCCAAAAAATCTCAGTTCCTCATTAACATCAGAGCTCATTTAATATCTCATATGGCACATTGCATTTTCCAAATGCAAATGGCCACAAAAGTATTTCCAATCCCACATGTGTTTCCACTTCTCATCAAAAGGAATCTATTTTCTTTCCATTGAAGCTGTACACTTTAATGAACAGAATGAGCCAGAAATGACCCTGCATGACTTCTGGTAGGTAGGTCATAAAAGGTGATGCAACTTCTCTTGGGCTTTCTCTCAGGATGCTCACCCTTGGAATCAGCCGCTGTTGTAAGCAAGTCCAGATTCCAGAGAGGGCTTACCCGTGGGCATTCTGTCCAACAGCCTGAGGTGTGGTCTCAGCAGACAGTGTCAACCACTGAACCCATCAGTGTAGGAGCCTTCAGATGATTCCCTTTCTCCAGGTGACAAAGATTGGAGCAGAGAGAAATTGTTTCCATCAAAAGCCACCCAAATACTCAATTCAGGAGCAAAATAAATGTCACTTTGTTGGTATTAAATTACTCATGCCTTACTGCCTTTAAGTATGGCCCTTTTATCTTAGTCTTATTAAATATATAATTGACATATAAAAAACAATTTAAAGTGTATAATTCAGTAGGTTTTGACATACGCATACACTATGCACCCATTGGCACAATAAAGAGAATAAGCCTGTCAGCCTACCACTTTCCTCCTGCTCCTTTGCAATCCGTGTAATCCCTACCTTTTGACCCTCTGCCCCCAACCCCTCTCTCTCTCTAGGCAACCACTGACTGGCTTCCTGTTATTAGACATTAGCAGAATTTTCTAGAATTTTATACTAGGTGAGTCATATTCTGTAACTCCCACCCCCTTTCTTGGGCTTCTTTCCCTCAGGATTTTTTATTTTAAGATGCCTCCATGTTGTAGTGTCTACCACTAGTTCATTCCTTCGCATTTCTCGCCTGGCTACTTTCTATTTGTTCCCAACTACCAGGAAACAAATTTATTAGCAATTTCTTCCCTCTCTCTTTCCTCTCCTCCAGTACCTATTTGAAATATCTTTTACTCCTAGATTGTCCCGAAAGGCAATCAGTGAGCTCACTCTCCTTTTCATATATATACCTCATTTGGTTCCCCCCTCCCCATTTTATTATAATCAGAGACTGTAACCATCACACATTATGCACTATGATCATCATCTTATCTTAGTTCTACAGGTGAATATATAATATTTACCACCATATCTTACATCAGTGTTTCTGTAGTCATTTTGGTTATTTGAAGCTTTCTTTGGTAGAGAAACAGTATTCTCTGTTTTCTTGAGGGTTGTTGCAGCTGTTTGCTTGTTTGTTTTGGCAGGCTAATAACAGTTGTGCCCTTTTTACTTGAAGTTATGTATGGCTGGATAATACAGTATGTTTCCTTTTCAAGAAGTATCCTATGTGTTGCTTCATTTTCTTCTGACATGAAGTCAAAATGTCTGATAATAACCTGTTTTTGTTTTTGTTTTTTCTTAACAAGCGACTTTGGGGAAGGAAGGAGGCATACTTGATATGTACAGACCTTTCTCTCTCTCTCTCTCTCTCTCTCTCTCTTTTTTCCCCTGAAATCCAGTTCTTTTACTAGAATATATCATGACTATGCTATCTCTTAAGAATATTTTTCATCTTTTTATTTTTTTTATTCTAAAACGTTCCTCTTTTCCACTTTCTGTTTCTCTTAAGGCATTATCCATGGTGTTCATATGCTTTTGAGTGATTTCAAGTTAAGTCTTTATTTCTAGAGCAGTTTTTTCTTCTACTGATGTTCTTTCCTGAGGATTGTCCTCAGTCCTTTCATAAAAGCTTCCTTTTTCCAATCACTTCATTTCTGTGTGTTTCTAATTCTGTTTTATGCCATGTTTCATAGCTTCTAACATTTTTAAAAAAGATTTATTTGAGAGAGAGCGAGAGAGCAAGGAACTCGGGGGAGGAGCACAACAAGAGAGAGAGAATCCCAAGCCCACTCCTGGCTGAGCATGGAGCCTATGCAGGGCTCGATCCCCTGACCCTGAGATCAAGACCTGAGGTGAAATCAAGAGTTGGACGCTCAACTGACTGAGCCACCAGGGCGCCCCAGCTTCCATCATTTCTTATTATAAATATTTTCACTTTTCGTCTTCCTGAAATATGACGATAGAGTTTTGTGAACACATATTTCTGAAGAACCTTTATTGTATTCTCCTAGATACATATTTAATAATAATGGAATGGAATTTAACCAAATGTTGTCTCTTTTGCTCATGTTAAAGAGAGGTACGTTTCTCCATATTTTAGACAGGAAGGGTGATCCAGGACAGCTTTTCTAGATTTGGGGCATTAGAACTACCTTTTTTGTTATTTTCATGGAGTGATTTCATCTGGGTTTTCTTTCTCCTCAGGCTTATCCTACCTGCTTGATTGGTATTTTCCTCAGAGTGTAGCTTTATCTTGCATGGGAGCTTCCCTTTCTTCAGAAAATTCATAGGACTCATACTGCCCATGCCACATCTAGTTACAATGATCCCCACCCCCGACATTAACATGGCACCAGGAAAAGCTCTCCCGAGTTTCTGCAGCTGTTCCCACACTGGCTTCACACTCGTCTGTGAGTGTTTTTGCACTTGTGGGCTCGCTGGTTCTCAAAGCCATAAGAAGCTGCTTTGTTTCTCAAGGCAGGTGTGGATAATGTGTATGTATTTGCTGATCCTGATTCTCCCTGGGTTCTTGCTCATATTTTTGCATTCATGTATACCCCTAGTTTTGTTGTAGCTATGGGTGTTTAAATTTATTCTATCAGATTTGGTTAGAGGGGCAAGGATTCTGGGGTGATTAAAAATCAAGTATTCCCCTCCCCTGGCCCCCAAATCCTTGGTGGTGGTTCTTCTTCTTTTTCTTCTTCTTCTTCTTTTTTTTGCAAGTCTCCCTGGTGATTATGCCGAGCCGCCCAGGTTGAGAAGTCAGAAGCTTTGAATCCTTACTCTATCTTCATCACTTTCAGACAGTGTCACTCTTTAAGGTCACTTAAATTATTTGAACTTCAATTTTCTTATCAATAAAATGATCACAATAGTACTTGCACTAGCTTCCTCATAGAGTTGATATAAGATTCATGTATATGAAAATTCTCTGAGAATGTGAAATTGATACAATCTATATCTCAATATTTTATTCTTTTTAAAAAAGATTTATTTATTTTAGAGAAAGAGCGAGAGGGCTCATGCATGTGAACAGGGGGAGGGGTTAGAGGGAGAGGAAGACAAGCAGATTCCTCACAGACTCCCTGCTGAGTGGGGAGCCTGAAGAGGGGCTCCATCCTAGAACCCTGAGATCATGACCTCAACTGAAATCAGCATTCGGCTGCTTAACTGACTAATCCACCCAGACACCCCTCCGAGTATTTTTGTTGTTGTTTTTAAAGATTTTATTTATCGAGAGATTGATAGAGAATGAGCAGGGAAGTGGAGCAGAGGTAGAGGGAGAAACAGACTCCCCACTAAGCCGGGAGCCTGACATCATGACCTGAGCTGAAGGCAGACATTTAACCAACTGAGTCACCCAGGTGCCCCCCAACCCCCTTTTATTCTTAAATGAAAACCTGTCACCCAGGAGCCATGCCTCTGATCCACATACAACAAGCTGTATAGACATTGCAGAGGTGAGGACAGTACTTACATTTCCTGCTAAGAAAATCTGAGCTCTTGTTTTATTTTGAAACACTGTTCCATCTTGGTTTAGAATGGTGGTGCTGAGGGTCTGCTCTGTCTTTAAGGGCTGGGGGAGAGAGCTGGAGGTCAAGTTTGGTGAGTTCGGATTTAACCAGCACTGCTTTTCTTTATTACTGTTTTATATTTGTTCTCCTACATATTATTGTGTATGTAAAAGAGTTTCTCAACAACAATGATATGTTGGTTTAGAAGTATCCTAGGTTTGGTGATCCCTAATTTAGGGACACAATAGGAAGCACAATGTTATTTCCCTATCAGTTGTTTGGAACTCTGTGCATTTCCTGTTGAATGCAGTACACACTAGACCATTTCTAAGCTACCCTTTAGAATAAACTGAACCCAAATTCAATTTGGGTTCCAAACTGGACTTACACTATGTGGGTCCACACTATGCGCTTATAATACTAACCTGAGCACATTATGTCATCTGCCCTGGTGCTAGAGAGAGAAGGGAAAATTTTTTGTCTTACTAATTCCTGGTACTTTGATAATTCTAGGCAAATTTTAGAAATAGTTTAGTTTTAATTTTCCATCATTCTTTCTGCCCGCCACTCCATTGCCCCATGACCCCCTCCTTCTGGTTTCCAGTGACTTCAGGCTAAGTCTTTGTACCATTTCAGTTGAGGGGCAGAACAAAGGTTTGGTCCTCTAAAGTGATTCAGTTACCTCCCCTGGCCGCAAACTATAGTCTCCTTTCCACAAAGCGGGTGATGTTTGCCAGCCATTAGAGGTTAATATAATTAAACCAATTCACACTAGGGAATGACTGATGACCCATAACCACTCTATGGCTTTTAATAGTTTTACAGGAGGTTGCTTGAATTGCTAATTGGGGAATTTTAATCCCTGTTGCTAAAAAATGGGGGTGGGGCAAAGCAAAATATCAGGCCATGTCAGGGAAGGATTTTGCACAGATGATGTGAGAAGTGAGTCCCTGGGGACACCTGGGTGGCACAGTAGGTTGATCGTCTGCCTTTGGCTCAGGTCACGATCCCAGAGTCTGGCTGCCTTCTTGCTCAGTGGGGAGCTTGCTTCTCCATTTGCCTTCCACTCCTCCGGCTTGTGCACTCTTTCTCCCTCCCTCTCTCTCTGACAAAAAAATAAATAAAATCTTTTTTTAAGAAAAGAAGTGGGTCCCTGGGTTAGGACCACTGCCAAGTATGCTAGTGGTGTTCTTTGAATTTTCAGAAAGTGCCACTCGGGGGAACGTGCCCCGGGAGCCAAGTCATTCAGTGGCTGTTACTTGGGTAAAACCATTACACATTTTCTTGCTTTTTTTTTATGTTGCATTTCACAGATTTTTCAAAGCATTAAATGTCACAATGTCTTCTCAAATAGTAGAGCAGGTCCCTTGTAAATACCGGTTATTTTATAAGTCTGGTGTTTTAAATTGGGGGCTGCCTCTAGGCATGCTTGGACTCCCCAGCAGGTCTGCAGCAGAGACTGCCAGCTGCCTACGCTGACATCCCTTCTCTCCTTCCTCCCTCACGAGCAGAGCTCA
The DNA here is from genome assembly GCA_028646535.1 of Procyon lotor. Lineage (NCBI taxonomy): Eukaryota > Metazoa > Chordata > Mammalia > Carnivora > Procyonidae > Procyon > Procyon lotor. Next base: position 94,462,349 of record CM053610.1, on the reverse strand, counting down.
GATATGTTAGGACTGGCGGTTTGTCTAGCTGGAAATACGTTTCCCATCTCTCCTTGTTAATAGATTGTGGGCATATGTCTAAGACCTGGCCACCAAGATGTAAGCAAAAGTGTTGCCTGAATTTTCCAGAAATACACTTCAAAAGAGAGGAATGCCTCTGTGTCCTTTTCTTCAACCTACTGTCCGGAAGTGGGAGGTGATCACTGGAGATATAGGAATCATCCAGATGAGGCAGAAAGATAAGAGCCAGGGTCTTGGCTGGCAGCGTGAAGCCACATTACCGACTCTGCTCTGCCCGTAAGGGGACAACTTTTACTTGAGAGAGAAATAAACTTTGTCTTATTTAATCTTCTATTTTCCAAGTCTCCATTACTTACAGCCAAGCCTATTACTGTTACAAGCTCCCAAGTCACAATTTAATTAGTCAGAGCACTGTCCCCATGTCATTTATAGTTAAACAAAATGATTTAACTTCTGTTTTAAAATGTATAAGAGTTTCTGTTAAGAATATTTATTCTATCAAGAAATTAACCTTTTAAAGTTTTCATACCTTAGTAATTCTTTCTAATTCATATCTATATTATCACAGGAACTCCCTGAGAGGGGCTTAATGCAGTGCTTCTCAATCTTCAGTGTGGGTGTGAATCATCTGAGAATCCTGATAAAGTGTAGATAATGACTCAGAAGGTCCAGCGTGGAGCCCGAGAGTCTACAGTTTTAATAAGCTCCAGGAGATGCTGATGCTCCTAATCAGGAGTTTATTTTATTTTTTAAAGATTTTTATTTATTTAGTTGCCAGAGGGAGAGAGAGAGAGAGAGAGAGAGACTGAGCACAAGCAGGGTGAGTGGCAGACAGAGGGAGAAGCAAGCTCCCTGCTGAGCAGGGAGTCCGATGGGGAGCTTGATCTCAGGACCCAGGCAGGACCCATGCATGACCTGAGCCGAAGGCAGATGCTTAACTGACAGAGCCACCCAGGGGCCCCATAATCAGCGCTTTAGATCATTACCTTCAAGTCACCTACTGTGTATTTAAATGTGCAGCTTCATGACTTCTTTCCCCCACCCCCATCTTCTTTCTCTGCCCACTTTCTCAACTTCAGAGTTTCTGGAGGTGGGGATCAGAAAGCTCTTCATCATGAGGAATGTTTTCTGTATAATATTTTTTCTTTTTATCCTTTCCTTGAAGAAATATCCTTTCTAAAAATCTCCTTTGATTTTAGTTTAAAGAAAGATTTTGATCATGAGTTCCCTTTGATTTAATCGAGCTCTTCCTTATGTATGATACATTCTCATTCTTTTTTTTCACGTTTCCTTTCTCATCATTATTTCATTGATTGGGCCTTCTTAAGTTGTTTTCCCATTAATTTCTTCCCTCTATTTGCTTGGAAGTATATGTTCCATATCATTCTTAAGTGATTATCCTTGTTGTTTTAGCATGGATATTTTTAAAATTAATTAATTTAAAAAAGATTTCATTTATTTTTGAGAGAAAGAGAGCATACACATTGGGGGGAGGGGCAGAGGGAGAGGGAGAAGGAGAAGCAGTCTCCCCACTGAGCAGGGAGCCTGATGTGGGCTCCTTCACAGGATCCTGGGATCATGACCTGAGCTAAAGACTGATGCCTAATGGACTGAGACACTCAGGTGCATATTTTTAAAAAAAGATTTTATTTCTTTATTAGACAGGGCAGGGGGCAAATGGGTACAATCAGGGGCAGAGGGAGAAACAGACTCCCTGCTGGAGCCCAACACAGGGCTCAGTCCCAGGACCCTAAGATCATGAACTGAGCCAAAATCAAGAGTAGGATGCTTGGCTGACTAAGTCATCCAGGTGTCCCTGTGCATATTTATAAAAGTCTGAAGTTAAGCCATATTTTTACTTTCTTCCAGAATAGAATAAGGATCTTATAATTTTTTAAACCATGGTATTCATCTTTACTGCTTATATGGAGTTGTTCCTTGTTTTATTTTCCCCCTGAATTATTGTTTCCCATGGATGTTTATTGTTAGAGTTGTTGAGGTTGAATCAATGGCCACTGATTTAGTCAATCATGCCTATGTAATTAAGGATGCCTCCATAGTAACCCAAAAGGATGGAATGTGAATAGCTTCTGGGTTGGTAAACCCGTGTCGGTAATGAGGGTCATAGACCCAAAAAGAGCACTGAAGCTCCACACCACACTCCCCATACCTTGCCTCATGATTCTCTTCCATCTGGATATTCCTGAGTTGCATCTTTTTATAATAAACCAGCAATTTAATAAGTAAATTATTTTCCTGGGTTCTGTGAGCCATCTTAGCAAATGATCAAATCAGGAAAGCCTGATAGGAATCCTCAGTTTATAGCCTGTCAGCCAGAAGCTCAAGTGATAGTCTGGAGTTGTGATTGGTGTCTGGAGTCAAGAGAATGGTCTTGTGGGATTGAGCCCTTAGCCTGTGGGATCCGACACTATCTTTAGGTGTCTAGAGAATCAAAGAATTGCTTGGTGTGGGAAAACTCCACATACATTTGATGATCAGAAGTGAAGTGTGTGTGTGTTGAATTAAGAAGAAGCCCAGGAGGAGTTTTCCCTTTACAGTCTTCAATTTAAATCTCAATCAGGATGGCTATTATAAAGGAAGGGATTTTTTTTTTTTATAGTCAGGTAACTATGTATTAAAGTTATTCCTTGTTTAGAATATGAACAAAAGTATATTTTAGATTTTAAAACTCAATCGTCTGTGGGAAATGGAGGTTTATATGTGTATGATCACTAATAGTCATTATTATGTGTGAGTCAATAGATATTTAACTACTGTGCCCAGGTGAATCTTGTTTTTTTTAAGGCATGAGATTAGATTGTATTGGAGTTGTGTATGTACTATCTCCTTGACAGTATATGGTCAGTAAATTTTGGTTGACTGGATAAATGAATTGACAGTGTTAATAAGTCAAAGAAAGGAATATATGTTGGAGACTGTGTATGTAAATGAGTGTATATACACATATGTAATCAGTGTGGTTAGGAGAATCATTGCCTTTCCTTTGGATTTAAGGAACTGTTAGCCAAATAGGAGCTTATATATTTTATTGTTTAGCTGTGTACTTAGTTGGTCAAAAACTTCCATTATCTGGGCTATCAGACAAAGAAAACTTGATGTGGGTCACCTCCCTGGACTCTGACTTGCCTTGCACTATGCAATTCACTGACAGAAACTAGAATGAGTGTCTTGCATTATTCATTTTCTTCATAGATTTGAGAGACAAGAGCAACAATAGAAGCTAACATTATGGAGCATTTACTATATGATAGGTATTCTTTAAGGGCCTTACTAGTATTAGCTCATCCCACAGTAACTTTCAAGATATTTGTATTTACTAGTTTGATTTCACAACTGGCACAGAGATATTAAGCAGCTTCCCTTAGGTCACACAAGGTTGTAGAACATAGATTCAAATCTGGGCAGTATTCTTACTGCCTACAAGATGCTTACTAATGTCACTTAACTTACAAGAATCAAGGCTGAAGAGTTTGAACCACATTGAACAGCAGTCATCTTCACTCAAAGATAGTGGTTCTGAACTGAAGGAAATTTTGCCCCCGAGGGCACATTTGGCAATATCTGGAGACATTTTTGATGGTCAAAGCTTGGCATACAGTGATGCTACCGGCATCTATTTTGAGTAGAGGGAAGGGATGCTGCTAAACATCCTAAAATGCATAAAGATAAGCTCTCACAACAAATCATTATCCAGTCCAAATAGTAATATGTAAAGATTAGTAGCTCTCAGCCTTGGCCAAAGATTAGAATGATTTGGGAAGCAGTCTGGCCAATTATATCAGGACGTTGGAGAGTAGGATATTGTTTTAAGCTCCCTAAGTGATTCCAATATACAGCCAAGGTAGAGATCTGCTGACCCAGGGAATTTGTAAGGGCACAAATTCCAATGTTTCCATTGATAAATACAAGTGATTAGAAAGAGAGAGACAGGAGTTTTATTACAGCATTTCAGATTTTTGGGAACTTTTGCACCAGAAGGTGCAAAACATAAGGAAACACAAGGACAGGGAAGAAGGACTCAGAAGAACAAAATTGAATATATGCTCATTCTCTATAGAAGCTGCTTTGAACTCTTATTATTTATTTTGTATCGAAATCTTAATTGTCCTCTCCTAGCCAAACCTCTCTAAGACTAAGGCCTAGACCTTGATGTCACTTTGTAAGCCTAACACATTGATAGAAGTGAGAGGCTCATGTATGAGTGTGTACATGGTATTGAGGGAGGAGCCATGTAGCTAGAGATAGGGAAGCTGAGAATAATAGTTCCAGGTATCTGTCTTTTGCAAAGTCATAGCTTCAAGTAGGGAACCTGAAAGAGGATCTTTTATAGGGAGTTTGGCAACAGTGACTCATTGTCTGGGGTGTATACTTTGAGAAGGGTCAATGTCCAGATGTGAGCCCTTAAGTGATGGCCCCCATGATGATTCTGTCTACTGAATATTCACCAGGATCTAGGAGGGGGAAAAAATCAAACTTCTGATATAAAATTTAGAGATCAAATCATATTATCTAAGATTATATAAACATTTAGATGCTTTTTATTAAAAAAAAATTTAAACCCTTAAATGTTTAGTAAAATCAACTTTAATGTTCTAAGTTTAACCCAGCTTTGATAAGGGAGAAGGTTTCTGTGCTTCAGTCAAAATATTCAAGAATGAGCAGCACTGTCTAAGAATTGTATTATGTTGGTATCAGTCCCTCATAAAATATTTCCCAATGAAACCATGAATGCTTGAGTTGGGGACTACATCTTCTAAATCTTTCTTTGCATCTAGTGGCTTCCTGTTTAAAGACTTAAATATGTTCTTTTTAATTTAATTAAAATTTGATTTTAGCTTGTAAGACCCATCTTGGACTCCTCACCCTGAGAAATGTAAGATAATAAATATGTTGTTTTAAGCTACCAAGGTTATGATAAGTTGTTATCGCAATCTTGGGAAACTCAAGTAGTAATCATACCACTCTTTCTGGTAGAGTGGGTCCATTCCTTTCTGACTTGTACTCATTCATCATAGGAATCTCTGCTGTTAATATCAACAAAAGATATAAACCGGGAAGAGAAAAGGAAGTGAGAACAAATGAGTGAGCATGGTATAGTCCCATCAAACAGTTTTCAAATTAAATTTTGAGAAATGATCTGCTAGGAGATATTTGTCGAATCTGGAATAGTTCTATGAAAAGTACTCTAAAGATGTACAGAACAATATGCATAATGTATTATATGCAATTATATATTTAATACATTTAAAAGAATGAAATTTCATGTAAATTTGACTCTAAAAATGTCAGCTTGTATGTGGGGGAAGAAAATATTTTAAGGCCTGGATATCCAATTAAATATGTAATTTCCATGTCCCCACTTTGTAATGCCTGGGTACAGCTTTAATTTTATTTTTATCTTAATATAGTTGACACACAATGTTACATTATTTTCCAGGTGTACAGCACATTGATTCAACAAGCTTATACATTATGCTCTGTTCCCTGTATGTGTAGCTTCTATGTACAGCCTTAATTTAAAATTCTGCATCTACTCAACTTCTTGTAGATTTTTTTCTGTTTTCTCATATGCAGGAAAATGGCATTTACTTCTGATCAGTATTTTGGAGAAGAAAAGCATTTTGATTGTTCCGTTTTTTGAGTTCATATCGCACTGTCAGAAATGGCATTCAGGGATTTGGATTTCAGAGTATCAGCCACAGAGCAATATTTGTTGGGTAAACTTAAAAGTGATTTTTCTCTGGAAGAGATAGAGAATCCATGGAGTAGGCAGGTGAGAGAAAGAAGGTGAGGGTGAACAACTGATGGTAAAGGAAAAGTGTTTGGGAAAATAGACTAGGGTAGCTGATAAGTGGCCCCAAAGTTTAACAGCTCTGGGGATAGTTTCATGGTTGAGAGAATAGTCAATGTAGAGATAAGCATTATTAATGATATTTGAGGTTTTGTTTGTTCTTTGTATATATTTTAAAGCTAAGTATCGAGGTGGCTGTATTGTTTTTGATCTCACAGTTTTAACTAGAAAATAGAAAAGGCTGAAATGTGTTAAATTAATTAGTTTAAATATATAATTCATCATTGAATGATTCGAGGACTCATAATTCTTTTAAATATCCATTACTGATAATTCTCTGACTTTTAATTGTTCCTAAAATTTAGTGTGTACAAAAGCATTACCCAGGAAGTTATTTAACTGGTTCTGACTGGGGATCTTGGAGTGAGGGCCTGGAATTCTAATTCTAATCACCTCAGGTGATTTTTGTGGTGGCTGATCCAGAAACCACTCATGAATCATCTGGACCAGGCTTCTAGCCTCCACCCTATGCCCACTCACCTGAGGGTAGCCTTCTGAAGGAAGCTGATGTATAAAGCTTACTGACTTGCCACACAGAGTGGGGTCCCCATATCAGCAGCTTGGACGTGACCAAGGAGCTTGGGAGAAATGTATACATTCAGTCCCATCATACCCACTGTGTCAGAATCTGCATTTTAATATGATCCTGGGGCTGGGGGGTAGTAATGGGATGATTCACAAGTACATTAAAGTTTGAGAAGCACTATCCTCCTGGAAATGGATTAGTCTCCATAATGATGGTTCTTAATCAGTGGAGTGCCTCCAGATCTTCTAAGGAGCTCTAAAAAATTACTCTGGTTCCCCTTTAGACCCACTTACCTTTCAGCAATATAAGTGCAGAAAATAACTTCTAAAAAAAAGATCTAAAGGTGACTCTGCTTCACACCACTGGTTAAAAACAATTTCTCTATAGGGCTTGCCTGGCAATTTAGAACCTTTGGGATAACAAAAATCAAACCAGATTACTCTCAAATCTCAGATTTGCTTTGTAGGGTGACAACCTAAAATTCAGAGCAGACATTTTTATTACCTCGTACGGTCTTTGTTCTTTTTAGCTTCCTTGTCCTAGTTGTCACTCTGGGAGAACTCAAAGAAGTCAGCAAGTTTTCATCTCTGTCTCGTGTCCTCAGGGGACAGCTGATTTATTCCCGAGTTCTTCTGCCTTTTTAATTTTTTTTTTTTTGGTGGAAGCCTGTACTAGTGTAGGTCAGTCGATTCATAATTCACTCTGAGACTGGAGAAAGGACTCCGACGTCCTCATTTACCTCAAGAATTGAGCAGTAGTTTGTTAAAACTCCAGAGCTGTCAGCCCTCTCTGTAACTGTGGTCCCCATAAATATGAAGAAATAATGAAACTTTATTAAAGGACAATCCAGGCGTGAATCTTTATTTTATTTAATGGGTCTTGTACTAAAGTAACTTTCAAGAGATTCTGATGCAATTTTTAACTCATTTACCTGTGAGGTAGACAGTTTACTGAAGGAATTTTAGTTTATAACTGAATAGGGTTATAAATTTTGGCCCTCGTTCAGATTGTCCTTAACAGAACAATAGATCCTTTGTAGGTGGGATCCGAGCCAACTGAGCATAATCAAACTTTTTCTTGGTCGTCTGTGACTAGATTGTCACTACTTTTCCTGAATCCAGGAAGAGATAAAGGAAGCTGTGGCTGATTGCTTGAAGACGTTCTTCTGGAGGCGGAGTTCTTTAGGAATTTTTCTAGCTTGCTTTGTGTTCAGTCCAGACACCAATCCAGAAGCAGAAAACCTTACTTCTGGCTTGTCAATCAACATAAAAGAATATAGTTTCCCAGAGGAAGAGCTATGGGGGAAGGTTTTTCTTCCACTGTTTGAGTTCAGCACCTTGGAGAAGGCCCATCTCCTTTCTGTGGGCACAATGCTGTCCCAAATTCGGTGTTGCCCAAGCCATTGACCTGCTCTGCATTTTGTTTTGTTTTTGTTTTTGTTTTTTTAAAAAGATTTTTATCTATTTATTTGACAGAGAGAGAAATCACAGAGAGGCAGAGAGGCAGGCAGAGAGGCAGGCAGAGAGAGAGGGGGAAGCAAGCTCCTCGCTGAGCAGACAGCCCAATGTGGGACTCAGTCTCAGGATGCCGAGACCATGACCTGAGCCAAAGGCAGAGGCTTTAACCCACTGAGCCACCCAGGCGCCCCCTGCTCTGCATTTTGAAATGGGATGATGCTTAAGTGAAATCACTGCTTTCCATGATGGAGCATTTTTGGGCCAAGGGACCTATTCCTATACTACCTTGTTCTGCCCTATCACTTTTTCTCTCCAAAGCTCACAGTTGAGAGGACATTTACTTAAGCTGAGCAATATTAGAGTATAATACTCTTGGTAGTTGGTCCTCTCAAAAGGAAAAGGCCTAATCTAATAAGTGATAGAATAAGTCCCACTGTGCCGTCTTGCCACTCAGGGAATATATATCTTCCAAATAAGAATTATCTTTGTTGAGAGTGTTTATTGAAAGCTGTCGACAAAGATAATTCTTATTTGAAACATATATATTCCTTGAGTGGCAAGACGGTACAGTAGGACTTATTCTATCAGTTATTAGATTGTATGGAACACTGGATGTGGTACATGAACAATAAATCTTATAACTCTGAAAAAATAAAATAAACATATTTGGGGAAAAAAAGAAAAAAAAAGAATTATCTTTGTCAGCAGGTAGGGCTTTACTTTAAGGACTTTATAGTAATGATTAAAATTGTGGTTGGCAAATTAGTAAATATTTAGAACTGTTTTAATGTTATATAATGAATGAGAGAACATGGAATTAATGAAGGAGCATGTTCTCATCTGCTACATTAAGTAAAATGTGTTCGTATTTAGCACAACTACATTAAGCTGAATGTGTTAGTATTTAGCACAAAAAGGAATTCTTACACAAGCCTAGTTATGAAGCTGAAATGAGGTGAAGGAGGAAGGAGCCACCAGAATAAGGATCCTGACTCTATAACCAAGGCTAGGGGTCGAGGCTCATCCTCTATGGAGGTTCACAATGCTTCATTGGGGTCAGCCCCATACATCTTCTAGTCAAATTGAAAGATCACTAGTGATTTGTTCTCTAAAAGAAGCACCTTGATTTTCTGATATAGTGATTCAACAAATTATATTTGGCAATCTTCTGGTCTTAGTTACAAGGACTATGATTGTGTCATATTATAGTAATTTTGATCAAGGGGTGAACAGACCTGGCACAACACTTTGTGGCAACTCCTTGCTGACTTAACTCCTTACATGGCTACTTTGTGAACGAAAGAGAAACAGAGGAATGGAAGGAGAATTTTGTCATTTTCCAAGTTAACATTACTCTTTTGAGCTTATGGAGTATGCAGCAGACTTAGAGAAATAAGTCATGGATCTCTCTTCATGGTTCAGCAGTGCCAGGCCCACTACTGAGCTTAGAAGAGGTATGCTTTCTGTTTTAACTCATAGCTTCTCTGCAGCTATCTTGGAAAACTCCTTACCCATTCATTGTTCTTGGCAACCAACAGAAGGCCCATTTTAATTATTCTACTTTCTCATAACAAGATCCTTAAAACATAAACAAGAACTATGCTATAGTACTATTTCTTTGATTCTTAACCCCTATTTAAGGACAGATATTTTATGGCTGTGTAATCCAGAGTGAGTAGAAATGCCCAGGAGGGAAGGTGGTTATCCTAGAAAGTGAGAGGTTTAAGAGCCAAATATTTGACTCATTCTCAACTCCACACTGAAGAGCTGGGACAAATTCAGATCATTATCAAAAGGGGCGTGTTTTCCTATTCACCACAGGACCCCTAATATAGAGCGAGTGTCTGACATACGACCCTCTGCAAAGATGTGTCGATTAATGGACTAATTGGAAGATCACCTGAGATACTGTAAGTGAAAGAACACAGAGGACAAACCCAGTGAATGTTATTTGTCTTCCTCTGCTCCGCTGATGTGTGGGCGGTAGAAACCATCACCTTCTGTAGACATGTGTCAGACATGGAGTGCCTGTGTTAAAAAATGTCAGCAATTGATTCATTTGATAGCTGAGGCCCCACGGAGACAAAGTGCAGCAGGAATTGGTGAAGAGATAGGAAAGCGACGTTTTTCTTTCCTTTTATGTTCTCTTCATATACCTTTTCGATTCCTTATCTAACTTAGTTTACAATGACATTTTCCATGTACGTGTGGCAGGGAAGAGAACTCTAGTCAACTTTACAGGTACAAAAAATATGAAGAAGGAAGGTAGATATATGCTGATTAGTTTGACTTTTTTTTGCTTCCTACCATTTTATCATTTTTGTGCTGACAGTGTTCTAGTCTTTGCAAATCGAGACTGTAAAGTGCTTAGCATTCTGACTAATAAATCCACAGGAGCAGTTACTAACTATTCTTCTGCTGTAACTAAGCAATTATGGAAAACTTATTCAATGCACAGGATGGTGCTAATTAGTGTATAGAATACACAAATAAAAATGGGCATTATAGAAGCAATAAGTAATATTAAATAAAGGGTGCTGCTAATTTGTATTTCTTTACTCTGAGGTTAAGAATATTGTCCGCTATGGTCTATCAAAATACCAGGATTTCTTTAATTGGAACTTCAGGGAGATACCAAAACAATTAGTTGGGAGTGACCAAATGCATTAGTTGTGAGTAAATAAAAATAGTACATAATGAACTTAAGCTATCATTTATGTGCAGTACTGCTTATGTATTGGGACTTGATAAAAACTCACAATTTCTTCTATTAGCTTGGTGATGATCTTTAGTCCTCAATGTCCTCTCCAATTATTGCATAGAAGATGGACATTAAATTTGATTCCATGGACATATAGGCATAGTGGCTTGGGTCTTATGGCCAAACCATTCTGGATTGAACTCTTATTTCGTAGTCCTTGATTTTATTTTCTTCTTATGTATTGGCTCAAGGTTTATTTGCGTAATGTTGTTACTATATTACTTTCATTAACCTCTACAAAATACTTATTAATTTTTTATTTAACTAAAATGGGCTGTTCTTGGCTCTTTTTCTTGGTACTGTATTGTCCATTACCGTGTTTTAATTACTTCCAAATATTGCAAATCTCCCTCCAGAGCTTCACACAAACATATTCAAATGCCTTCTGGGATGTTCCATAAATTGCTCAAAGTCAGCATGACTAATACTTACTATCTCCTACTTTTCTACTCCCTCACTCCCACATTGTTCAAATTCAGACTTGGCCGCTTACTGGTATGGGGCTTGGGCATGTCACTAAGTTTTCTCACCTATGAAAGAGTATAAAAATAGAAACTGTTTCATAAAATTGATGAAGATGAATGAGTTAGTATGTGTGACTTTGTATCCTAAACACTATATAAATGTTAGTTATTATTATTTTTTAAAAAGTGTGTTCACGCCAAGTGTCTACACTAAATACAGAAATATATTTTAAAAATGTAAATCAGGGGCGCCTGGGTGGCTCAGTCGTTAAGCGTCTGCCTTCGGCTTGGGTCATGATCCCAGGGTCCTGGGATCGAGCCCCGCATCGGGCTCTCTGCGCGGCAGGGAGCCTGCTTCTCCCGCTACCATTCCCTCTGCTTGTGTTCCCTCTCTCGCTGTGTTTCTCTCTGTCAAATAAATAAAATCTTTAAAAAAAAAAAAATGTAAATCAAACTGAATATTTTTCCTGCTTAAAACATTTCAATTCTCACCATCACATCTCCAGTATCTCTAACATGGTACACAGAGGTCGGCATAGTCTGGCGTCTGCTTTCTTCTGTAGCCTCATTCCCTACCACATGCTTCCTCTTCTCTCACTTCTGGGTCTTTGCTGAAGCTATTTCTCATGCCTGGTCTGGGGGCTCTTCTTCTTGCCCAACTGCTCCTTCCCTGACCCCACTTAGACTACCTCCTTCTCATATTTTAGGTTTCAGTTTAGATATATTTTCTTCCAGACAGGTTTTCTTTATTAGCTGCCTATGGATTATATATTGCTTTGACTGCTTAGCATCCTTATTCCTTCATAGGACTTTCAACTTCAGTGGCCTAAATCAATCCATTCCCACAGGGAGGATGACTTTATGACACTTGAATATCTAAGACCGTAGATCTTGATTCTTCTGGGTCAGACATTGCTCTCTGGGTCAAAGACCAGAATGGCACCAAGGCCAACATTCTGTATGGAAATTTAGGTTTTCCCAAGTAAGTCCAAAATATAAGGAAAATGGCCCTAGTCCAGGTAGCAGTCTAACTTGAGATTGTCACTAACATGTGCAATCCTAACCCAAACGAATTACCAAGTATCAATTGTTACTATGTCTCTTTCATTAGACTTTGCTCTCTTTGAATGTAAGGATTTTGTCTGTCTTACTTATCATTATGTCTTATGGCCTTAGCATGAAACAATCATTCAAAACATATCTGTTGAATGGAATCATGTATCTTAGGGTATTAAGAAACACTAAGAAATGACTTTGTCCAGCATCCTGATAAAGGTATGATACTATTCTTATGTTTGATAAATGGGTCACCTAAGGTCCAGAAATTTAGAGACTCACTCTAAGTTACGCAGACTAAACTAGAAGCAAAGTCTTCTGTTCTCTTATTTTCTTTCTACTATTCCTTGTTACCACCTCGTTGCATTTGCACGTTTCTAATATGTTAATTTGCCTGCAGAGATACTAAATCCTCGGTTTTATATCCTAATCAGGGAGCACTCCTAGTTTATTAAATCTTAGGGTTGAAGTTAAGGTTGAAGTTAGATAAGACTGAACCAAAAATGGCAGTTTAGGGAGTTTGGGTTTTAACCTCGAGTGTGATTTTCAAACTGTATTCAGTGGAGCCCTTGTCAGGAAGCCCAGTTTTTGTAAGTGCTTTGTCTAGACTTCTCACTCATATTTCAGAGAGGCTCCTTGTTCATTCTTGTTCTTTGGCTTATGGAAAGCCTCCTTTTAAAGAAAGAAATGTATGTATAAAATACATTTGAAAGCTATTGCTCCAGGGAGTGGGGCATCAATTTAATTTATTACTTAAACTCATCTTTTGTTAAACTCTTAAGGTAAAATTTGCTGCATCTCTTTTATCTCTGACCAACTTTTCTAAATTGCTTGCAGGGTGAGAGATTAATGTTAGATCCATATGTTTAAATAGCTAAATACTATCAGTTACAAAAGAAAATAATATATTAGGACCTAAAAGAATTTGTTGAGCCGCATTAAGAAAAATAAAGTATGCTGTAAGTATTGTCTTTCATTTCCTTTTTGAGAAAATATGCATCTAGGGGGAATTTGGAAAATGCCTATTACATGCACATTCTTATTTTCTCTGGGTTAGTTTAGTGATATATGCAGCTGTCGAGGTAAAAGAGAATGGCTAGAAAAACTGCTGACCAGTAATTGTGGATTAAAGTTAATGGGAATTTGCCTGGGGGTGGGTGTTGATAGTTGTAATGATTTTTGAAAAGCATTGCAAAGGCTTTTGAAGAATCTTTTAAGTCTTTCAATCTCTCTATTCTTTATTTGTAAAGTGAGGGGCTTTACTAGATGAGGACAATACACATTTTATAGATTTGTATGGTACTTTAGTTTACTAAGTGCTTTTACATTTTTCTCACATGAGAAAATGTAAGGCTCCTTGTAGCTCCAAAATTCTACTTTATGTTTTATTAATTCTTTTGAATATTCCTTGAGATTTTTAAGTATGAAACTGATATATTGAACAGTTTTAGTTTAGCAGTGATATGACCTTCCAACTCCTTAGCTTTTCTGGAGGTTATTTGGGTTACGACCATGGATTCTTTTAAGGAATAACCTACTAATGAATAAATCGTGTAAAAAAGATGCATTTCAAAAAAAAGTTTCTATTTATGTATATTATGAATAACCAAAGTCCTAAATAGCTGAATATATAATTGTAGCACAATGTTCTATGTAGCTTTTTTATTTTCTTTAAAGAATTCCATAACACTGGGAAAGTAATGTAGTACATGTGGGAATTGGTTTTCAGATTGTCATTATCATGGACAATCCAGTGATGGTTGCATTATAGTTTCAATTACTAAAACAAAGAACAAAATAATGTCCATTGTTAGAAAAACTCTAAGTGCTTCTACTAACTCAAACATTTTCTCATTTCTCTAACGTTATTTTGAGATAATCACCATTTAAGATGAGCCCCCAAAGTAGTAGAAACAGTTTAATGTAGGTTACTTTTAAAAAGAATAACTCTGGGGGATGTGTGTGTGTGTGTGTGTGTGTGTGTGTGTGTGTGTTTAAGTGTAGGGTGGGGCAAGAGGATGTAGTGATTCTAATCATTTCTTGCACAGATTTGTATTAGGAAAGGAAACTGTCAAAGAAGAAGTAGTGGAGATTAATGCTAATACAATTCCCTCCTCTAGACACCAGATATGCTCCTGTTCAGATTTTCACACCTTTTCATGACCGTACCTGAAGGAAGAAAATGAATGGAATGAATTTTTATGTAGCAGGTGCTCTTTTCAGGGAGAGTAAAATGACCCAAATGAAAACTCCATATCTAGGTAGAGTCATATTCTTCTTTATGTGGAGCTTGGATGATCCTCTATGATTTTAAGTATAGGAATTGTACCACTTCTATTTCTACGCACAAATTTAAATGAAGAAAGAGTCTGGGACTTTTTAGAAATTCAAATTTGTTAAAACTAGTCTTGTGGACTGGAGTGACTTTTACCAGTCCTTCTTGAAGAGAAATGCTCCTGAGAATTACCTATCATAAGAGGAGCAGGATTCTCGGGGTTGAGCGTTGCATGCAGGACTAGAGGCTGAAGACACTGAATGGCTCGTAGTCTGTGAAGCCGCAAACACTGGACCCCAGTCCAACCTTGCAAACCTGGCAGCTAAGTTGTGACCCTGGGATATGTCTGCATGGGGACGTGGGACTTGCTTAATATAGAAATTTAACTCTCAAATTTAAGTACATATACATGGTAGAAACTAGAAAGTCAAAATTACAATCTAATTTTTATGGGTCTTCCTGAATTCACTATCACTAACTTTAAAAGAGCCTGCACCCCAGTGTGAGATGGAGGACTTTTATCTTTTGTTTTCCATTTTGCATTTGGCTCACATATTCCTCCTATAGTGTGAGTACCTCTCCACATGGAGGGAGGACTGACATTTAGAGTACATTGATGATATATAAGATTTTCAGTTTGTACTCTGATATTAAGTTCTAAATCCCATTTATTATGAAATTGTGGTATAATAATTGGAGTCCACACTAAGTTTGAAGTAGATACCCCCTCAGTGACAAGAGGTGAAACCTCTGCCAGCTTGAGGATCTACTTTGGCCTGGGAAAATTGGGAGGGACCTTGTAGTGGAAGCCATGCCACCAAGAAGTGTAATAGAAGATACCTGGATCAGGTGAGTGGTCACTGTGTCAAGTATGGGATACTCTGATTTCAGCAAGAAGTGATTCTGAGGCTTTAGTCTCAGGAATAGCGTGGACATATACTAGGGGCTTTGTTTCCGCTTCTTCTCTACAGGAGTTGGTCATATTTTCCCCAGTGAGCTCTGCTGGTGAAATCAAGAACTCTTACCACTCTAAGATGGTGCTGGTTTGAGAATTCAAGGGTTATTACTTTGTGATCCTCTTTCCAACATATATTACATTTATTCCCTCTTTTAGTTAAAACTCAAGGAGCTGTCTCTATTTTCGTAACTGTAGGGCACAAGTAGAGAATATATATATAAAATCTTTTATATTTATAAAAGGATGCTCTGAAGACAGTACACAAATATGCTTTCCTGTCAATATGAGGCCAAAACAGAAACCTTATTTTCCTATTTCAGAATTCTGGTGAAAGAAGCACAGAATACCAAGTTAAGATAAATATGTTAGTTCTATTAGTTTTTCCTATACAATGAAAAAAGCTTGTAGATGAAATATAGTTGGCATTCCAGTAAATATTCATTAAAGTTTCTACTGAGCTACATTGGACAAAGGATTCCAAATATTCTTTGTCCTACAATTCTTAAATCTTGTACCCTTTTCTTCTTAAAAGATTTATTTTAAAGAGAGTGGAAGAGCATAAGCAATGGGAGGGGCAGAGGCAGAGGGAGAAGCTGGCTTCCCGATGAGCAGGGAGCCAGATGCTGGGCTTGATCCCAGGACCATAGGATCACAACCTGAGCCAAAGGCAGATGCTTAACTGCCTGAGCCACCCAGATGCCCCAAATCTTGTATACTTTTACCAAATGAGAAAAATGGTCCAGTTTTGATCATTTCTTTTTCTTTAACTTCTAGAAATGACCATTTTGCTGGAATGTGTTGCTAGAAATCAATAAAGTTATGGAGCATACTTTCCCATAAACAATTTTAGAGTTCAAAATTATATTTTTGTCCATGTTTTTAACATATAAACCTATAAATCATATCAAAAACATCATAAAAGCAAGGATAGCTATCACTATACATATTTAGTAATTGGCTTTTACTCTCAGACAAAGAAATAGATATGTACGAGAATAAGTAATATATTTTCATTTTATAGATCTATAATTGTCAAAAATGGCAATTTCCTATGGTTTAGCCTATCATTATTATTGACTATTATTATTATTGACTATTATTGACAATAATACATTTGAAAGTAAGAGCTAGTAAAAGTAAGAATTAAAAAAGTACATAAAGCTATAGCAATGTAAATATATATTAAAGCATTTATTATAGTGAAAAAGTAGAAAAAATATAAATGCCTCAAAGAAAGGATTAGTTAATGCATTTCAGTGAAAGAGAAAAGTTTATAGACATTAAAAATGATGTTGTAGAGGAGTATTTATTAACATCAGAAAAATTATCATCATGTATTGTCAAATGAAATATGTAGGCTGCCAAAATGATACAGTATAAAAATCCATACTGATATACGTATAGGTATAATAGAAAGGGTATTCAACATTGGAATTGTTAGTAGTGTTCTTTTTCTGGTTGTGTTTTAGTTTTATTCTTTTGCCAATCTAAATTTTAAAGTTAAAAAGCTTTTGAAAGGATATATTTATCATTGTAATAAGAAAAAACCAAAATTTAGGACGTACTCCTCCCCCAAAGACTTTTTTGAATTATGATCAACTTGTGCATATATCTTTACATTCCTGCGAAAAAGATAATGGGATATATAATTAATATAGTATTATATACAGGGATATATAGTTAATTTAGTATCTCAATAATATTGAGAATATAGTTAATAGGATAAATTGAACAACAGTTGAGTTGTAGTAAAGAGTACTTAAAATTTAATTTTAGATTTTTATTTATTTACTTGGGAGGGGGAGAAAGAGAGAGAGAGAGAGATACACAGAGAGAGAGAGAAAATGAGTGGTGGGGAGAAGGAGAACCAGACTCCCCACTGAGCAGGGAACCTGATGCGGGGCTTGATCCCAGGACCCTGGGATCATGACCTGAGCTGAAGCAGATGCTTAACTAACTAAGCCACCCAGGCGCACCTAAAATTTAATTTTATGATCTAATGTGGACATAAACAAAAAGGTTGCATCCAATAAAATGTAGGGGAAATGGTATGGAAAGGTATTTATGGAAGCATAAATACAAATATTCATTATGTATATGAAAATCAAAGCAAGTTAAAATAACATAATTTTCTACTTACCAGATTTGTTAAAATTAGTGAATGTGGCACATCATGTTTTGGTAAGGGCATGAAGAAATAAGTAATCTTACTTACAGGGAGAGGGAGTATTAAGTGGTACAGTGTGTTACTTCCAAAGCAGAACACATGGCCAAGGCCGAAGTCATTGGTGTGAGAAGTATTCTTCTTATTCTAGTTGGAGCTGCTACAAAGTTGCACAGCAAAGGGCCTGGAATGTGCACTTCTATTCCAAACGTGTCCATTTTACTATAATAGCCTGGGTAGTAGGAAGGCATTTGTGATGTTGTAAAAGAATTATTTCCTTTAAGAAATCCCTAATAGTGGGGTCCTAAAAGGTA
The DNA here is from genome assembly GCA_028646535.1 of Procyon lotor. NCBI lineage: Eukaryota > Metazoa > Chordata > Mammalia > Carnivora > Procyonidae > Procyon > Procyon lotor. Next base: position 94,444,481 of record CM053610.1, on the reverse strand, counting down.
TATTTACTTTTAAGGACCATACTATTTCCATTACTAAGGTGAATAAAAAGGTTCTTCATGTGATATTTTATTGTTAATGGTCAACATGAAGACCCTACCAAACCATGTACGCTCCTGTATATTTTACCAGTTGTCTTCCCATCTGCTCTTCCCGTTTTGATGGTAACAATGACTTTGAACATTATTATTTAGGGTACACTTAGTAGTTATATAACTTGGGTGTATTCAGTAGCTGGGATCTTCAGCCGTGCATAGAATACCACCAATTAACTGCAGCATGTGACTTTTTAAGTTGTCTTTCCCAAGGTCAGAGACTTAGTATGTGGCAAAACCAGTCTTGGAACACTCCTGTGTTGTCTCCTTCTAACTCTGCCAATACACATCTTCTGTACTCAGTGGCCAACAAATGGCCTCATTTTTCCAAAAGCCTGTTCTATAACTGCATTAAAAAGAAATTAGCCTAAAGGTGTAATCAGGTTAAGTACTGACCTTATGACTGAAGAGGCTTGTTCAGATGGCCAGACCCACATGGCTCAGGGAGTTCAGGCACCAGGCACATTTTTCTGTGAGAGTAGCAATGAATAAATGTTTACTCCAAATTTGGCCCGGGCCTTTACCTGACTGCTTCATTGCCTTTGTTATTATCTTGCAGTGTTTTCATCTTTACTCTTTAATTGAGGAGAAATAAAAATTCAGAAGGCTCAATTGTTATCTCACACAGGGGCAAAAATGGCTGTGCCATATAGATTTGTTAATTACCTTTGGCCGATTCTAGCCAGGACTCTAGATCAGGCAAAGTTCACCCATCCTTCGGTGAAGCAAGTGACTGGATTTGTGCAGTGATACAGATCATAAAAGATCACTGAGGTGGCTGCTGCTTTTTAAATTGTCTCAGAAGGGCATTCATTTAGATAAGCTTAACTCAAGCCTTACAAATGGGAAGAAAGTTTCCATTTGCTAACCGTTTTGGGATTTCATTTTTAAGAATCAAATTTTGACTGGGATATAAAGAAAAATTGTCTTTTCTGTATCATCTTTCATAAAATGCGTGTAAGCAGGCATTGTTATTTCAACTCTCCTTTCCAGGAAAAGCTTAACTTTTCCTTCCTCCTTTAACAAAGAACATTACAGTATAAATGATAATATAAACTGTAATGGCAGGGACAGTGCTAGCAACTACTGCACCTTTGAAACGGAAGTAAATAAAGTATAAAATCTCTTCTTCCATAAATGCGGAGAACAAACTGATGGTTGCAAGAGGGACGGGGAGGGGGATGGGCAAAATAGGTGAAGGGGGACGGGGAGGTTCAAGCTTTAAAGATTATGGAATGAATAAATCAAAGAGATAAAAGGCACAGCATAGGGAATATAGTCAACGGTATTGTAGCTACCCTGTGGTATGCATAACACAACATAGAGTTTAATTACTGTGTTGTACACCTGACACTAATCGAACATGCATGTCAACTATACTTGGAAAAAAAAAACTATTCTTAATTTTTTTATTGTTGAACAAAAGTAGGGCTAAAAATTATTCTGATGTTATTAATGAAAGAAAATTGTTAGTAAAAAGAGATTCTTAAAGTGAAAATGAAGGGGCTTTTTTTGATTCCCTAAAAGTCTTCCAAAGTAAAAGAAAAAATAAGTTTTTTGTTAGGGTAAGGATGTTGACATTCTTTCATATATCACTATTTCAAATTTTTATGAATTGGAAAAAGTAAAAAGTAAACGCATTGTTGTTACACCAGTGTCCTCAGGTTGCTCAAAAACATGTCCCCAGTGACTGTGACTCAAAATGTGCCTACCTCTAAATAATCTATTTAAGCAGGGGTAACATGAATCTTCAGGAAATCACTAATTTCCATCTTTGATCATGAATAGCAACAATGAGAAAAGACAGTCTTAAAAAAAATCTTATCCCTAAGAGCAAAGGAAATGTCTAATTAAGAGATCACTCCCATTATCACAGACTTTCAGAAATGCATTTTACTTTTAAATACTCACTTTCCTTCACAAATGGTTTTAAAAGCCCTATATAAGATGTATGAAGTCATCTTTAGAAATGACTGTATGCTCAGTAAAATTAGAAGCATGCAGCAGTCATCGTAGATCAGGGAAGCTTCATGAAAAGAACAAAAGCAGCTCAGCAGGATGTAGACACTTGAAAACAGCAATTTAGAGTTTACAGGCATAGGTTGAAGCTTTTAAAAGGTACTTCTACAGTAGGTGTGCTGTTAATCCTTTATTAGGCCATGGAAATGCATTGCACTGAAGAAGCAATTTCCTCGTTAAGCAAACATAATTTTTTTCCTCACCAAGTCAGTTAAATACACCATTTTTCCTAAGTAAATATTTGGGAGTGACTAGCTTGGTCTTTCTTTTAAGGACTTTTGATAGCACTGTGTTCCTACCTCTAGGACTGACTGAAAGTAAGTCAGTTTAGCACAAGAATGTCAAGGAAAATAAAGAGGAAAGGTCTTAAGCAATAGCATGAAAAAGAGCAAGAAAGGAGAAAAACAGAAAAACTGAGGGGGTGGAAGACATTGCTGGCTCTCGATCCTGGCTTGGAGGAGCATCTTTCAAGAGATTAGGCAGGCTTGAGAATACAGAGAAAAGGCTAGGTGATGTTCTGAATTGTCTGGCCAAGGAGAGGCCACTCAGTAGTGAGTGCATCTGCCAGGCCCTACACCCTGGGTGGCTTCTAAGATCAATTTAGAAATCTAGGAACCAATCAAAATGAGTTTAGAGGATTCCCTTCCCAGCCATAATATTCAGCTTTGACTTGATATTCCCCAAAACACTCTCTTCCAAACATTCTATTTCTGACTATCCCTCAGGGACCTCCACCCCCAAATCCAGCATCACTATGCTTATTTGACCCACTGGAATTTCTCTGAAGTTACAGGCAATGCTGAAAGCATGTTTAATATTGGAGAGAGAGTGCTTAGAAAACTGTGGTTACTGTCCTTCTTGCCCCTCTGTCCAATTTCTCCCTGTCCCCTTTTTTTCTCAGCAGTTGCAACATTCTCTTCCTCCTACTTTGCTCAGCCTCTTAATGGCCTTTCCTTCATTTTTCCTTGTTAATACCCAACCCATTTTTTGAAATCTAGTTCAAATACTATCACTTGTTTTTATTTTTTTCCAGTCAGACTTAATAGCTTCCTACCCTGTATTCCTATAACAATTGATATTTTAGTTGAGATTGTGGTGTTTGATGCCTTGAATTATATTTAGTTGTACAGATCTTGTCTCTCCCACTGGACCACAGACTTCTGAGTGCATGTCCATGTCCTGTTACCGCCGTAGACTTCACAACATCTGGCACAATGCCACACATAGTATGTGTTCATATATTTGTATATCCTAATAAATACCTTAAAGTACTTCCAAGGAATATTTGCACTTTAATGGAGAATTTTTAAAAGATGTAATGTCTTCTTAATCTAAAGGACTAAATTCCAATGAAACTTCTGGAAGACGGAAGATAGATTTTGGTAGGATGCTCTTGAAATCCTACCACATTGTCTCCTTTTTGCAATAATCCTGCCTCTAATGGCTCATGACATATTTTGAACACTAACATTATTTTGCAAGAATTCTTTTGATTTATTCATTTAACTAATAAAAACTATAAGACTTTGTCAGTAATCAGGCTCCCTGAGTCATTGATCAGCCACATACTAATTCCAAGTAAAACCATAGAATGAATTCCTTTGGGTGTTCTCTTAGAGCACTAATGTGTGGTTCAATTTGCTTCTAATAAAAATGAACTAACATCAGCAAAATAGTCTCTCAGTGATAGTAACAGTGCTCTGAATAACCAGTTTGTAAATCTGGCTCTATCCCAGCTAGTTGTGAGACTCAGGCATTGATTTCTTTTCATTTATTTATGTATTTAATTAATATTTATTGAGCCCCCACTAACTGCCAGGCATTGGGCTAGCACTTTGAGATATAATAGTAAATGGGAGGGCATAACTCCTCTCTAATACTATTCTGGAGAATAGTGAGCTGGATGGATGGATGTAAGAAAATTTTACAAATCGTATAAATATTTTAATTTTAGAAAAATGGTAATCTTCATCACATGAGGACTAATTTTAATACTAGTGTCCTTTTCATCCCTCCCCTTCTGGCTTAATCATTCTGTATGTATATGCATTATATATATATTTAGGCATGACATTTATGGAGCATTTTTATGTTTTAGGTTTCATAGTAGTTTAAAGGGTGCCCACCAGAACTTGTGAATGTGACCTTATTTTGAGTAGATGTAATTGAGATGAGATTATCCTGGATTATTCAAGTGGACCCAAAATCCAATCACAAATGTCTTCAGAAGAGACAAGAATAGAAGATATAGAGTAGAAGGCCATGTTTTTAAGGACTCAGAAATTGGAGTGAGACAGCCAGAGGCCAAGGAAAAGCACCTGGAATGATGGGAGCTTCTGATGGGGGCAGGGATGACAGGTGCAGCCCTGCCAATACCTTAATTTTGGACTTTTGGCCTCTGAGACAATATATTTCTATTCTAGCTGATTTTCGTCCAGTGGTTGCTTTCCTAATGTTTAACACTGGCCCCTTCATAGATATTTGAATACACTATCATATTTAATCCTGTCTTGACACTTTCTGGATGAGATTAAGTCTGAAACTGAGAAGAAGACAAAAGCTCAGAGAAGTTAAGGGACTGCCCATGTTTTCATGAATAGTAAATGCTGGAGACTTAAACTCATTCCCACCTTGCTCCAAAGCCTATACCCTTTCTGCTTTACTAGATGCATTCATATTAGGGCAGAAGAAATGAATAGTAAACTCAAAATAACTACCTTATTCATAATGCAAAGAATTCTTCGTCACTCCCAATCATGGAGCCTGTTAGAATACACTTGATGCCAAACATTCAGGTAAAGTCAGGGCTCCGAGTTCATTCCTTGAGCTATGTCTATTTTGCATATTTATTTCATCTTGATTCTTTTATTGTACAAATTATATTTTTTTCATTGACTTTTAATATTTTTCAGGCAAAATTCCTATTCCTCTTTCCCCTTCCCATCAAGCTCACCTTTATACAAATGTCCTATCATATGCAGATAACTGTAATATACAATTCAGTCCTGGTGCTAATGTGTGATAATTATACATTTTTCTTGAATGTTAAAATGGCATTTTCTTCTTCTTTTTTATTTTGGCATTTTCTTCTTGATGACTATATACTAAAATATAATCTTGTTTCAAAAAAAATTTTTTCCTCCTAATTATACTGTTTGCTTCTAAGCATGGTAGATTAGGTAATATTGCCTCTCAGGAATATAAAATTCTTCCAGATTTTAAAAATTATAAATAAAGGGAATTATGCTTAAATAAACACTTACATGTGGAATTAGTGTCTCCTAGAAAGTAATTTATCTCATTGCTGAGAAGGCATTTGTAGGAATAGTTAATGAGAAAGGAATGCAATTGTATTTAAAGTAGCTGCTTGTCATTGATCTCTGATCTTGTCTATAAAAAATTTTCATTCCAGGAGGGAATCATTTGTAGTTGAAATGATGTAGTTGAGATGTAGTTGAAATTATGTGGTTTTACCTTAATTTATCCAAGATTTGAAGCAATTCTATTAACCTGACACTTACTGATAATGTGCCTTGTTGATTGTATCCAAGAGGTGCTTGGATTCTTCTCACCTCTTCTCTGATTCATAAAGCTGCTTACCATAGCGCTGGGGATCTTTATTGAAAAAGTAACTTTTGATTAAGTTAAATGGAGGGAAAGGGAATTTCCAACCTACTCCTATTGCTTACAGAGCATAATTAAGTTTCGGGATAAGAGATTTCAATGACTTCTTAAAAAAAAATCAATGATCAGAAAGAGTGAGCTTTGAGAAGACACAGTTACAAGGCAAAAGGCTATTTAACGATATAAAGGAAAACAGTGACCAAACTATGGCATGATACCTGCTCTGTTTTTCTAAGAATAGGGATGAATTTACTACAGTGTTCTTTATTTTTCGAGGTTCTGTTTATGGCCAACAATTCAAATGAGTTAAAATGCCATAGACTTTGAGACTGGGAGGGAACCTGAGATCATTTTGGCCAAACCCCACTGAATTTCATAGATATCAGCCTGGAGTTAAAGAGGTGGAAGTAGAGGGGCGCCTGGGTGGCTCAGTGGGTTAAAGCCTCTGCCTTCGGCTTGGGTCATGATCTCAGGGTCCTGGGATTGAGGCCTGCATCAGGCTCTCTGCTCAAGCAGGGAGCCTGCTTCCCCCTCTCTCTCTGCCTGTCTCTCTGACTACTTATGATCCCTGTCTCTGTCAAATAAATAAATAAAATATTAAAAAAAAAAAAAAAGATAGTGGAAGTAGAATCCATACCTCAGCAGCACAGTGGTCAAACTGATTTGGGTAAGCATAAAGAAGTTTTGTTTTAAATTGTAAGCATCTATGTTTTTCTTTCTGCTCTAGAGGGTTTTTGAGTGGACCTCGTTTATCTAATATACATGTTGCTTTGATTTTCCTGTTATGTTTGTATTAGAATTGAAGGTAATTCATGGATTAGGCATGTAATAGCAGGCAGATAATATCGGTCTCAGTTCAAGTTCTCAGAACTTTACCTTTGTACCTTGGCTATCCATGCATACCTAAAGTGAATTTTGGATTACTTAGCGTTTGTATAATTTTCCTGTGATTTTTTAAAATTAAATGTCAGGTGTAGGCCAACACATATTGAAGACTGAGAGTAGTTTCATCTCCTTTTTTCCTAAACTGTTTCATGGGCACCTGCCCAAGCCACACTGGCTGGTCTCTGCTCTGGCTCACTTCATCTATAAAGTACTGGTATTGGTAGTGATGGTGGTGGGGCAAGTCACTGAACTTTGGTTAATTTGTTTTACTCCTTGGAAACTGCTTCATGAAAAGGGATGGAAGGAGAAAAGGGTGCAATTAAAAGAAGGAAATGACTCTCCTAGTGATTATCGTTTTGGTTGCTAATCACTTGTCAGTCCATAAGGGCTTTGTATTCTGACTCCCATTAGATTTACATAAATCCCCTTAAAAATAGAATGCCATTTTCATGGCATGTATCAAAAGTATTGGAGTGGGAGCCATTTGTGTAGGTGGGCAACATTTTATCATTGAAATTGTTTAGGTTTCTGGACACATGGTGATCATAAAAAGCAAACCGACTGATTTTATTATTATATTTTAATTATCTAAAGACGATATACTCAATATTGGTATGCTATTGGTGACAGGTTATATAAATATATGTAAGAAAAGAGATATATTAGATCTTTTAAAATGTCATATTTATTTAAAGTCGGATGCCTGAGCACATTATATCTATGACATATTTCAATGTGCAGTGACTATTACTTGCATATATGTGTTTTAGGGATTGCTCAAATAAGCAATCAGACTCATAGGACCGCCCCATAGACCATATTTGGCACCAATCTAATAAAAATGATAGAGAAAAAGAGTCACGTCTTGCTAACAGAGCAGAGTTAGACATTTCTTTTCTAAAAGAAGTATTCATAGAGCCAACCAGGAGTTATTTTTTCCCAGGTGATAGTTCACATACAAGGAGATGACAGTCACATTGGCTAAGTTCCAGAGCCTTCCTTACTTAGAAGTTTTCATTTTCCACAAGAGCCAAAATATCTTGTATTATCTCCATAGGCATTGTTTCCAGTGGTAGTTAGGGAGCCATGTATGGACATAAGAATCACTGTACTCAGGGGAGCCCAAATCATGTATCTTCATGGGTTGTCCCATCAGTAATGATAATTTCTTTGTAGTTCCTCACAGTCCAGATGAAGTCTACCAATCAGGGATCATTTCTGTTCTAATCAGTATTGGCTGGTAACAGAGGTGATATTTATCTGGTTCCTAGGGAAACAAAGCTAGCGAGCTGACCAAAGGTCAGGTTCTTATGAAGCAGGGCAAGGGGTTGTGTTAAATGATTGCCTCCACTGGGTCATGGAGGGTCCAATTTAACCACTCACAAGTCAGTGACATTCCCTATTAAGACGATAATTTATTTTCTCATTTGGATCTTTACATTTTGCTAGACCCACCTTAGAGATACTACGCAAAAAGATGTATTTTATTTATCCATGTCTTACCTTTATATTCGTATCCTCCAACCTTATTTTTTGGTTAAGACATGACTGGTTTTACTCAGTGCTTCCCCCAAATATTTTATATATACCAAAATAATATTTTTATTTTAGTGAGTAAAGCGTATGCTTCTCAGAATGTATCAGAATGACTCATGGGGGTTGTTTCCTTTCTCTCCTATAGCCATCATGAGAATTGAGCCATGATTAACAAAATATAAGATTAGTCCTTAATACAGTACCCTAGAATTAATGTGCAAATGTCCAAAGCTGTAGGCGTATGGGCTTGGCCTAGGAGTGTTTATGTTAGCAAAGGCATTTTCTAAAATGACACTGCTTCTTATGAATATTGTTGAGGCAAATATTTTACTTCAGTCTGTTAAGGAAGCAAAGAGATTGTGAAATATTTTCATTGATTTTTCCCTCCTACTAGAAGAAGTAAAAATTCTTGCATTACTTTGGTTTATGAGTGAGTATAAACTTGGGATTCGTGGACTTGAGAACAGCATGTAAGCACAGTATGATGATCTTCTCAGGAAAGCCAGCACTTAGCAAACACCTGTTACTGAAACTCTATGCCCAGTTTGACATCATAATTCTAAAGATTTAAGAAATTTAGACATGAGACATACTAAGAAGATTAAAATATTTGGTAGTAAAGATATAAGAATAAAGATTATTTAGTCTGACACAGAGAAAGGGTAAAAAGGTAACCAATCTAACGTGTGTAAATCTGAACATTTTTACTTTTAAAATTTCCTAAAATTTATAATGAAATGTGCCTTGTTCTTTCTCTAGGGAATAGTTGTCTTACATGCTATTTATTGTATCAAAACGAGACCTATGGTGCATTTCTTGGAAATGAGCTAAGTAGTTGTAAAATTTTTCATTATTCTTACTGAATTTTGTCCTCCTTAGGGTGAACTGTATGCATGTTACGCTTGTACTGGCAAATGACATTTAATGGAAAGAGATGAATTCAAATCAGAATGGAAATGTTTTCTTTCTCAATTGTTGTGTATCTACAACCGATGATTAGAGTATGATGTAAGATAGCATATTATTTATTGTGAAGACATGTGATAAAATTGATATAAAATATATGATGACAGGAAACATCTTAGGAAGTCTGTCCTTTAAATTGACCTCTTCCATCTCTGAGAATGAGTGAATAAGGGTTTAGTGAGGGGACCTTTCTGGTCTATTCAGAATAATTTCCTTTCCCATAGGTAACATTTAATAGGTAAGTAGGTAAAGATATATACTTATTAGATACTATCCAAAGAACTATGATATACATCATGAAATAAATTGTATCATTGAGATCTGTAATGGGTGTCTCCTCACCAAGAATTTGATGTTATACATTCTATTTTTAAGGAATGATAATCTTGTGTCCATTACTCATATAGAAAATATTCCAACTGTATAGGTCGTAATGGTTTGCTAAAATCCTTTTATTTACCTGATTTTTAAAATTTAATTTCTTCTTCTCTGGCCATTTGATTTTGGCGTATTTTTTGTATTTAATTATTTTATTTAATAATTCAACTAATATTTATTGTCTACCTGATATGTATGAGATGTTTTTTAACACTTGGTAGCTTGGAGGATGAGAAAAAGACGAATACTTGCCAGGCCCCCACTCCAAGGAATTTTTTATCTACTTTTATTTGTATGTGTGTGTGTTTGTGTGTGTTTTATCACATGGGTTAAGAGGAGATAGAAAAAATAAATAAGGGAAATTAAATGAGATAAATCTCAAACCAGTGGAAATTTCTTTGGTTAGAAAATGGAGAAAATATTCCAACAAGTAGACAATATTATTGAATAAATTCTCTGATGTAATTTTGTCCAGATGAGGAAACATCCTCCATTATACAAAAATTAAATGGGTTGATTACTTCAGAATTTAAAATACCCAAAGAATGGGGTTCATAGGGTGTTCTGGTAGAGGAAAGGGATTTACTAAATTGACACATGGCTTTTTTATATCCTTGAACTTTTCAGCATTTCTAAGAAGTAATTAGAAAAAGATTGAGAATGATTTGCAGATGGCTCAGAGATAGAAAAAAATGATGATAAACACAACACTTAGATTTCAGTTGGTTTTAGTAGGATCCTGTCAATAGAACATTGCAGACTCCCAATGCAAATGACACATCCTTAATCACTCTGTATTATATTACCATATAATTGTTTATTTTTAAATTTCTAAGTTATTTATTTTTTTAGGTGTACAACATCATGATTATAACAAAATTATTACAATAAGTATAAGTTTAATTAACATCTATCATCTTATATAGTTATATTTCTTTTTTTGGGAAATTTTTATTTAAATTCCAGTTAGTTAACACACAATATTAGTTTCAGGTGTGAAATACAGTCATTCAGCACTTCCATACAGCACCTGGTACTCATCACAAGTGTGCTTCTTACTCCCCATCACCTGTGTAACCCATCCCCCCCCCCTTCTGGTAACTATCAGTTTGTTCCCTATAGTTATGAGTCTGTTCCTTGGTTTGCCTCAATGTTTTTTTTTTTCCTTTGCTCATTTCTTTTGTTTCTTAAATCCACATATGAGTGAAATCATATGGCATTTGTCTTTCTCTGACTGACTTACTTCACATAGCATAAGCTCTAGCTCCATCCATGTTGTTGCAAATGGCAAGATCTCATTCTTTTTTTATGGCTGAGTAATATTCTAGTATATGGTACACATGCACACACACACACACACACACACACACACACACACACACACACATCTTCCTAATCCATTCTTCAGTCAGTGGACACTTGAGCTGTTTCCATAATTTGTCTATTGTAGATAATGTTGCACATCAGGTTGCATGTATCCCTTTGAATTACTATTTTTTTGTAGATGTATTATTTCAAGTTATCACTTTACCTATGTATAATTTAGCACCCCAAATTAGGATATAACTTCTATAAGAAGAGTAATTTTGTCAGTGGTGTTTATCAGTGTGTTCTCCAGTGCCTGACAGGATTTCAATAAATATTTACTGAAAGAAGAAATATAAATGAATAAATAAATCTATAACAACAATGTTGAATTTATGTGAAGATTATTTTAAGTCATATCCTAAGTAAATTGCATATATATAACGTAGAGGAAGCTTATGTTGATGTTCTTTGAACTGATAAGTTTTAATTTAGGAACAGCTTTATGAAGAACAAAAACCAAAGAAAAATATTAAGACTTTAATTGATCTGAAGCTTAAAAGGCACTTAAATGTGAATACAATCTTGAATAGCATGGATTAAAATAGTCTTGTGGATAAGGGAGGTAATAGCCCTATTATGTTTTGCATTAATCAGTAATTTTCTTTAGAATATGTTTAAATTAGGTCTTTTTTATTAACTTATCTTCAGAATATCACTGTAAGAGTGAGGAGGAATCTAGAAATCATCTAATTTTGGAAATGTTTGAGGGGGTTGAACTGAAGAATTAGAAGATAGAATTCAAGGCAGTCACTGCTACTGAAAAATGAAAAAGGAATCGTAGAAAGTGGAGAGCCAAAAGGAGGAGCTTCATTTTCTATGTGTGGACTTGTCCGTATCTCTGGATGACACCTGAAATATTCATGCAAAAGGCATATTCCAAATAGGCTAGCTAAGGGTGAAAGGTTTGAACCAAGATTAGAGATGCTAACTAAGAGACAGAGTTTGCAGTTTAAGTTTAGCCAAGTAAACTACCTACAAAAGCAAAAAGCAAACCAAAAAGCAACACTCTGCAGGGGAATATAACAGAATCTGGAGTTTCCTGAAAACCTTAAGATCAACAGACCAACTCTGAAATGACCCAGATGTTTTTCATGGCACAGTGTTCTGGGTCTCCTTCTTCCTTATATGTTGTTTCAGTAGTAGTCTTGTCTTCCTTGCTTCCAAATATAGGCTGTAGCCATAAACTGGTATTTAATCTGTCTTTCTGACTCTGTAGTTATTACCTAGGGAAGCTAATATATTGCTTTCTTTCATGCACTTTAAGTGTTCTAACTGAACTTGCTAAATAAATGGTTCTAAAAATAGGAATTTTAAAGCTTATTTTCTTTCTTGAGGCTCAGTTTTGAATATTTAAATATTTCTTTGATACCTCCATTTGACTTATTCATTTTACATAAACGGTGTTTCTGTGGAGTCCTATCAAAAATCCTATAGCCATCTTCGCTCTATACCTTTTAAAATTTACTGAATTATCTATCATCAATTCCTTAGACATATTCCATTATTGAGTTTATTGTGCTTTTGTTTCCTTCTGGTTTAACTGCCACCACCGTAACTTTGAACTTCATAAATTTATAGATGAATTACTCTAGTGGATCAGACTCAGATTTTGGCATTCTACATATCATTGCTAGGTTATGATTACAATGTCCTCCTATTTTCCTCTGCCCAAATTCTTACCCTTTTATTACTCCTTCATAATCAGAGTGAGCTTTTATTTTACTTTTATTTTTAAAGATTATTTATTTGTCAGAGAGAGAGAGCAGGAGCAGGAGGAGTTTCAGGCAGAGGGTGAAGCGGGCTCCCTGCTGAGGAAGGAGCCCTATGCAGGACTCAATCCCAGAACCCTGGGTTCATGGGGCGCCAGGGTGGCTCAGTGGGTTAAGCCTCTGTCTTCGGCTCAGGTCATGATCTCAGGGTCTCGGGATCAAAGGCCCCGGCACTGGGCTCTCTGCTCAGCAGGGAGCCTGCTTCCCCCTCTCTCTCTGCCTGCCTCTCTGCCTATTTGTGATCTCTCTTTCTCTGTCAAATAAATAAATAAATCTTAAAAACAACAAAAACAACAACAAACCTGGGTTCATGACTTAAGCTGAAGGCAGGCGCTTAACCAACAGAGCCATCCAAGCATCTCCAGAGTGACATTTTAAATGTACAAATTGGGTTATATATTTTTCCATGTAAAATCAAATTACTTGATTGTCTACCAGATAAAGTTTAAATTCCTC
>CM053610.1:94398511-94430887 GCA_028646535.1 Procyon lotor | reverse complement strand
TGAGAAACACAGTGAGAGAGGGAACACAAGCAGAGGGAATGGGAGCGGGAGAAGCAGGCTCCCTGCTGAACAGAGAGCCCGATGTGGGGCTCGATCCCAGGACCCTGGGATCATGACCTGAGCCGAAGGCAGACGCTTAACGACTGAGCCACCCAGGCGCCCCGCTAAAGAGTGTTTTTACAATATGGACTGAACAAAGCTTTTGCATGTTGATATGATTCTGGAAACGTGGATTTCTGTTGCAATGAGTATGGTACATGTTTACTCCCTTGCATGACCTAATCTGTGAAGTTGTAACTGTGCACCTGGTCATGTGATGTTTCATCCCTTTATGGTGCATTCACCAACCATGCTGTAAATGTCTTCACTCCAGATTGAATTTTTATATACTTGGAATCATGTTGGAATCAAAACTCCAATAACTTGAAATGAAAGGTGAGATGATTTTTTTTTCATTTTCTCTTAAAGAAGTTTATAGTCCATTTGCCTCAAGGAATCACAGTATCAGTGAACTCTATAAATGGTTATTGTACAGATAGAGCATGTGCACTGAGTCTGTTTTTAAAATTGAGCAAACGACACCATGGAGCTTTATGCACTAGAGCTTTGCTAATAGTTTTCTGTGAGGGTTTTCCCGGAGCCTCAAGTGGCTCCACAAATGGGGACTCTGAGAAGAAAAGCCTTTTTAGCATTATGGAGAATATTTCCCCATATTAAAAAATGGAAAAACCTTATAATTTATTATCTTCTTATAATGCTGGAATACATTTGATCCTTCCAGTCTGTGGGGAGTACCATTTATTTATTGCTTACTCTGGGCTAGTACTACATTGGGTCTTTTAAATGTATTCTCCAATTAAATCCCCATGAAATCCTGAATAGCATTAGTTTTATTTTTATCTCCATTGAAGGAATGATGAATTCTGAAAGTTAGAATATTTAAGTAACTTCTCCAAGTTTATACAGGTAGTAAGTATTGGAGCTGGGCTTTTCTGATCCATTCATTCACTTAAAAAAAGACTTTGGAGAGGGCACCTGGGTGGCTCAGTTGTAAAGTATCTGCCCTAGGTGCAGGTCATGATCTCAGGGTCCTGGGATTGAGTCCTGCATCAGCTCCCTGTGCAACGGGGAGTTTGCTTCTCCCTCTCCCTCTGATCCTCCCCCTGGCTTGTGTGTCTGCATGCATTCTCTCACTTTTTCTCTCAAATAAATAAATAAAATCTTTAAAAAAATAAGGGTTTGGAGAATCACTAATGAATAAGAGCCCAGTCCACGGAGCTTGTATTCTAGAGGTGGAGGAAATTTTGGATGAGTAGCTAGTAAATAAATACTGAGCAACAGGCTTTCATGGTGATCTGAAGTCTATGATGAGAAATACAGTAAGGTAAGGGGATAGAGAACGAAGGGATAATTTTTGTAATCCTATTTTTGGTGAGAGTGAGAAAATCAACCTTCTCTGGTGTAGTGACATTTGAACTAAACTTTGGGTGGTATGATGAATCAAACTCTATGAATATTTTAGGGAAAAGTATTCTAGGTAATGACCTTAAGGACAGAAAGTGGTGGCTTATTCCCCTGAGAGTGGCCCAAGCATTATGGGCCCAGGTAGAGCACTGGGAGATGAATTTAGAGAGTTAGTTATAATGATCATGAAGGGTCTTGTTGGCTATAGTAGAAAGTTTGGATTTAATTTGTTCGAGTGATGGGAAGCCACTGGATGGTTTGAATAGGCTATCCCTTAGGAAATTGCTGGGTTTTTAGGAGCTCTGTGTCGGGAGTCAGGGGCAGAGAACAGATATATTTCTTACTATGTCAAATGCTAGTACCATAAATCTAGACTGTCATCTCTTGGCTTTTAGATTATTATATCACTGAATATTATTCATCTGTGCCATAGATGATTGCAACAGGGTTTCCTGATTTTCTTCATTCATAAATTCAATCTATCTGCTATACCTGGTTCAAATTATTTATTGCAATATTTACCGATTAAATTTATTTATTATAATTCCAAAGAGAGTTTTCAGATGAAGATTCCTCTCTTCATTATTCTGAGAATACTTACAATCATTCCTTTCTTTGTGCCTTTTCTCAAATGCTTTTCTCAAAGAGGGAGCTATTTCTTACTTACAATTGATGTATCTTTCCAGGTTCAGTTGGAATAACCCTCTCTTCCTTTCTGAACTCTCACCAAGCTCTCTGTTCTTTGACCTTATGTAGTAATTACTGCTTGCCTAAGTCATCCCAGAACTGAAATATATATTGCTTTATATTCATTTATTTAATTATTCATACATTTGTACATTTGTTAATTGAATTAATTGATTGACTTGTTCATTTGACAAATGTTTATCAAAGGCCTATTTTATTCTAGGCATACTTATAGACACAGAGCTGAATGTGGACAATTTTTTAAATCAATTTTAATGAAGCCAATTTTCATTTAATAAAATGCACAGCCTTTAAGTGAAGAATTCAGTGAGAATTCAATGTTTACATCTGTGTAAACTGCATCATATTCAATATATAAAACATTTCTATCATCTCCAAAGTACTGAGTCTCTTTGTACATCTTAGATATTTACCTCCTACCTGACACCTTTTCACTTCCATCACCATAGTTTACCGTGCTATTTTAGAATTTCCAATAA
Source organism: Procyon lotor (assembly GCA_028646535.1). Classification (NCBI taxonomy): domain Eukaryota; kingdom Metazoa; phylum Chordata; class Mammalia; order Carnivora; family Procyonidae; genus Procyon; species Procyon lotor. The sequence goes on along the minus strand of CM053610.1, from coordinate 94,428,236 downwards.
ATGAAGTCATATAGTATGATCCTTTTTTTTTTTTTTTTTTTAAGATTTTTATTTATTTGACAGAGAGAAACACAGCTAGAGAGGGAACACAAGCAGACGGAGTGGTAGCGGGAGAAGCAGGCTTCTTGCCGAGCAAGGAGCCCGATGCGGGGCTCGATCCCAGGATTCTGGGATCATGACCTGAGCCGAAGGCAGACGCTTAGCGACTGAGCCACCCAGGAGCCCCAGTATGATCCTTTTGATTTAGGTTCCTTTCCTCATCATTATGTCTGTGAGATCATCTATGTTGTTGTACTTTTAGTACATTGTGCATTTTTTAATGATAAGTAGTATTCCATTGCACAATTATCCATATTTTTTAAAGCTTTTTTTTTTTTAAAGACTTTATTCATTTGAGAGAGGGAGAAGGTCAGAGGGAGAAGCAGACTCCCTGTGGAGCTGGGAGCCCGATGTGGGTCTTGAGACCAGTTCTCCGTGATAATGACCTGAGCTGAAGGCAGTTGCCCAACCAACTAAGCCACCTAGGCACCCCACAAATATCCACATACCTTTAAATCTCACGTGTTGATGGGTATTTGGGTTGTGTTTAGTTTTTGGCTACTGTAAATAAAGCTTGCTATAAACATTTGTGTACAAATATTCCTCTGGGAGGATGTTTATATTTCTTTTGATTAAACCAATGAATGGAACTGCCAAATCATAGGAAAGGTGTATATTGAAATATGTAAGAAATTTTCCTGATCAGTTATAGCACTTTTTTCACTCCCATCAGCAGATGTGATAGTTCCAGTTGTTTAAGATCTTTGTCAATACTTGGTATTGTCAATATTTTTATTTATTTATTTTTTTTATTTTTTTAAAAGATTTTATTTATTTATTTGACACAGAGAGAGAGATCACAAGTAGGTAGAGAAGCAGGCAGAGAGCGAGGGGGAAGCAGGCTCCCTGCTCGGCTTGATCCGAGGACCCTGAGATCATGACCTGAGCTGAAGGCAGAGGCTTTAACCCACTGAGCCACACAGGTGCCTCAATCTTTTTATTTTTTAAAATTTTGTTATTATAACATGTGGGAAATTACATCTCATTATAGTTTTAATTTGCATTGCTTTTGGTGATGACTAATGTTGAGCACGTTTTTTATTTGCTTATTTGGCATTTCTTTATTTTGCTTATCAAATACTTCTTCAGGTCTTTTGCACACTTACTTTTGTTGAATTTTCTTATTACCAAATCTCAGAAGTTCTTTATGTATATATGTACATCCATAAAGAAACATATATACAAATATATAACTTATGATCAATGGCGTTTAAAAATATTAATTAGTATCTTCTGAAGGGCAGACAGTTTTAATTTAAGAAAGCTCAGTTTTTCAATACATGTTTTATAATTTGAACTTTATGTGTCTTTCTAATAAATCACTGCCTGTCCCATCTTATGAAAATTTTATTTTATATTTTTCTAACTATATTCACATTTTAGCTTTTATGTTTTAGTCCTGGTCCATTTGAATGGTTTAGTTTTTCTGTATGTTAGGAAATATTGTTTGATATTCACTCATTTTTAATGTGGATATTTTAGCTGTATGTTCACATTACAGGCATACCTACTGAATTGACTTGGCATCTTTTTCAAAATACTGTATAATCTCACATATATGTAGAATCTCAAAAAAACAAAACAAAAACAACCAAACTTGAACTCATAGAAGCAGAAAATAGAACAATGTTTACCAGGGAATGGGGAGGTAGGGGAAGTAGGGAGATGGGTACAAAAGGTACAAAGTTATGGTTATATGGGATGAATATGTCTAGAGACCATTGTGTAGTTGTGGTAACTATACTTACTCATACTGTGTTGAAAACTGGAAATATGCTAAGAGAATATAAAAAAAAATTCTTGACTTCTGATTTAAGCTTTGACATGTAAAGAGCTTGGAAATGATCATTCTTTTCCTTACAACTAAAAACAAAATAACCCTTTCTCCCCCAAAATTAATTAATATTTTTTGGTCTATCACAGAATTGAGGTTATAGGGCAAACCACCACTCTGAAAATTGGAGAGACAGTAAATTGAATACTGAGAACTACAGTTGAAATCAGCTACAGTAAAGCAGAAACGTCCAAAGCCAGAAATAGGTAGGAACACTTACATGGTAACTTTAAGAAATTGCTAGAGTCTCAGTGTGGACTAACTTGAGAATTAAAACTTGTGGTAGCCCAGTTATAGGGAGGTCCTCACACATGTATGGATGCTATCTCTAACAGCTCCACCAGGTTCTCATAGCAAAGATCACAGAAAAAAAATGTCATCCTGTTTCAAGCAGGGAAAGAAGAAAATTAACCAATTTAAATATACTCAGATAATCCTTTTGCAGTGTATATGTATATCAAATTATCACATTATGCATTTTATACTTAAAGAATGTTACGTCAATAAACCTGCAAAAATTTCTTTTTAAATATGCCCAGAGGGTTCTCCATAGAAAACCCCTGTTCTCCAAAAGAAACTATTTCACCTGATTCTTATCTGACATGAAGGAAGAGAATTAGACAACCACACCCTTCCCTAGTCTCCCTGTCTCAGATAGGGGAAGGGGGAAAAAGGCTAATAAATTCTTCTGAGGATTACAGCCTATGACTCAAGCTCACTAAAAAGCTGAGATTCAATCATAAAATTACAAAATACTTCCCTTCCCCAGCACTACAACCATCTCAACAGGGTTCCAGCATAATAATAATGGATTATAATCACGAGAGCTGTAAGACATAGATTCTACTTAAGAAGGAGTTCTTAGGGAAACCCAGAAACAACAGAGGACACAAAAATAAAGAAACAAGATTAGAGGAAGTAGACTTCTGACCCCTATACCAAATGCAAACATTAAACAGCTCAGTTCCTAACCAGATTTAACATAAAATCCTCACACTAAAGCCTGAGTTCCTATTAATTCATCTACCACTAAAAAAATTTCCAAGGTAAGAAAAATCCAATACGAAGAAATAAAACATGCATCCAAATCAGACTCAGATGTGACATATTTTAAAATTATCAGACGGAGAATTTAAAATAGCCATGATTAATATGGTTTTTTTTAAAGATTTTATTTATTTATTTGACAGAGAGGAGAGATATCACAAGTAGGCAGAGCTGCAGGCAGAGAGAGAGAGGGGGAAGCAGGCTCCCTGCTGAGCAGAGCCTGATGTGGGGCTTGATTCCAGGACCTTGAGATCATGACCTGAGCTGAAGGCAGAGGCTTTAACCCACTGAGCCACCCAGGTACCCCGCCATGATTAATATGTTAAAGGCTATAAGGGAAAGAGTAGACAATATGGAAAAACAGTTGCATAATATAAACAGAGATAGTAAAACTAAAAGTAAAATTCAAAAGGAAATGCTAGAAATCAAAGCACTCTAATAGAAAGGAAGGATGTCTTTGACAGGTTTATTAGCAGATTGGATACAACCAAGGAAAGAATCTTTGAGAATGAAGATACGTCAATAGAAATCTATCAAGTTGAAATGCAAAGAGAAAAAAATGAAAAACAAAAACACCAAAATATCCAAGATATCAAGACAAATACAGTAGATGTAATACTAGTACTAGTAATTGCAATACGAGAAGAAGAAGGAAGAAAGAAATAGAGTGAGAGAGAAAGAGGTAGGAAGAAATACTTAAAGCAATAATGGCTGAGAATTATCCAAATTTAATAACTAATTATAACAAATGTACCACACTAATGCAAGATGTTAATATATGAGAACCTGTGTGATTCAGGTGTAGGAATATAATAATTCTTTGTACTATTCTGTATTAGTTTTTTTTCAATCATTACTTCAAAGTTTTAAGTTTTATTATGTTTTAGGTTTTGCCCTAGGAATTAAATGCCTTTCTCTAGATCTAATTTTGATTTATTATCATTTTCTGTCATGTAAAAAATGTTCTTTAGTGTTTCTAATAACATCCTTTAGTGTCTCTGGTACTGACAATTTATTTCATTTTTTTTATTCATTTTAAAATGTCTTTTTTATATTTATTTAAAAATGTTTGATTAGATATAGAAATCTCCTTGATATTTTTCTTTATCCAAGTCTATATTTAAATATATTATATTATATATAATAATATATAACATATAATTATATATATTATATTTAGATATATTATATTTATTCAAGATATAACTTCAGTATCCCCTTTCCTGCATATAAATATTTGTGCACACACAGAAACCAATTTTTTAAAATTAACATATAATGTATCATTTGTTTCAGGGATATAGGTTTGTGATTCTTCAGTCTTACACAATTCACAGTACTCATCATAGCATATGCCCTCCCCAGTGTCCATCACCCAGCCACACCATCCCCTCCCCCCAACTCCTGCACCCCTCAGTTTGTTTCCTGAGATTAAGAGTTTCTTATGGTTTGGCTCCCTCTCTGGTTTCGTTTTCTTTTATTTTTCCCTCCCTTACCCTATGGTCCACTGTCTTGTTTCTCAAATTCCTCATATCAGTGAAATCATATGAAAATTGTCTTTCTCTGATTGATGTATTTCACTTAGCATAAAACCCTCAAGTTCTATCCATGTCGTTGCAAATGGCAAGATTTTGGGAATTTTTTTTTATTAACATATAATGTATTATTTGCATTTTGGGGATTTTTTGATGATTGCATAATATTCCCGTGTGTGTGTGTGTGTGTGTGTGTGTGTGTGTGTGTATAATTTCTTCTTTATCCATTCATTTGTTGATGGACATCTTGGCTCTTTCCATAGTTTGGCTATTGTGACATTGCTGATATAAACACTGGGGTGCATGTGCCCCTTCAGATCATTACATTTGTTTCTTTGGGGTAAATACCCAGTAGTGTGATTGCTGGGTTGTAGGGTAGCTCTATTTTCAACTTTTTTTTTTTTTTCAACTTTTTGAGGAACCTCCATACTGTTTTCCAGAGTGGCTGCACCAGCTTACATTCCCACCAACAGTGTAGGAGGGTTCCCCTTTCTCTGCATCCTCGCCGACACCTGTTTTTCCCCAATTTGTTAATTTTAGCCATTCTGACTGGTGTGAGGTGGTATCTCACTGAAGTTCGGATTTGTATCTCCCTGATGCCAAGTGATGTTGAGTACGTTTTCGTGTCACTGTTGGCCATTTGGATGTCGTCTTTGCAGAAACGTCTGTTCATCACAGACATGTACCCTGGGGCAAATAATACATTATATCTTAATTTAAAAAATGTCTGTTCATGTCTTCTACCTATTTCTTAATTGAATTATTTGTTCTTTGGCTATTGAGTTTGATAAGTTCTTTATAGATTTTGGATACTAGCCCTTTTTCTGATAACACACAAACACATTTTTAAGAGTGTCTTCTGGGGTGCCTGGGTGGCTCAGTGGGTTAAAGCCTCTGCCTTCAGCTCAGATCATGATCTCAGGGTCCTGGGATCGAGCCCCACATTGGGCTCTTTGCTTAGCAGGGAGTCTGCTTCCCCCCCCCCCCACCCTCTGCCTCCTTCTCTGCCTACCTGTGCTCTCTCTCTGTCAAATAAATAAATAAAATCTTAAATCTTAAAAAAAAAACAACAAAAAAAGAAAGAGTGTCTTCTAAATCCAACATCTGGATTATCTTGGGTTAGTTGTTTGTTTGTTTACTTTTGCATATGTATATGGTTCTCATTTTCCTGTTTCTTTGGATATCTGGTAATATTTTTATGCCATTCCTGCAATTTTTTAGTCTTTCTATGAAGTGCATAAAGGGCCTTATTCTCCTGTCTTTGTTTTCTGTCATATTGAAATCATTGGCTAGTAATTAATTCTTTTCTATGCTTCTAGCTTCTTCCAAGTCTTAGTAAAAGTACCAATTAATATTTTATCATCTCTGACATGCTTGTTTCTGTGATCAGAGTGGTGATTCTTCTACAATTGGCTTTACACATACTGGGCACTGTTGTAGTCATAGCTACCACTGATTGATGCTGTAGGAACTGAGGGCATATAGCAAAAGGCAAGATAAAGGAGAATATGGTATAAAAATCCTGGAACAACATGCATCATTACTCAGGTTTCATAAGGATCTTAGATAGAACCCATTCTACATAAAATCTATCAATCATATATATATATATATATATATATATTTGGAATTGTGGACAAAATCTTTTATTAGTTTCTAATTTACAGGCCTCATCAGTGCCCCTGGTAATATCATTAAAAGACCATTTTACCTTAGAACAAAATGCAAGTTTTTTTTAACTGTAGTCATTTCTTGCCTATGGCTAAGTTATGGTATGCATTCCACTCAGCATCATCTAATAAAATACCAGGTTGTCCTGTGCTTTTTGCCATACTTCAAAGCTGCCTGATAAGTTTTCCTAAGAAAAAAACCTATGCAGGGAACTAATCTTCAAATGGTCAAGATTCAGTTTTATCAAATGCACCAGTGTTCTGATTTGCCATTTAACGCCAGAAACTTGATGGTTGTCACCCAAATACTGTTAATTTGCCAATTAATGCATGCAATTTAAGTTATAAAATTACCCCACTAATTTTTAAAGAGCTTTTTCATCCTGTTTACCAAATCAACTTCTAATTGTCATTTATTTCAAGATTCAGTTTTTGAAATGACACTTAAAACCTCCAAAACATTTTCAAACTAAATACAAAGCTTACCCTACACTCCAGTCCAAAAATGGGTCCTCCCATTACATGAATATCTGCCATTACACCTCTTCAAACTGGGCTTAAACTCTGGTGTGTAATGTTCCCTTTCATCCAACCTTGGTCTTTAAAGATGAAAATTCCTATTGGGAGTGGATTTCTAGTTCTTAAGTGACAGTAAAAAACCTCCAGTAGACTTTCTTCTATAATCTAGATACTACCATTAAGTAAAAATGTTATTGAATGCCTCATGTTTTAGGATAAACTACTTCACATTTATATGACAAAAGCATTCCAGTAATTGAGAAATTAAAATGTGACAATGTATCAAGTTTACTCCATAGTGATAGAATACAAGTTGTATATGCAATACCAAAGTCAATGGTATTACAAAATTTAACTGGTTTTATACCATCTGGTGGTGTTACTCTTTGCTATCTAAGATGTGTTGCACCAACAGACCTTTTCCCCATAGCTTTTTACTATGTACTTAACAGTTTCTTTCCCTTAGACAAAGTGAAAAACTACAAGTTCCCACCCAGGAAAAAAAAAGTTACCCCAAATTTCAACATTTTAATATTAGAAATAGGGTCTGTGCAACTTACCCTTTTACCTAATAGTACTATACGAGGTTACAGTGTTGACCAAAAGAAGACACAGGTTTCTCATTAAATTTTTGTTTTAGTGGGTCTCAAAATTTTGTGGCAGATTTTTGGTCAAGTTGTTTCCATTAAAAAGTACTGATTTTAAAAACTAATAACTTAAAACTGCCACACACACCAAAAAAAGCCAAACGATCCACAAAACATTCTCCTTTCCTTCTGAAGGTTTTACGATGCATTGTTATCATTAACCAGTCTTTTACTATTAAACTTAAATGGCCAATTGACACAAACAATTCTGAGACCATTCTTCCACCGCTGATTAAGACTGGGGTGGCAGGTATTGGGGTTAATATTCATGTAGCCTTCTGGGTTTTCTGGGCAGACTTGGTGACCTTGCCAGCTCCAGCTGCCTTCTTGTCCACTGCTTTGATGACACCCACAGCAACCATCTGTCTCATGTCACAAACAGCAAAACGGCCCAAAGGAGGATAGTCAGAGAAGCTCTCAACACACATAGGTTTGCCAGGAACCATATCAACAATGGCAGCATCACCAGACTTCAAGAACTTGGGACCATCTTCAAGCTTTTTTCCAGAACGACGATCTATCTTCTCCTTCAGCTCAGCAAACTTGCAAGCAATGTGAGCTGTGTGACAATCCAGCACAGGTGCATATCCAGCACTGATTTGGCCTGGATGGTTTAGGATAATCACCTGAGCTGTGAAGCCAGCTGCTTCCATTGGTGGGTCATTTTTGCTGTCACCAGCTACGTTGCCACAACGAACATCTTTGACAGATATGTTCTTGACACTGAAGCCCACATTGTCCCCAGGAAGAGCCTCACTCAAAGCTTCATGGTGCATTTCAACAGACTTTACTTCAGTTGTAACATTGACTGGAGCAAAGGTGACCACCATGCCAGGTTTAAGAACACCAGTCTCCACTCGGCCCACAGAGACAGTACCAATACCACCAATTTCGTAGACGTCCTGAGGAGGCAGACGCAAAGGCTTGTCAGTTGGACGAGTTGGTGGCAGAATGCAATCCAGAGCTTCAAGCAGTGTGGTTCCACTGGCATTCCCATCTTTACGGGTGACTTTCCATCCCTTGAACCAAGGCACTTGGCTCCAGCATGTTGTCACCATTCCAACCAGAAATTGGCACAAATGCTACTGTGTCTGGGTTGTAGCCAATTTTCTTAATGTAGGTGCTGATTTCCTTAACGATTTCCTCATATCTCTTCTGGCTGTAGGGTGGCTCAGTGGAATCCATTTTGTTAACACTAACAATTAGTTGTTTTACACCTAGTGTGTAAGCCAGAAGGGCATGCTCATGGGTCTGCCTATTCTTGGAGATACCTGCTTCAAATTCACCAACACCAGCAGCAACAATCAGGACAGCACAGTCAGCCTGAGATGTGCCTGTAATCATGTTTTTGACAAAGTCTCTGTGTCCTGGGGCATCAGTGATGGTCACATAATACTTGCTGGTCTCGAATTTCCACAGGGAGATATTAATGGTGATAACCACGTTCACATTCAGCCTTCAGTTTATCCAAGACCCAGGCATACTTGAAGGAACCCTTTTCCATCTCAGCTGCCTCCTTCTCGAATTTTTCGATAGTTCTTTTGTCGATGCCACCACATTTGTAGATCAGATGACCAGTAGTGGTAGACTTGCCCGAATCTACGTGTCCAATGATGACGATGTTGATATGAGTCTTTTCCTTTCCCATTTTGGTTTAGGTTGAGCGGTGGTTTTCTCAACACCTGTGTTCTGGCGGCAAACCCGTTGTGAAAAAGCCACCAATATATTTTTTTAAGGTTTTATCTATTTATTTGACAGAGAGAGATCACAAGTAGGCAAAGAGGCAGGCAGGGGGCGGGGGGGAAAGCAGGCTCCCCACTGAGCAGAAAGCCCGATGTGGGGCTTGATCCCAGGACCCTGAGATCATGAGCTGTGCCGAAGGCAGAGGCTTTAACCCACTGAGCCACCCAACTGCCCCAGTCACCAGTATTTGTTAAGTGTCTATTGTTTGGGGGAAATAAAAGAAGTATTCCATATAACTTTAGCCTTGAATGAGGGCTTACAAAGCTTTCAATATCACATATTAGTTGGGAAGGCAAGACACCTGTATGAAACAGTCCTCAATTTATTCCCCACATATGAACACTTTTTGGTGAGCAAAGTACTGTGGAAGTGCTAAGAAGCTAACAAAGGGAAATATAGTAGACAGATGCTGAAGATGCTTACAGTCTGGCGGAGAAGACAAATATGTAGAAATGGTTATGATACAAACAGAATGAAATAGGTTTTAAAGCAACATATAAAATTTATTGAGCTCTTACTATATGTCATTGATTAAGTCATTTAATCTTCAACACAACCTATGATGTAAGTACATCATTATCCTCCTTTTACAGATGGGAAAACTGAGGTATATAGTCATGTGAAGTCACTTGCTCAAGATAACATAGTTTAAGTGACAGAGCTAGGGTATGATCTTTGGCTGTCTGATTCCCTCATTCTTGAAACAAAGTCAGAATAGAATGCAGAGGAAGAAGCAAATTATTCTTAGAGATAGTATGATGTTAAGGACTTGAAAACATAAGATATATCATGAGGGATTAATTATCAGTAATAAGAGACAACTGGTCTCACACTGCATGAGGCATACATAAATTCAGAATATACAACCATCTTCTGATTTCAAAGCTAACACAAATTCCTATGCCAAGGTGGAGCTGGTATCTGCAAAAGAGTCCATGATTCTTATTTCCACTACTCATCTACCATCCCCTAAAATATCAAGACTTATTGCAAATTATCACTCAGGATCTTTCAAGTGTTTTAGGATTTATTTTCCCCAAATCTGGTAATTATTTAATCAGTTCCTTCGATTCTTTAATCCAAGTATGATATTATCTCAAAAGCACACACATCTTCTAGTCAGCAGAAATATTTATCCTCATTATAAATTATTAAATTAACTTTATGACTTAGAACTAAGTACCTCATGAATCTTGTTATCATGAATTAATAATAATTCTGTACATTTATATAATGCTTTACGATGTTCTTCCACATAAATTATCTTATTTAATTTTCATAGCAGTGTAGTATGTTAGGAAAAGTTGATATTAATAGTCCAATTTTCACGATGAGGAATCAAAGAATTGGGAAATTTTGAGTCACTTCCTTGAGTTTATATGGCTATGGATTATTGAGCTGGACTTAGGAATAGTCCAGACTACTTTTCTCTCCTTCTCTCTCTCTTTCTCTTTCTTTGTCTTTTCTCTCTCCCCCACCTCCTTTTTTTCTTTCACTCCTTAGGGCCTGATCATATCTGAGTGATCAGAAGAATTTGAGTTCTTGAAAGTGTAAAGATGGCAATCAGAGCTGGAATGAGGGTGAATCAACTAGGATGGAGCAACCCTATGAGATCTGGTCAAACATCATCCAGGAAGTCTCAATCATTTATTAGAATTGTGTCAAGTGGCTTAGAACTTCAGTGTGGTAGCACATTAGAAATGGGAGAGATTTGTCTCTCCCAGTATGTCTGGATTTAGTCAGGGGCAGGGAATTTTGTGGCCTTTGAAAGAGGAGTAGAATTTGAATACGTAGAGATAAGAATTATGTTTTACGGGCTAGAGCTGCAGCACAAACAAAGATTGTAAGAGAAAGCTCCTAGAGAAATATTTGGGAAGAGGGGAGTATTATAAACCACATGACGGGGATTAGTCGGAAATTAGGTTGGATAAATAAGATGTATAAGGACATAGTAGATTGGAAGCAGGAGGTGGAAAATAGGGAAATATATCATGTTCTTGGAATGGGGACTAGCATATTAATGGCCTGTTTGGAAATGATCAATCCATTCTTATTGGCAGGGTGAGTAATGGTGAAGCAGGATCAGTTGGGAAGTATTTAGTTGATGGTAATGAAGGTTCCAATTGTGAGACTGGTGTAGGAATGGAGAGAAAGGAGACATTTTAAAAATATTTTTTTCTCATTAACATAGAATGTATTATTTGCCCCAGGGTACATGTCTGTGAATCGTCAGGCTTACACAATTCACAGCACTTACCATAGCACATACCCTCCCCAATGTCCACAACCCAGCCATCCTATCCCTACCCCCCCATCTCCCAGCCACCCTTAGTTCGTTTCGTGAGTTTAGGAGTCTCTTATGGTTTGTCTCCTTCCCCATCCATCTTGTTTTATTTCTCTCCCCCACCCCGATCCTCCACCCTGCTCTCAAATTCTTCATGTCAGAGAGATCATATGATAATTGTCTTTCTCTGACTGACTTATTTTGCTTAGCATAATACCCTGTAGTTCCATCCATGTTATTGCAAATGGCAAGATTTCATTTCTTTAGATGGCTGCATAGAATTCCATCGTATATATATATATATACACCACATCTTCTTTATCCATTCATCTGTTGATGGACATCTAGGGTCTTTCCATAGATGGCTATTGTGGACATTGCTGCTATAAACATTTGAGTGCACATGCCCTTTTGGATCAATACATTTGTATCTTTAGGGTAATACCCAGTAGTGCAATTGCTGGGTCATAGGGTAGCTCTATTTTCAACTTTCTGAGGAACCTCCATACTGCTTTCCAGAGTGGCTGTACTAGCTTGCATTCCCAATAGTGTATGAGGGTTCCCAAGAAAGGAGACATTTTATTTTTTTTATTTTTTAAAGAGTTTATTTATTTGACAGAGAGAAACGCAGCGAGAGAGGGAACACAAGCAGAGGGAATGGTAGCAGGAGAAGCAGGCTTCCTGCAGAGCAGGGAGCCCGATGCGGGGCTCGATCCCAGGACTCTGGGATCATGACCTGAGCCGAAGGCAGACGCTTAACGACGAGCCACCCAGGCGCCCCGAAAGGAGACATTTTAAATAAAGGAGTATATTGATACACTGAGAGACAGGATTCAGTGGATGAGCCAAAGAGCAAATTTAAAGATGACTTCAAGTTTCCTAGTCTGGGAGGTAAAAAGCATGTTGCAGCCACTAACACCAAAAACATGCTAAAGAAAGGGAGCACATTTTTAGAAAAAGGTTTTTGTTAGCTCAAGTGACATGATACTATCTCTGAAGAAGACATTAATGAGGAGAAATCTTATGGACCAATTGGAAAGTGAGGTAGGAGGAGTTTCATCTGGGAGACATTGATAGGCAGCCACATTTCATGCCATCAGATTTGGATTAAACACAGGGGCATGAATGTGGGAAATAACTGTGGCAGTTCAGTGTTGGAAGCCTTTAGAATTATCTCATTTAGGTACTAGAGGATGCATAGAAGCACAAGACAGAGACCAAGAAGGAGAACCAGAAAAGAGGCATGCCACTGACTCCAGAGAAGGAAGAGAGTCAGGATCTTTTTTTGGGTAGATCAATAGTATCAAAATAGAGCCAACAATAAGAATTTATTTTTTTTAAAGATTTTATTTATGTATTTGACAGAGAGAGATGGAGAGAAAGAGAAGCACAAGCACGGGGAGCAGGAAAGGGAGAAGCAGGTTCCCCACTGAGCAGGGGGGAAAGACCCTGGGATCATGACCTGAGCTGAAGGCAGATGCTTAATCAGCTGAGCTACCCAGCTCCCCAACAATAAGAATTTAGAGGAAATATACATTGGACATGATCATAAGACCACCAGTGGATTTTTGGGAAAATAATTCATGTTGAATAAGTTAATCACATTTTATCTATCAATATCAGTAAATGAGTTATTATATGTAATGTTCATTTTAACATTTAGCATATTAACATTTATAATATGTATATATATAACACTTATAATACATTAACAGTGTATTATATATCTGATTCATTTTAACAGTTAACATATTAGCATGTTTTGCTGTTTTAAACAGGGTAGCATCTGTTTAGTGGGACCAACACTAGGTGCCATGGGAAGCAGGCTCAGTTGGGGGAGAGGAGATAATGAGTGGCCTTTTAGAAGAGGCAATGTCAAAAGTTAATTTTCATAAAACAAGCAAAGCTATGTCAAGGGAAGATACATAGTGGAGAAAGTGGGAGAAAATACCCAATCTGAGATCCTAGGCCTCATGAGGTTCTGGTCTACTTGGCTTTTGTCAATGTGTATCTACCAGTAATTTTAAATTGCTGTTTCTTTGAAAAAAACAAAAAAGCCCCAACGTGTTCCAATTTGTATCCCTGATATATGTTATTAAAATAAACTGAGGTAAAATAAATAAACAAACAAACAAACAAATAAATAAATAAAATAAAAAATAAAATAAAATAAACTGAGCTATGCTGGTAGATTAAAAAAAATAATAATAATAATACTAAAAAATAAATATACAGTGTGAGAAAGTCCATGACCTACAAAGCAATTTATAGAATTCATACTGAAAGCTAATGACATAAACATGACCTTTAGAAATTTTAACTCATTTGGATAAAATTAGACTTTAGAAAAGTTAATATTTATAGGAAGAGTGGAATTTAAGAATTAAGTAAAAATTTTGCAAAATATTGAAAGTACCACTAAGTCAAAGTGGAAAAAAAAGAGACAGCACTTACAGTCATCCTAAATAAGTTGTGTACTTTCAAGCACCTGGTGCTGAGAAAATTTTAGAAACAGTATATTTAGCTACAATCTTATGGGCTCATCATGCATTTCTTATTTTCTTAATTTGCACTTTATTGCTAGAGAGATTTGCATGATAGAAGAATATAGTTTTAAAAGTTTCATCTGTTTCTCCTGTTTATTCCTTTACCTGAAGTCATAATCATATTTCTATAGGCATAAATTATGATTTCACAAACAAAGGATTATAGCTTTGGGAGGATAATTAGATGCTAGAAAATGAAGTTCTTAAAATGAGGGTCTTGTTTATAATATCAAGTATTTGTGACAAACACAATGAGTAGTGATGAAAATGTGCCCTAAAATGTGACATGTCACATGAGTAATTGTCTAAATCTTGCTGGGGTGGGGGATGGTTTCTGGCATCTTTAAAACTTTTCTGCTATGGTATGGATTTAGAAACAATAGGGTAGTTTAGCCCAGCCCTGTCATAGAGAGAGTTCACATGAGGAGATAGTTCTTCCCTCGCTTAAACTGCGTCTAATTTTATGTGCCAACCTCCATTGTTGTTACAGAGACTTCTTTTGGATTACAAGCCCCTGGGATGCCAAATGTCAGCAAGTGAAATGTGCCTATGACAACCCGTGCTAAATAATGTTCCAGTTACCCAGTTATTTCAACATTACAGTTGAGAGTCAAGAATTCCATGAAATTACTGAGAAAACAATTGTTGAGGATTTCCCAGGCACCTCACTTTTTCCATCCCTTTTGCTACTATCCACCTGGGAGTGGAAATTCCCTGCATGTGCCAATCTGCGCAGCAGTGGAAGTTACGCTCTAAGGTTGCGTTGATGGGACGCTGCTTTGTTCACTATCATGTATCCAGTGCTTAGTATAGTGCCTGGCACTGAGGTCGTGTGTGTGTGTGTGTGTGTGTGTGTGTGTGTGTGTGTGTGCACGCGGGCGCACATGCCCATTTGCGTCTTGAATGAATGGATGAAAAGGAGAATCAGTCAGTGTTATTAGGACCACTCCCAAGAGCAGACTACTTTTTGCTCTTTGTTTATAAGAAAGACTTTCCCTCTGTGACCCTTTTCTAAAGCTAGGAAGGAGCCATATAACTGTGCTTCTCTTATGATGTGACAGATAGGTATTTTCCAACATGTCTGTGTGTGTCTTCTGCACTAACAGTCCAGCTTAGATGGTTATCTGGAAGCATTCCTAAGCTCAGCTTGCTTAGCTCTTTCTCTATGAAACACTCACTGGCATTTATTTAAACCCTCTGGGGTGGAAATATCTTCCCATAATACTTTTCCTATGCATTGTGCCTGCTTATCCAAGGTGAATTCCTGAGGTCATTATTTCAGTATGAATGTGACTTACGAGGCTTGGCTCTCATGTTTGTGAGTGGAAAGGGAAAAAAAGAACATGCCAGAAGAATGACAATCATTATTTTTGCTTCTTTTATTGAAAATTATATGATGAAATCCTTATTCAAAGAGGAAAATTATATTCAGCCAGAAAATACACAAAACTATTTGAGACATGTGTTAGTTAATAAATAATGACATTAGTTTTCTGCATATTGCAGTTTGTCAGTTTTTTGAAATTAGTAATCGGTTTGAGATTTTATTCATTTTAAGTAAACATTTGATTTAATATCTATTTTTTTTTCAAATATTTTGTTTATTTATTTGACTCAGAAAGAGACAGTGAGAGAGGGAACACAAGAAGGGGGAGTGGGAGAGTGAGAAGCAGGCTTCCTACTGAGCAGGGAGCCCAACTCAGGGCTGGATCCCAGGCATCTGGGATCATGACCTGAGCCGAAGGCAGGTGCCTCATGACTGAGCCATCCAGGCACCCCAATATCTAATTTTGTGTTTATAAGTTTGTATCATTTTTTATTAAAAAGGACCACCCAAAGTATATATTTCGGGCTGCACAAAATTTGTTTCCTGTACCAGTTAGCCTTGTGTTGCATTTCCCAAACAGTAAGAGTCGACATATCACCATTTTAGTTCCTAGGAAAGGAAAAGAGATGAAAAGTTCCAGCATTCCTGGTATATCCACCTGAAAGCAGCAGGAAGCTCTTTATGCAGAATCTCTGGGGCAATGAACTCTTAGTCACCGCTAGTGAGAGGACAGAGGAAGCAAAAAAATATTTCCAAGGAAAGTTCCTAGGTTCTCTGGTCTCACAGATGTGGTTCAAAAGTGCTGAATTTTGGGGCACCTGGGTGGCTCAGTGGGTTAAAGCCTCTGTCTTCGGCTCAGGTCATGATCTAAGGGTCCTGGAATGGAGCCCTGCATCGGGCTCTCTGCTCAGCAGGGAGCCTGCTTCCCCCTCTCTCTCTGCCTACTTGTGATCTCTCTCTCTGTCAAATAAATAAATAAAATTAAAAAAAAAAAAAGATTTAAAAAAATGTGCTGAATTTGGAGTATTATTCCTGACCTACCTTTTATGTACTGTGAGGCCTCAAGGATATCTCTTCGCTTTGCTGAGCCTCAGTGGTTTCTCTCTCTCTCTCTCTCTCAAATGTGCTTTTTAATTTTTCTGATTGCACAAAGGTGGTAGGATCATATGAATTAATACATGTCAGGGACACCTGGGTGGCTCAGATAGTTAAGCATCTGCCTTTGGCTCATGTCATGATCCTAGGGCCTGGGATTGAGCCCCACGTTGGGCTCACAGCTCAGCGGGAGTCTGCTTCTCCCCTTCCCCTTGCTCATGCTCTCTCTCTGTATCAAATAAATAAATAAAATCCTTCAAAAAAATTGTTAATACATGTCATAATACCTTAACATGAGTAAAGTCATCCTGGTTTATGTTGTTACTGATATATGTTACTCCTTAGTAGGGACAAAGCAAATGTTACTGATATATGTTACTCCTTAGTAGGGACAAAGCAAATGCTGTGATAAAGTAGGAAAGTGCCTTAACTGCCCCTCTTCAATGTTTAGGATAATTATGGGTGCTCGGATGACAGGGAGATAAGGATTTGGGTGATATGTTAGCCAAAGGGAAGGATCATCAATAGCATTTCAGCCTTGACTTCCCTTAAATCCTGTTTGCAAATGCATCTCAACGAGCCTATTAGCCGGCCAATGTCTGGCCAATGTTAATTTCTAACATTTCAAAAATATTAGACTCATCTATATATTTGCTAGTGACTGTTATTTGAAACTGTTGGTCCACAAAACAATCCATATCCAATGATGTAAAATGAGTCATTGCTCTTATTTTTACTTCTGCTTTCAGGACCAATTGCATAGTGCTTGAAAAAGTATCATTATGGTGGCCATATGGTAGAGGAGAAAGATCATCCTACTAGGAAGGAGGATATTCTTTATAGTTGCAGCTTTTACAAAAGCAATGTAAACTTGAGTTAAGTCATATATCTTTTCTGGTGTTTTTGTATGGATAAAAATTATATCAGCCCAATTTAACCAAAAGTATTACGAATATCAGATAGTAAGGTAAATATGTTGAAGGATTTGCCAAGCATATAAAGCCTCCCCAATTAAATGGTAATATTATTTGCTGAGAATTACTAATGAGGAGGCAGTTAAATAAATTAACTATGAGATTGAGAAATGGAGAAATCATCAGACATGAAATCCACTAATTTGGTAATGCCTAGGGCCATTAGCTTTCGTATAAACAAAGGCACACACATAATAAAAATGAAAACACACTTCTTTCATCTGAAATTGCCTTCTCTTTTTCTGGATTGTTTCATACTGACAGCCTGGCATCTGCCAGTTCCATCTAAGTAGATTGTTTGAACCATTTAATCAATCTCTTATGAGATGTATATGTCTGCTGCTTTTATAATAGTGATGAAACAAAGGAGGTGTTGAATATATTTTGCTCCTTTTCTGATTCTCAGACTTTATAACTGGCAAGGGTTCTGGAGCACAGCCTCCCGCAATGCCCTGGTGGTAACTTTCTTTCCAGACAGATATCAGCTGAGCACAGTGTACAATCAGCTGCCTAAATTGGGAGAAACAAATCAGAAAACCACTGTTCCATAATCACAGAATTGAAAGAACTGCATACATGAAATGACAGGCTATTAATTCTGGTTTGGAAAGCCTGTGAATAGGACTTTTGATGAAGTTTAATTTTCTTTTGGCTTTTCAGAAATGGATAAATCATTTAAAATAAAAATAGATGTATTATAGGATGCTCATTTCTTTCAATATTTATTATTTGGGGGGAAAAGTGTTTTTTTAAATGATGAAATATAATGGTGTAGTGTTCTCACGAATGCTCCAAAATAGTACACAGTTCATTCTCTGTTGCTTCACTAAGCTCTAGATTGGAAAATTATTTGGTGTAATTTAGGTAAACCTCCAGTATATAAAATTTTAATTGAAAAGATATGATATTTCATTAAATGCTGTCACACATTGCTATTGTAGCCAAATGAGGCTTGGCAATACCCCAGGACACTTTTCTACTGATTGGATTTTTGTCTCCAACCTGAGCCAAATATAGCCTTGAAGATACATATCAGCTATCATGTGTTGCATGAGAGAGATGATATAGATATAGTATACCTTTCTGTGTTTTCATAGCATTTATATGATTTACATTCATATGAGTATTTTTATCAGCAACTTCACTGGCATTAGAATAATTAATTTTTAGAAGTCTTGCACCTGGGAAAGTATTTATAGTTCCATGAATCATCTATACAGAATGCTGTGACACTAAGATACAAAAAGATGGGGTGGGGGTGGAGAACACAGTTTGGAAGTAAATATACCTTGGGAATCAGTCTAGAATGTGTAAGCACAGAAGTTAATGAGAATCCTTCTTTGTTTTTACAATTTTTCTTTCCCATTTGTGACAGAATGAACTTTATTTTCTATTCTCCCTCTGTTATTAGCAAATTCGCCTTTAAAAAAATGTAGGGAATAACAGTGAAAAGGCATATACGCACACAGCCCCTGCATGCTCATTAGGACCCACATAATCATATTTTGGCTTCACCTATGTTCCTTGCAAAGAATGTTAGGGCCAAGGAGCCAATAGGACCATTCTGCCTCAATTTCTCTAGAATTTACTGAAGTGGTTAGTGAGCAACAAGAGGTAACAACTACCCACTCAGTGAATAACTTAATTCACCTGGAGAAAACTACTAATGTAAATCCACCATTTTTCTCTATTTCACTATTTTTCTCTATCTGAACCAATAAATGCACCTGGGCATTTACTGTGGGATGCTGGTTTCATCTCAGAGCTCATCTTTACCTGCTCCTTCTTTCCCAAAGCCTGGGGACAGTGCCTGATGTCACTGACACAGCAGAGCCCTGACCGTCCATGGAGAAGAAATGACGTGCCTCCAGTTCCTGCTTCCAGTGGCTGTCACACTGGGCTTCCCAGGTAACCGCTCCTGTCTGTATCCTTAGAGATTTACAAGTAGTAAGAATCTTAAGAACTGAAGCTCAAATTAAGACAAGCATCTAAAGTCTAATGTTTATTTTTCATGTTTTAATACTTTGAAAATATTTGAAACATGAAATCATACCTTCCTGAAAAATATTATCGCACTTTCTCATTTTACAGTCCTGTCTGAAACAGTGCTAACGTGTTTGTTTGTTTGTTTTTTAATTATCATTTGTAAGCTGAAAGCATTTTCTGCTTTATGAGCGGTTGATACTTGAATTCACTTTTGGGGCAGGCTATCCCTTCATTTTGGGTTGGGGAACCCACCTTAATGTATTCTTTAAGAACCCATTTTATAATGCAGAGGTACCTCTCAATTTTCCTTAAGAAAAATTATTTTTTAAATGCAGCTCTTGTAGCCCGAGATTCTGAATGAAATGGATAATGTAAATCTTATGGAAGGCTGATGCAGAACTGTGGCTCTAAGATTTTTTTTGGAGTGTGTGGGGGAGATTTCCTTTTCTTGATACAAACAGCTTGTGTCTGTAAATTTTGCCTTGCAATTCTTGTGTAGATGCATATGTCTGTGCAAGTGAAAATGTGACAGAAACAGAGGCAGGTGGAGAACTTTTGTTTGAACAGCCCTTCCCTGGAAATAGGAGGGCAGGAGATGGGAAATCAGCAGGAAGGGTTTTCAGGCTTGATGTTCATCTGTGGGCACCAAGACTGTAAGAAGGGACCAGCCTCTGGTTTACTTAGTTCAATGTGGATTGGTCAACCGGTATTTTGCTCATCCTGCTACATAAGAACATGTAGTTCAGTATAATGATTATATTCTGATACAATTGTTGTTTCAGGACCAAAGGGTAAATCCACCTTGTGGTGGGTATTAATGATCAAAATTATAATAGCTAATACTGAGCTCTTACTTTATGCCAAGAAATGTTCTAAATGCTTCACATATGTCAACTGTTGCCCTCATAACCACCCTCTTCATTGGGAATGAATTTATCTCCATTTTATAGACCAGAAAACTGAGACTTACAGAGATAACTTTCTCATTGCTCTGGGGAGAAAAGGCTATAATTTGGGAGGGGACTGCATCAGGATTGGTGAAGCTGGGTTGCATGTTTTATCTTTTTTGGGGTTACCAAGGAAGATAATTAGTTATGACATCACTTAAGAAGGCCTCTTTCACAGTGGGCTTCCCATCAGGCTTTCATGAAAAATTCATGAAAACAGCCCATCGGTGGAAGGGCCAGCCACACACACACAACACATAGACCTCTATCAGCCTGGTCAGATTTCTGTGACACCCTTTCCTTGCCTCCATCACTTTTCCCTGAAATTCAGGTTTCCTGGGTTGCTGTGCTATTTTCTTTTTCTTTCTTTCTTTTTTTTTTTTAAAGATTTTATTTATTTGACAGAGAGATATACAGTGAGAGAGGAAACACAAGCAGAGGGAATGGTAGCGGGAGAAGCAGGCTTCCCCCTGAGCAGGGAGCCCAATGCAGGGCTCGATCCCGGGACCTTGGGATCATGACCTGAGCCAAAGGCAGATGCCCAATGACTGAGCCACCCAGGTGCCCCTGTGCTATTTTCTTCTAAACCTATTTTAATGTGTTGATTGATATCAAGCTATTCTTACTGCTCGTAACTTAATATAGACATAGTTTTGAATAAACATGACCAAACTTATCTTTTTTTTTTTACTTGATATCTTTCTATCTTCCTGAAGGCAACAACTGTTCTCACTTTTGGTATATGTGTGTGATTGGTGTCTAGCTTTTACAAGTACTGAATTCAAGTGGTAAAAGTAGACATCCTTAGTTTGTTCTTAATCTCAAAAGAGAAAGTCTGGCTATTCGTTAAATAAACTTTTTGCTGCAGATCTTTTGTTAATGTCCTATAGAAGTTGAAGAAATGTTCTTTCCATTCTTAGTTTTCCAGGATTTTTTTTTTAAATCATGGATCAATATTAAATTTCATCATACTTTCTTCCTCATTTATGAGAATGATGATCATATGATTTTTCTTCTTTACTTAAAAAAGGGCACAGGAAAAGCCACATGCATTTCTGAAGTAAATGGTAATTCATCATGATATATTGCATGCATTACTGAACTAGTTTTGCTAATATTGTGTTTAGAATTTTTTGCATCTATGTTCATGAATGAGCTTGACTTATGTTTTGCTTTTCTTGTAGTGTTCTTTTTGTAGTTTGACATCAGGGTTATGATGGCCTCATAAAGAGTTGAAGAGTGACTCACTTTTTCTATTCTCTGGAAGAGTGTATGTAATATTAGTGTTATTTCTTATGTATTTTGTAGAATTTGCTGGTGAAACCTTATTTGTCTAGAGTTTTCTTTGTAGAATGATAATACAGTCCAACCTCCGTATTTACAGAAGGGAAAGAAAAAAGGTCAGGAGAAAGAGTGACATCCTTACTATCTGACAGCGCCAGGTGTTTCACTTTCCTCATGTACCTGAAATTATGGAGATTATCTTTAATAGTTAAAGAAATGCATGGATTCTTCTTTTCCAGTTTTATGAATTATGTTTTCTACAGCTCAACAGTTGAGTTGTTTTATTTCATCTAAAATTTTATTTATCAACAGATTGTTTATATTACGCTCTGTAATCTCTAATTTATAATGATGTTTCTTTTTTGTTCTTCATATTGGTTATTTGGCCTGCTCTTTTTATCTTCATCAAATGTAATTGGAAATTCTTCAAATTTATCATTTTTTAAAAAATCAGTTTTTGGCTTTGTTGCTATTCTCTACAGCAGTACCCCAGTGAGGTGGCCAGAATTTGGAGGTGCTGGCTTCATAGTACGATCAAGGAAGCATTGTCCTAGCTGGGGCAATGTGGGGCAGAAGCACATAGTCACTAACAGCAAGGAGCCAGTATTAGTGAGGATGTCAGGGGTCACTCAGAGAGGTTGAATATGAGAAATCCGTTCTTTGAGTATCACATGGGTCTTTGAGATTCTAATGCAATACAGGAATAGAGAAGGAAATTCAGTAATGACTGAGATGGAATTTTGCTTCCATCCCAGAAGTGCAAGCTTGGAGACAGAATTTTGTTGGTATTATCTGACTTTTCATTGACTTCTCCTTATACCTCCCTCTCTCCCTCTCTCTCTCTCTAATTTATCTTGGTAAAAGTCAAATTTTCATGGACTTATCTTCATATGCTTTCATTTTTGGTTTCCCACACAGACAAATCACTTTATTTTTTTCCCCCAAATATGTTTATTTTATTTTTTCAGTGTTACAAGATTAATTGTTCATACCCCACACCCAGTGCTCCGTGTAATACATGCCCTCCTCAATACCCACCACCAGGCTCGCCCAACCCCCCACCCTTTCCCCTCCAAAACCCTCAGTTTGTTTCTCCGAGTCCACAGTCTCTCATGGTTCATCTCCCCCTCTGATTCCCCCCCCCATTCCCCCTTCCCTTCCTTCTCACAATGCCCAACATGTTTTTCTTTATGCTCAGCACGTAAGTGAGATCATAAGGCTCTCTCTTGAGTTATTTCACTCCACATAATCTCTTCTAGTCCCGTCCATGTTGATACAAAAGTTGAATATTCGTCCTTTCTAATGGAGGCATAACATTCCATTGTATATATGTACCATATCTTCAAATCACTTTAAAGAGAAGGGCCAGATTCTCATGAGTCCTGCTACCATGCTGGCCTAATCAACTTGCTGCCATTCTTCCCTGTCACTCACTTTTGAGCAATTTCACTTCCACGGCCTAGAAGGGGTTATTCTGTAAATAAATAAATAAGTTGTGATGTGTGTATAAGAGAAGGATTTGATTATAATTTTTAATTAGTCCTACTTCAGGTTTATATATCTCAAAGGAACACTACAGGTATTTGGCAATTAATGTTTGTAAATCACCTTGAGATCTTGGAGGAAGAGAGATGCTATATAAATGAATAATGTGGTAATGAAAATAATAATATGTGCACTTACATTCCCAAGCCAGTTGCCTGAATTAGGTGTTGAAGTCTTAAGGAAAGCTTACAAAATGTAGCTATTGAAATAAGAAATATTTTCACTCCTCTCTTTAATTCATGATGGAAAATGCCTGTAAAATACAGAATACAACCATAATGCATGATTATGATTTATAATACATTTATGAATGCTTGTTGTTTAGATAAGTAAATAATGAAATGAAATAACTATTTCACTATTTGTATGTAGTTATTAATTAGATCAAGAACTACAGGACATAATCAGTTCTTTGAGATGAAAATATGTGGAAACTAACTGGCAGTTGTTGCAACAAAATTGGTAAATGTTGCTCAATAATAAATTATGGTTCTGTCATTAATTCAAGTTTTGTCCATGGCATAATAGCTATTTTTGCAAAGGTTTTTATAAATAATTTTTTGGGAAGGCAAAAATTTCCTAAGTCACCCTCAAACCATAAAAGAAATTGCTTTCTCTCCACCTGACCACCTTTCATTTCCTTTCAATATTAAAGGTCAATGATCAGATTCCTCTGATACCGTCCCTGACCTATGGCTTTGTACAAAGGGTAAGGGGAGGAAGAATATGCCTGTTTATTTTGCATATGCCACTAAATTCTGCCATTTCGTGTTTTGGTCATTAGGTTGCTGAACATTTTGAAAACAGTATCAAACTTGACAGCACAAGTAAAAATGAGTTGTTTTCAATAACTGTACAATGTCAGATACAGCATTGGGTTTTATTAAGTAAGACCTTTAGGGCTGAGAGAATAGATAAAAGCCATTCTGTTAGATATGAACCACTATTGTTCTCTAAATTCACAACTTCATTCATTTCTTACTTAGCCAATTTTATTATGAGAAGCTGTTTTTATTGTTGTTGTGTTGTTTGATTGTTGTCTGTCTCCCCCAACAAGAATATAAACTCTTGTCTGTCTTTTTCACATATATTCCCACTGTAAGTTTATCATGTAATAAACATGAGCTCTACCACCTCAGGAGAGCTTGTTGCTAAATACTTGACAATATACCACTTGTTGGAATAGAAAAGAAAACAGAAGGTTACGTGATAACAGATAAGTCATGGAAAATTATAACAGAATAATATAACAACTATTTTTCTTCTGTGCCGGTATCAGAACAGGAAGAGAAAATATGTCTTAAACACTGGTGAATTTAAAAAACATAAATAGCAATGAAATATCCTGATGGTCTTTACAGCATTCTCACATGGATTATCACCAGTCCCAGCAGAATGTATCTCAGTTCCAGCAGAGTAACAGTGTGAAAAAAGAAGTTTGAACAAATGAGAATGAATGTTTTTCAAAAAAGAAAGATTAGATTCTACTCATTAAGGAAATTTTGTGCATAAAAGATTTATGGTGAGGTTGAGGATGGGAACAACACATAATTGAAGGACTCTCTAAGCAATTGAAAATGTGCCTCAAATTGGGTATAAGTGCAAGTCCAAATTAAGGTTTCAGAAACATCTATATAATTCATATTCAATGTTTAGAAGTAGATGTAGCTACAGATTTATGGAGAAAGGAAGCTCAGTTCATAGAGCTGGGAGAAACTTCATCATATAGAGCCTGAGGGAAATATTTAAAAATTTCCAAAAAGTGGGATGCCTGGGTGACTCAGGTTGTTGAGCATCTGACCCTGGGTCTCAGCTCAGGTGTTGATTTCAGGGTTGTGAGTTTGAACCCTGCATTGAGGTCCATGCTGCATGTGGAGCTTACTTAATTTTTTTTTTTTCAAAAAAGTTAAGCAATGAAAAATAATAATTGAAATAAGTAGGAATCTTGGATAGTATAGAGCCCCCAAGCCAATAGAATGGTCAGAAAGGGAAGTTACCTGTCAAATTTTACAGGAAGGTCAAAGGTACATGATGGAGCAATAAAGCTGATTTGGAAATGCAGTCTTAAGAGAGCAGTTCCCACTCAGTAGTAGGAATGTAAGCTAAATTATGAAGGATTTACTAGTGGATACAAGGTTTAGGGACAGTGAATAAGAGTTTTTGAGAAGGCTGGATATAAAAAGAGAACACAACATTTCATGAAGGTGTGAGTTTTTTATGTCTTTATGTTTTTTTATTGCTTATTAATTTGTTTTAGAATGGAGAAGACAAGTATATTTATGGATAGAGGGAATCCAATGGAGAAGAAATGTAGAAAAAATAAGGCAGATAATTTAGTCAAAGCAATAAAAAGACAAGGGGAAAAGATAAAATTATATATAGAGATACATTTATGTGTTGGGGGGAGGGACTTGATATGTTCTATGGTATGGTCACAGTCAAATGGGAAATGAAGTTATATGCTGTGATAAAATAGGGTCATTGTCATGAAGAAGTGAGTATACTACACATTTTGGAAGCTGATAAACTTGAATTCATTTGTAGGCTCTGCCACTTATGTTGTGACTTTTGAAAAGTGGCTCACCATCACTGAATCCACTTTGAAAAAGGGAAATAATAGCACCAATCTTGCAGTTATTTTACATTTAGGGTAACTGTGACTAACATTAATTGAGTACTTTCTATCGATCAAGCACCATTTTAAAAACTTTAAATAAATGATCTCATTTAGTTGTTACCTTCTGAAGTAGGGATTATTGTTATCCCAATTTTACAGGAAAAGAAATGGAGGTATCCAGATATTAATAACTTTCACAATGTCACAAATACTTTCCAAGGTAGATCTAGGGTTTGAATGCAGGTAGGTAGTCTGCAGTCTTTAATGTACCTAAAAAAACTTAGCAAAATTCTTGACACACAGATGATTCAGTAACTAGGACTTGTAATTATTTCTAACTTTATTAAAGACTTATAAAAGTACTTCTAATTTTCACCTCTGTTAAACCTGATAGAAAATCATCCACTCAGGAATTAAACATTTTCTGAATACCATTGGTTAATTCTGAGGTCATACCTGAGGTTAGGTATTTATGGCTTTATGTAGGCACAGATGAGGGCCTATGTATGTCTCATAGTACCCTAGATAACTTTTATTTGCTCTTAAATATATTTAATTTCTATAGTGATTCCAACCCAATAATAGTATTCAAGTTAGGTAAAATTAGGCAATAGTGGCTTTTCTCAGTTAATGAAGATATTCTTCCTGGACTTCTTTTCCCTTGAAGACTTATAGGTATCGAGGTATTGTTGGGAAATATTGAGGGACTGAGCTTTACTGATCATCAGGTGAAACTCATATCAACTGAGATGTTTACTACCTTGGGTCCTTGGATCCTATCACCACATCTCGCTATTCTGGAACTCTGGCATCTCCTGTATTCACCTCCTCATTTACAAATAGCAACTTTTATTTTCAATGACAGTCTGAGTAATTTTGAATACCAAGTACAAATAGGTGAGTTGAACAAATGTATAAACAAATAATACTTTGGCTTGAAGGGTTAAAAAGATGGTAGTAAAGAAGTCTGTACCCAAATCAGAGAGAATAAGCAAATCTCAAATGTCAGTGAGCCTGGACTCTGCAGACACATTTCCCTTAGGGGCATTTTCCAATTCCAAAATAAGTTATCAGGAAGCTACACAATGTATGACAGTTTTGTGTGACTCAGAGAACAAGAGTTGGAAGTCTCGAACCTCTTAAAAGTAGGAAAGGATTTGATAAACTCTCTACTACTTCATCTGGGACTCTGAAGTACTGCTTCTTAGGAATAAGGATGAATTAGAAGTAGAATAGCCCTCACAGGGAATGAAACCTGGCACAAAGTCACCTAACACTGCAAAGGGAATTACAGTTATCCCAGATTGCTGGTATTCCCGGGAATCTGGCAAAAGCAAATAGAAATTCTATTCTATTTCATCATTCTAGGCCCCAGATTACTTTATTTTATTTTTATGACTTCCAAGGATTTTGTTATTATTATGAATTTAACATGTTGTACTACTTTCCTGTGGATGCTGAAACACAACAGCACAAATTTATTCTCATACAACTTTAGGTATTTGTATTACATTAGTGTTCTGTGGGCAGAAGTTCAACACTGGTCTTACTGGGCTTAAATTAAATGAGGGTGTCAGTAAGGTTACATTCTTTCCAGACAGTCTAGGAAAGAATCCATTTCTTTACCTTTTCCTGCTTTTAGGGGCTGCCTATATTCCTTATTTCATGACCACATTCCTCCATCTTCAAAGACAACAACATCTGGTGGAATCATCTTCAAACATTCATTTCTCTGGTTGTTTCTCTTTGGCCTCCTTTTTCCATTTATATAGACCTTTTTGATTATATTGAACCCACCTGGATGATCCAGGCTCATCGCTCCATCTCATGATCACCTGGCTGGTAATCTAACACCACCTGTGAACTTCAGATTATTTCTAAAAGCTGTTTTTTATACCCAATGTTTGGCATGAAATAAAAAATAACTGGATGCATAATGCTGTGAGACATCATGAATGATGATGTCATTAAATCAGGAGAAACAACAGAAAATAGAATCAGACTTTTAGGGGATTGAGATATTGTAGTTATGAGAAAGATTTTAAAATAAATATGCTTATATATTCAAGGAGAGAAAGAACAAGATAGGGAATTTTAGTAGATGACTGGGAACTATTTTTAAAAAGGAGATAGGATCAAAAAAACAAAAAAGATATTTTAGAACTGGAAAATATATTAAAAATTATGATTTCAATGGACATGTTTAAAAATAGGCTAGGGACAACTGAAGGTATAATTAGTGAAATATTACATAGGAAAGAAAAGAACAAAAAAACAGACAAATGAAAATTACGGAAGAAAAGGTTGGAGATTAAAAGGATACAGGGACAAATCTTAATTTAGTGTAGTTAAGTTTCTAGAAGGAAATAAATGAGAGAATGGAACTGCAGGGATATTTGAACGGATAACAGTTATTTTTTTTTTTTTTTAAAGATTTTTATTTATTTGACAGAGAGAAACACAGCGAGAGAAGGAACACAAGCAGAGGGAATGGCAGCGGGAGAAGCAGGCCTCCTGCCGAGCAAGGAGCCCAATGCGGGGCCCGATCCCAGGACGCTGGGATCATGACCTGAGCCAAAGGCAGACGCCCAACAACTGAGCCACCCAGGCGCCCCAACAGTTATTTTTTTTAATGATAAAATATATCAAGCTAGAGATTCAGGAAGACTTGTGAACCTAATCGAACCTAAAAAAAATACGCAATATACTATGAGACATGACAATGAGATAAGACTGGTAGTGAGTCTCAGAAAAGGTCTTTCTATTGAAGCATTACTAAAGCAGACATCTAAATAAAGAACAGAGTTAAGTAATAGAGCAGTTGGTGGGCAAACCTTTCCACATTGGAAAGACTATCAGGGAACTCTATGGGCGTGTTTGAGGACCACAAGGCAGGACAGTGTCTCCAAAGCAGTCTAAGAGAAGTAGAAAATACTAGCTGGGCCAGACCATACAGGTCATCTGTGGTCTTTGGATTTATTCTGTGAGGATGTTGAGGAAGGAAGAGAGTTATTGGAAGACTTTATGAAGGAGAGTGCCATGAAGAGATTTAATAGAATCTCTTTGGCTGCTGTTAGGAGAATGGACTATAGGAAGTACTCAAAAGGGGAAGTAAGTGCAGAAGTCCGTGTGTGAGACATTGGTGGTTTGCACTGGAGAGCTATTGGTTTACATGGCAAGAAGATTGGGTATATACTTCAACTCTCTGCTGAGGGTTAATATATGGAGTATTTTGATGAAATGGTTGTATCACTCCTGAAGGATATATTTAAAAAAAGGATATATATAAAAAATAAATTGAATTAAAGTGAGAAAGCTTAGGGGCAACTTTAATAAAATCTTATTAAAATGAATCATGAGAGTTCAAAAAATGTTATTTTACTTGCGTGGCTTCAGATTATTTTCTCTAGTAAAGTACAAATAGATCACCTCTTCAGACATGAAACAGCATTTTTTTAATTCAAAATATATTTCAGTGGTACATTTCCAATATAGCATTTGCTTTGAATTATGATCTATTCTAAATTAGTCAACATAAGAAGTTTCTCTGCATTACAAGATTTTTATCAACAACAGAAAAAAGGGGTTCTGAAGATATTTGGTTTCTGATTCTATGAACTCCAGAAATATTGGTCTAGCTCCAGAATAAATTTGTGTCTTTATATGGGTGGTGAACTCTATTTTAAGCTAGAAAATGATCCCTGAAAGATGTTTTCATAGAGTTACTATTTTTATAGTAATGAAATCACCAGGTGTCTGTCTTTGTGTGATCCGGCATTTTTTTTTCTCCACCTACATCATTACTCCAGATAACGCTTGGAGTTGCGTTCCAGTTTAAAATGAACATTGGATGAGTTTACGCTAGTGTTCCAGGTCTGGCAGGAGAATCACCATCCAGGCTGTAATTAAATTTCAGTGAATTGCTGCAGTGAGAGATTGTTGAAGCAAACATGGAAACAGCATTTAAGTGATTTCCTTCCAATGATGAAATTACATACATAACTCTTTAAGTACATAATCCTAGGA
>CM053610.1:94353543-94398011 GCA_028646535.1 Procyon lotor | reverse complement strand
ATTCACAGACGTACCCTGGGGCAAATAATACATTATATGTTAGTAAAAATTTAAAAAAAATTTTTAAAGATTTTATTTATTCATTTCAGAGGGAGAGACAGAGATAGTGAGAAAGAGCATGAGCAGGGGGGAGAGAGATAGGCAGGCTCCCTGCTCTCTTGATCCCAGGGCTCGCTCCCAGGACCCTGGGGTCATGACCTGAGCCAAAGACAGAGACTTAACCAACTGAGCCACCCAGGATCCCCAAGAAAGAATCATTTGAATGGGAATTCTAGAATAAAAGCTAACTCCTTCTTTCATGATCATTTGAAGAAGTATTAAAGAATTTGAGAATTTAATGCTGAAGATAATTCTAATAAGAAACCATATTATATTTATATGTGATTTTTCTTTCTCCTACTCTCTCAAAAAATTATTTTCCTTATCAGATTTTTGAGGAGCAATTTATATGCAATAAATTTATTCATTTGGAGTGTTCAAGTTGGTGTCTTGTCAATTGCAGACACTAATAAAACCATCACCACATGATGGAACAGAAAATCCCCCTTGCCCCCAAAAGATCCCTCATGTCCTTTTACAGTTGTTTCTTCCTTCCAACCCTGGTCCCAGATAACCACTGATCTGCTTTATGTCAATTACTGATTAACTTGAATCTTCTATACATTTAATTATTGAGTATTTACTCTATTTTTCTTTTGCATCTTTTACTCAGCAAAATGTTTTTGCAAGTCATCCATGATATCAGTACCTCATTACATTTCACTGCCAAATACTGTTTTAATTCTCTGTGTATACAACATTCTGTTTATCTGTTGGTAGATGTTTATATTATTCCTAGTTTTTGGCAATTTCTGATGATGCTGCCATGAACATTCATGAGTCATTTCTCCTGAGACTAAATCAGTTTCATTCATTTATAGGATTTAAACTTTACAAATTGAACTATCTGCTTATATTGCAGAGGTATAAAAGTTCTGTTAACACTACAAATTTAAAAATTTCTCAGCTCTATGTGGCAGGAAAAACTTTGCATGTGGAGTTAATGATAAAGTTTTGCAACGGAGTTTTTTTCACTAAGTGAAATCTGAAATTTCATAAATCATCAAGGAAGAAAGTAGAACTTCAACGTTCTCACGAAATTAATTGAAATAAAATCATCTAAGAGAAAGCAATAGGTCAAGAGGCCAAATTACTGTCAGTCATAGAAGAGAAAAAAGGAGTATATAATATGCATGGCACTTGTAATATACAAGCTGTATGAACTCTTCAGGAGAACACAGAGATGCAAACTCTAGAATAGCTACATATCAGCCACATAAAGCTGTCATGCTGGTAAGAATTATAACACCTTGTTTATCAATAAAATGTGATAAAAACCTACAATAAATCTCAGTGGAGAGAGATAATAGGGAGTGGTGTTTCTAGGGAGATGTAGATGAACATCCAAAGAGGATATTGCTTAATCTAAATCACCAGAAGAATTCAAGAATGAGTCAACAGTTTGACAGAAGAGCGAGATCAGCTGCCCTAATGGAAAATCACTAACCACAGGTAATACCTCTAGGAGAGGAAACAAATACCCCCTCTTCTGTGAGACCGTAAAGAACTAGAAAATGCTGCTCTCTGTAGCAGTGAATGGAAAAAAAGAAGAGTGACAGCATTTGGGGACAAAGCAAAATGATGTTTTGTCTGGGCACTCAAGGTAATTAGACAGCAGACCAGTGATTCCTGAGCAATTAATGATGAACGCATCAGCTAGAAGATGTGTTAGCAGTGAATAACTCAAAGCTTCATCTTCCAGAGCAGTAGGAATCATTAAGTCATACTGCTATCTTGGTTTCTTCTACATCTTCTTTGAATTTTGAGAAATTAGAAATGAGCATACATGCAAAGAATTTTCTGCTGAAAATGGAAATTAACAGAGACTGACAGTTGTCTCTCCAACAACTATTCTCTACTTCTTCTTCATAGGAATAGAATCATCTGTTTTAGCTATCACATGACCCACCAGAACTAAATTTTGGACAATAGGTTGTTAGCAGAAATGAAGTATGGAATTTCTAACTCATGTCCTAAAAGGGAGGGTATACCTTTCTCACACCCTACTCCATCCTGTTGCTTGGAGCATGAACATGGTCACACTGTATCCTGAACTGTGGGAGAAGACAGACATCCAGGAAAGGCAAAACAACAGAGCCCTTACAGGCTAGCATGTAGCCTACATGTAGCATAGCCTTTGTACCAACCTATTATATGAGGGTATAAAATACTTCTGTTTTGCTTAAATCACTGTTTTAGGTCTGTGTTACTTGAAGCTGAAATAATATCCTAACTATAAACTACATAAACTTTAAAGTTGGATACATTATCTGCAATTTCCTGTATTTTCTGTCATAATTAAATCTCTACCCCAAAGTTTCTAAAATACAAAAATGAAAGCAAAGTAAGCAGGTAAGACCTGATCTATATGAAAGATTTTTCTGAGGAATACTGAAAGGGATATTTAACTATAAATTACTAACTGAAGACCTTGCTGGAAAGATAAAGCTGACAATAGTAAAAATATGTGACCTATGGAATACAACCATGGTTGCTTTGGCTCCAAATGTTGCACTTGGTATTATAGAGTTTGGCCCAGAAAAATGATAGTAGTATGTGGCTATCACTTTGTTGATTAGCGTTGAGATGATCCCAGGCAAATTAACAGCTGCAAAATCTTTAAAAAGTTCTCATTCAGGGGGTGCCTGAGATGGCTCAGTTGGTTAAGCATCTGACTCTTGATTTCAGTTCACATCATGATTTCAGGGTTGTGGGATGGAGCCCCATGTCAGACTCTGCGCCCAGTGGTGTGTCTGTGGGTAATACTCTCTCTCTCTCTGCCCCTTCCCCCACTCTTCTCTCAAATAATTAAATAAAAATAACTCATTCAGGTTTATTTTTATGTATACCCTTTTTTGCATACTCATTAAAGACATATATGACCAAAAATAGATACAGAACAATCATTGTCTATTTCTTACAATTTCTGAGTCAGAGTCATGGTTTTCTGATATTGAGTAGTACATTACAGAGTCAGTTTCTCACAATAATGAATCCTTGATATTAAATAGTGCTAAAAGCCAAACAGAAAGGGGTTGGGTCACAGTTTAGATTTTTCTTTTTGTAAGGTGTCTGTATTTGAATGCCTGAGAAATTTTGATTGGAGTTTTTCCCAAGTTGCATTTTGACACTAAGAAGGTATTTATTAAACACCTGATCCCTGACTTGCTTTACTACTAGTAGCACTACTGTTATTAAAGTAGTAAAATGTACTAAAGTAGACAGCACATAAAATGACAGGTCAAGAGAGAAAAGGAGAAAGTGGAGGAAAGGGAAGAAGAGAAAATAGAACACAGATCTTTCTGGGCTTATGAAGGGGTTACGTCCCATAAACCCATTGTAAATTGAAAATATCTTAAGTCAAAATCCATTTAATACACCTAACCTAACAAGCATCATAGCTGACCTTTGCCTACCTTAAATGTGCTCAGAACACATTCATTAGCCTATAGTTGGGCAAAATCATCTAACACAAATTCTATTTTGTAACAAAATACTGAATATCTTATGTAATATATTGAATACTCTACTGGAAGTGAAAAATAGAATAGCTGAACGGGAGGAGAATGGTTTGAAGTATAGGTTGTTGACCCTTTTGGTCGTGTGGCTGACTGGCCAGCACATTCTGCTCCTGCCCAGCATCACGAGGGAACTATGTATATCACTAGCCTGGGAAAACATCAACATCCATAATTCAAAGTATAGCTTTTGATGAATGTGTATTGCCTTTGCACCATCATAAAGTCAATAAAATATAAGTTGGGGACTGTCTGTATTAGGAGAGAATGAAGGAAGAATAAGTGAAAAAAAGATAAAGAGCAATTGGAACCGAACTACAATAGGGAAAACATGAAGTTACAAGTTCACCTTCAACAGAAATAGGTTCACTTACATAAAAGCCTTTGCAAATACATGAACTATACTAGGCCAGCATTGTGAGCCTCATGTCTCACCATGACTAAAAGGCTCACTGTGTGATAAAAATACAAACTAATATCAACACAGAATGAGGTCTGACTCTCTGAGCTAAATACTTCTTTCTTTGGAGCATAACCTATGCTAGAAATTTATGCCAAATTTCCTTTGGCTATCTCTAGAATATTTTCCTAGAATTCCTTCACAAGTATGATTAAGGAAAAATATAGATGATATTCATAATGTTACTGAATCTGATACTCATTTTTTCATGATAAAGGGTTACTTTCGATAGATTTTACAGTGAATTTATCCAGATAGCCTTGATCTTTTTAGTATAAAATGAAAGACCTTGATTCATTCAAGAAGAAAAGTACCTGGAAGTGTATTTAGAGATAATACTAACTGCATTTGGTTGTCATGGAAACTGAAATGTTAAAATGATGATGAGTGATTGTCCAAAAAAAGAAAGCCACTTGCATGTGCTTGTATGGTAACTACTCATTTTGACAAATATTTTTTTCCTTTTTCTCTAAATTAGCTATGTGAAATACCAGCTTTATAAAATTGCTGCTGTGATGCATTTTATATAAAATGTGTTTCATACTAAGGATGGACTTATTAGCTTAGAAATATCTTACACTTGGGTGAATTAGCACAACATACATGTGTATGTATCTGTGCATCTCTGTGTGTTTATGTTTAAGTATTAGTTTATGCACAAAGACATCCCTAGATTGTAAGTGAGTGTTTTAGGCCAATGGTTTTGGAAGCATCCTCAAGTGGTAGAAGATGGGCAGTGATTCAGGGAGGTGACCAGCAGGGGAGAAGTAGATTGTTGTGCTAACTGGTGATAAAGAGGGAGGAATGGAATAGAATTAATATTTATTAAGTATTTAAAGTGTTAAGAACTTGACTTTTATATTTGTTTTCTTATTTAGACATAATAACCCTTTGATGTTAGTAGTGGTCTCATTTTACAAGTTAGGAAACTGAGTGTCAAATATGCTAAATAACTTTCCCAAGGTCATAGATGAGTAAGTGTGGAGCCAGGATTTAAATCTATATAGGTCTCTCTGAAAACTCATTCTCCTCCTTTGAAAAATGGGTGATTCTAGGACCAGAGTAGGAAATATGCAAGACGAGCTGGAGCATCTTCTAGTACCAGAAGGTAAGAAGGATTTAAAAAAACTAAACACACATATGTACATGAATGAGGGTATGCCAAAAGGATAGAAGGGACACACAAACTAATTGGAAGACCTCCCAAAGGCTAATGCCGAAACAGTTTGAGGAGCAAAAGAAAGTAGTATTAGATGGATTCAATTGGATATTTCAAAGCATAAAATAAATGTGCCTTCTCCATACTTTTATAAATAGTTGGATGGGGTGCCTGGGTGGCTCAGTGGGTTAAAGCCTCTGCCTTCGGCTCAGGTCATGATCTCAGGGTCCTGGGATTGAGCCCCGCATTGGGCTCTCTGCTCAACAGGGAGCCTGCTTCCTCCCCCGCCTCTGCCTACTTGTGAGCTCTCTCTGTCAAATAAATAAATAAAATCTTTTAAAAGATGGTTGGATAAATTAATACATGAGAGAATAGACAAACTTCCCATGCAAAAGAATTTCAAATTAATTTATATAGAGACTCTTGTCTCAAGGAAGTGGGGCACAACTCCCCATTCCTTAACTGTGAGCTGTGTATAGCAAATTCCTTCCAAATATTACGACATGGAATGGGAGAAAAAGGTAGATTTACAGGGGAGAAACCTGATTCACTCTGGTGCAGCCAGGTAGACAAGGTTAACATCAAAATCATGTTGATATTACGTACCCTTGATCAAATGTAATTAGAATGATCTTCCTCTCCAAAGCCCAAACCCACAGAAAATATAACAGTGAGAAAAGATGTTATATAATAGCTAAGGAAAGTTGAATAATGTATGGATTTTAGTTAATAATAATGTATTTGATAACAGGCTTCATGAATTGTGACAAATGTACCAATACCTCATGTAAGATGTTAATAATAGGGAAAAGTGGGTGAGGGGGTATATGAAAATCTTGACAAAATAAAATATAAAATATTTGCAATTTATAATATAAAACTGTAAATATGAAACATTCTACATTCATTATACTGTAAGGTAGTCCCTCTCATTTAGAACTGCTTTTCCTCTTGACATTCATTTTATCAGAATCTTACCTTGAAAATTGTAGTTATAGAGTGAGGAATATGATTTATGGTTGGCCTCCAACCCAACTCTGTGTCCCTTGGGATTTTTCTACATTCCAGGTTTAAAAGAAAGGTGGTAAAATGAGGAACAGTGCATAAACTAAAAAATATTCCTTAAACCCACTTTCACTTTTAAAGATAGACAACCTTTTCTACCTGCCAATGTATGAATTTTCTTTGTCTTTGTCTTGATAGTGCCAAAGTTGTTATCTCTTGTAAAAATCATTTGTCCCTGCTGGTAATAACTCCTTTATAAGAAAATATGTAACTATTATTAAAAATTTATATAACTATTATCTAACTATTTATACTTAGAATAACTACATTTAGTAATCTGAAATGCATAGTCTTTAACATTCCTATTTAATCAAGAAAGAAAGAATTCTTGTAGGTACAAAGGGGGCTCTCAAGTTTTGTGCAAATCTTGATATTATTCCTCATATTTTTATTTCTTGAAAACTGATGCCATAGTCAATAATTCAAGGAACAACAATGGGGAAAAAAACACAGCTGAGACATATAGACCTCCAATGTGGCTTCAAGAGGGTACCAGGTGTCAAAGGGTCAAGTTTTATTGATGTTTGTTGCATGATCCTCAGGCTGAAAGCTCATGGAACTGTCCAGGATATAAGCCAAATTTTCACTTGTATTATTTTATAAATTTTTAGTATTTTATATGATTTAGGGTCTCTCAAACATGCTTATGTTTTCTCTCTCTTAAATAGAATCTCCCTAGTAACTGTGTTCCATATGACACAACAGAAATTAGTTGTGGAGACCAAAGTAAGGGGACACTAGATGTAATTTTTAGACTTACTTTTATCACTTACTAATTACCTAGTTCTCAGTTTCCTTATCCAACAAGTAACTTGGCCTGACTTTCAGCAAGTTTGTTGGTAGATCAAGCAAAAACAAAACAAACCAAAACCAAAATGATGATGGGATAATTTGAGATAATATGAGTGGATCTGGAGGGTGTAATATTACATGTAATAAGTCAGACGGAAGAAGACAGGTACCATATGATTCCACTCATATCTAAAATCAAAAACCTAAAATAAAAAACAAGTGAATAAGCAAAAAGCAGAATTAGACTCATAAATACAGAGGATAAATTGAAAGTTGCCAGCGGGCAGATAGGTGGGGGTTGGTTGGGCAAAATGGCTGAAGGGGAGAGGGAAGTAGAAGCTTCCAGTTGGAATGAGTAAGTCATGGGAATAAAAGAGACAGCATAATATAATACAGTCAATGATATTGTAATAGTGATGAAATAGGACAGATGATAGCTACACTTAGTATAATGTAAACCTGTCAAATCACTAAGTCGTACACCTGACACTAACATAAATAACATTGTGTGTCAACTGTACAAAAAAAAAAAGAAAAATCCAGACCAATTCAGAAAACTCAAAAAAAGTCTTATTAACTATAAACCATATAAATTAGAGAATTATTTCTATTACTATTGATGAAGGAAAATTATACAGAAAGAAGCAAAAACATTTTTTCAGAATATGGCATGCTTCACAAAGAATGAAAACAAGCTATACATAAGGACCTGGAAGAACAGTTGTGTTACTTTCTACACATGGCACTGGGATCATCTCTCCTTTGGTACGTAGATATGTTTTCCATATAACATATTCATAGGCCATACTTTGAGCTTTTAAAAATGCCTTGTCTACATATGTTTGGTGCTATTCCAACTGTGTGGAGTCTGGCCACATGTGGAGGTCATGGACAGCTAAAATGCCAGTTGGTTCCTATCATTTGGGGAGAATAACAAGGAATAGTCAATGTACTTATACATTGTACTCAGCAAATTCTGTAATGCTTGGGATACTAGCATTTTATTTTACAGATTTGGCCTATTGTCAATTCAATTCTTCCTTGCTCTTCTAGGAAACAATTGCTTTCTCTTCTTTTCCTTGACACAATTTCCAAATAAGTCATCTCCTGTTTCCAATTCTCCTTTAATTCAAATTCCACTCTGTATATGTGGATGGAAACTTAGAAACAGACAATACAGTGGTGAAAAGGTTTCTAGACGTCTCTGAGGTCTTGAGGCTAGAGAATGTACCAGAGATTTAGGGGTGGATTGGAGTGAGTCCATTCTTTTGAGAAATTGAATTGAAAGAGAAAAATAGAAGGACCACCTTCCACACCTGGGGAAATGTCTACCAAACAGAAGTGGGGAGAGTAGCTAGTGAGATAAATAATTCAGACAGGTCTGAGGGGTAGAGCGAGAAAGGAAAAAGAGAGGTGATAGAGCCAGCTCGTGGAAGATTGCACATCAGCTAGAGTGGCTTTATTTTATTGAATTTCCTTTTAAAATTGCTTTTGAATAAGAGCTTTTGCAGATTAAAAAAATGCTTGAAAATCAATGGACTAGAAAACCTTCTACCTCTCAATTCTGATTCAAGTATAATTTCCTCTGAGAAATAAAAAACAAAAATAAAATATGCATTGGCTATACCACTATATTGCAAATTCTAATTTAAATATCTCTTCTTTCCTTTGACTGAATCATACTGTCTGTTTATAGCCTTATTGTAAAATGTATTGTATTTGAAATTCCTCACTGATGAATTGGGAACTGTAATTAAATGCATATTGGGAAAACATAATTTTTGGAGAGTGGGGAAAAAAATAATTCTCACTAAAATAATGTTGGAGCATTGAAGGTAATTT
Organism: Procyon lotor; assembly: GCA_028646535.1. NCBI lineage: Eukaryota > Metazoa > Chordata > Mammalia > Carnivora > Procyonidae > Procyon > Procyon lotor. The sequence goes on along the minus strand of CM053610.1, from coordinate 94,389,076 downwards.
TATCAGCAACTACTCCCTCCACTCAAAACTATTGAGGCGCTTTGGTAGTTCTTACATCTCATTATATCACAAATACTAACAAGCATAACAACAAGGTGTATTGTGATATTTCTGGTTTTTGTTTGTTTTTCCCCCCACTTGATGGAATAGATTCTGGCTAGTAGAACACAGGTTAGTGTTAGCCCAGTAATGTTTCCCAATTTAATATATCTTTAGCTTATCTCTTTAAACCTTGCACATTTTATCACAGACACCAGCATAAGTGAGGAGTTATAATCCTTTTGGCATTATCCACTTTCCGCTCTGGGAGCCCTGTGGAATTTTTTTGGAACCAGCGAGGTGAATAGGAATAGGAAATCTTACCAATCCATGAATTGGCATGAGAAGGGTAATAACTATTCGGATACAAATATTTTTAGATTCATGGGGTTCTGTTCTTATTGAAATAAGAAATGGGAGCAATTTTAATTGTTATGCTGAGTACTTCTCTTTATCTAAATGCCTCAGCTTCACTTTCACTTGTATTGCGTTTTCAAATCCAGGGTATATTGGGCATCAAGTAGGAAACCTTCACAGAGGCTGACCTAAACACACCCCTAGAGTGTCCGCACTTGAAAGTGGTACTCTACTCTGTCTTTGAAAAAAATGATGCAAGTAGATAATCCAGGATCTTCGTTGTCATAGGTGCTATATATAGTTCATGCAGCCTTCTTTTCATATAAGTGCAGATAGAAAAGCCAAAGTGGCCCTGGCCAAGTTCCAGGAACATTTCAGTGCTCTTCAAAGCCACTTGGAAATGGACTTTAGTAATGCAAATGTCAGATTATCTGTGACTAGAACTAAGGAAGATAAATACACCCTTTACACAGCAACTAATCAAATTGGCTACCTTTTTCTTTCTACTTCATGAAAGTCATATTCTTAAGGGCAGTTTAGTTCCCAGGCACCTTTGTCTTTGTTTTGTGGGCTATTCTCAATTCCTACATGTGCTTTGCAGTGACATTAAATGACTCTCTAAATTTGTGGTGTGCTCATCTAACCAATTTATTTTCCTAAATTGAAAGCCCCTGAAAAGGTATTTTGTATTTCCAGAACTTTGAACAGTGCCCCATATACAACATCAAAACTTTGCTGAACAATTGAGTGGGAGTTTGATTGATGGGTCGTCTGTACTATCCTGATCTATGGTCATATATTAGAGTAAATCTCACAGATGAATTAGTCCCTTTTATGATAATTCTTTTTCTAAAATCCATCTTTTTTTTTTTTTTCCTGTCCTGTTCTTCCATTGAGACTTTCAGTCTGACAAATCAGAGACCTAATGCCTAATGGTCTAAAGAAGGCTCTGTGACCCTCTTGATCCTTCTACCCTATTCTTCCAGCCTTCCAGCTCTCACACAACTCAGCACTATCACAGACTATTATGTGACTTTAAAACTGGTTGTCAGTGTCTGTCTTCCATTAGAAAACATATATTGAAGCTCATATAGATCCACAGAGTTTCTGTTATCGATATATCTACTCCTTTCTTTCTGCTCCTCACTGATGCCACAGAAGTCAGAGACAAGGTGCTTACTTTATGACTGGAAGGGGATGTGAAATAGGACCATTCACCTGCCTTTCTTACCAGTCTCCAGGACACAGAGAATAGTTTACTGCCTGGAAGAGGGTTATTTCTTGAGCTCTGTGTATCACGTGGATGGGACTAGGGAGGGCGATCTTGGCAGCTTGAGACACGACTGATTACAAAGAGGAGAAAACCAAACAAATGTACCTTTAGTATCTAAAAATCAATATTGATACTGAAATACTTTGGACTTGGAAGGAGCTTTGAAGACACGGAGAAATATGCACACAATAAGAGAGCTTGTCTAGTTCTTAGTTTTCTCTGCAGAAATGGGAATGACAAATATCCCAGTGTAATCATGGCATGACAAAATAAAAAAGGAGACTAGAAGTAATTAGCAAAGGTTTCGTGATCTGGAAATCTTAAGTAATAAATATTGATTATGTTCCTTTTCTTTAAAAAAAGATTTTATTTATTTAGTTGACATACAGAGAGAGAGAGTACGAGCAGGGGGAGCAGCAGTGGGAGGGGGAGAAGCAGGATCCCCGTAGGCAAGGAGCCCCATGTGGGGTTCAGTCCCATGACCCTGGGATCACTATGTGAGCCAAAGGCTAAGGCTTGACCGACTTTGCACCCAGGCACCTCAATTTTGTTCCATTTTATACTGGGCCTCTCAACTCTGTCCAGCATTTATAGATACACTTCCCCCTCAAATCCTCAAATTTGCTGCCATGATGATGAGCTAGGATGAAAAGAGAGCTGTCATGCCCTACCTCTGCTGTACACATGAGTAAGGTGTAGTTCTGATCACTACTGAACACATGTAAAACAGCCACAGCCACCTTAGGAATGATTGAGAATGTAATAGATTTTATTTTATATAAAAAGTCATTTAATGGAAATCCTGACACTCAACTGCATAATCAAACTAACACTAAAATCAACTTTATAGACCAGAAAGAGAGGCCAGGATCATATTCATATTGAGTTGAATGAAACAAAAAGAGGTTACTTTTCGGAATTGCGTAGATTCTGAGTGAATGTTAAAGAGTATTTTGAAATGTGGAAAAGAAGTCTAACTTCTCCTTTTGCTTATATAAAACTATGGTGTCCCCTCTCTTGGAATATTTAAGGAATGCATCCAGATTTTGTCACTTCCTTCTATAATCAAAATAACTCAAGTGGGAGATAGTCGAATAATGTAAAACAAAATGAGTAAGAGAGGGAGATGAGGATTTACATAAAATAGCTGCTATCAAAGGCAAAATTAATGATTAGAACTTCCCATTTTAGAAAAATGAAAGTTAAGATGGATTATTACACGATGGATAGAGAAGCTCTTAAAATTGAAAAAAAAATATATATAGTAATCCAGTCTTTGATGATGATCTGATATTAAGGATCACTCTCTCAGAGTTCAAAAGAAGTCCATTTATACCTAACACTAAATAATTTATGTTCTGAGTCACCATGAATTTTAAAATAAATGTTTTAAATGGCCTTAGACAAGTTTTTGGAAACCGTAAGACATAATGAAATTTGTGGAGATGTATGCCATTTGGGAAATAACTCTAAATTTGCTACTAATTCAAAAAGTATATTTGTCTCCTCTACACATCGCACATACGTTGTTGCTTCTATCATAGAAGTCACTGAACTTGGTGGACCAAGGATTTATCCTACGGGGTTGTTTATCTTTTTATTGGACCTTCTAGTTTAGGAAATGTCTGCAGTGGGGGATGCTTAGTAGGCTGACATATGGAAAATGGAAAGAGCAGTATGCCCTATAGCTGCACCAGTGTTCATTCCTCTTCCGGCCACAGCTGGCTGCAGGCTGACCACAGGATGGAAAAGATTTAGGGATAAACACATGCTAGTTGGGGCACCTGGGTGGCTTAATCTGTTAAGCATCTGCCTTTGGCTCAGGTCATGATGGAGCCCCGCATCGGGCTCCCTGCTCAGTGGAAAGCCTGCTTCTCCTTCTCCTTCTGCCTGCTCCTCTGCCTACTTGTGCTCTCTCTCTCTGTGTCAACTAAATAAATAACATCTTAAACAAACAAACAAATAAATAAATAAATGCTCGTTGGGCATAGCTTTCTGGATTCATACCATAGTCATTTTCGGAGGAAAAAGGGAAAGCCATCCTTTCCTTTCTGGAAAGATGGTGACTATACTTGTGATGAGCACTGAGTAAGAATTTATGAATCTAGTTATATGCCTGAAACTAAATAGTACCATATGTTAATTACAGTTCAATAAAGAAAAAAGTATTGGCCTAATCCATTTCTGTGCAAGACCAATGCTCCTGGAAGAATACACTTTTATTTATTTATTTATTTTAAAATATTTTATTTATTTATTTGACAGAGAGAGAGAGATCACAAGTAGGCAGAGGCAAGCAGAGAGAGAGGGGGAAGCAGGATCCCTGCCGAGCAGAGAGCCCCATGCGGGGCTCGATCCGGGGCTCGATCCCAGGACCCTGAGATCATGACCTGAGCTGAAGGCAGAGCCTTTAACCCACTGAGCCACCTAGGTGCCCCAGAAGAGTACCCTTTTAAAGAGTCATTTCACACATCACACTTTGTTGTATAGCCAAACACAGATGTGAAAAGATTTTTTTGACATCACATGTACAAATTTTCTGGAAGACCTGACTTATTTCTATTTAGAAATACATGAAAATTAAAAAGTTTTTATCTTTACATCTGTTTGTTTTGATCTTGTTTGCACATATCTGGTTCTTTAAACGCAGGCAGTCATATCAGAGTTTAATTCACTTATCCATAGTTATTGAGTACCTCATAATGGCAAGCAATATTCTGCATCCTTTTAGACATACTAGCATTCTCTCCTGTCACTATTAGAACCTACTCAGGGGGAATATGGGTGGCTCAGTCTGTTAGGAACCCAACTCTTGGTTTCGGCCCAGGTCATAATCTCAAGGTCATGAGATTGAGCCCCATGTCAGTCTCTATACTTAGCGTTGAGTCTGCTTGGGATTCTCCCCTCTCCTTCGGCCTCTGCCTCACTCCTTGCTCATGCTCGTTCCTGTGTGCTCTCTCTCTTTTTCTCTAAAATAAGTAAGTAACTAAGTAAGTAAGTAAATAAATAAAATCTTAAAAAAAAAACCTGCTAAGAATTAGCTTAAGAATTTCAAGGGTAGGGGCGCCTGGATGGTTCAGTGGGTTAAAGCCTCTGCTTTCAGCTAGAGTCAAGATCTTGAGGTCTTGGGATTGAGCCCCACATTGGGCTCTCTGCTCATTAGGGAGCCTGCTTCCCCCTCTCTCTCTGCCTGTCTCTCTGCCTACTTGTGATCTCTTTCTCTCTGTCAAATAAATAAATAAAATCTTAAAAAGAAAAAAAAGAATTTTAAGGGTGATGACCAAGACCAAAACTTATCAGTGCGACAAAAATGAGCGTCTCCCTGCTCACCCCATGCTAACCAAGGATTAGGAGGGGCACAAAGATCCTCCATAGGAGAGAGAAAGAGAGAGAGACAGCAAGAGAGGGAATACAAGCAGGGGTAGTGAGAGAGGGAGAAGCAGGCTTCCCACAGAGTAGGGAGTCCAATGCGGGGGCCCAGTCCCAGGACCCTGGGATCATGACCTGAGCCGAAGGCAGACACTTAATGACTGAGTCACTCAGGTGCCCCAAGTTTACAGTTTCTATACAGATATAGAATGCATGAGAGATCCAGATTAGTGTGAATAATAGGCTCATTGTTAGAGTATTAAGTTACTAGATAAAACTATGTGTGTATCATTGACATGCCATACATGGATAAACTCAGGTTTATAAGAATATGATTGCATCAATGTCCTTTTCCCTATTCCTTTTTTGTTTCATTATATGAATACTCAAATTCAAGCCAATATTTTTAGCCATCACCTAAGATCTCCTTGACTTTTTTAGTAATGCAACTAAATTTAGAATGGATTTAGTTATTTGTGTCTTTAAAGAGCACCATTACCTTTTTTTCACTGAAAACCCAGCAGACCTATGAAACAGGCTTACTTGCACAAATGCATACCTAGACCTCTTGAGCCACAAGTAGAATATAGGTTTGCATTAGGTAGTGTAAATGGAGCTATAATTGTAACTGCACATTCTTATTTGTTGACTGGCTCATCATCAACACTAACAAATGGTAGGACCTGGAAAACCTAAAGAGAACAGATGGCTTGAAAAAAATGTTTCCTGTCTCGGAGTACTTGGGTGGCTCAGTTGGTTATGCAGCTACATTTGGCTCAGGTCGTGATCCCAGGGTCCTGGAATTGAGCCCCATATCAGGGCCCCTGCTCTGCAGGGTGTCTACTTCTCCCTCTCCCTTTGCCTGCTGCTCTGCCTACTCGTGCTCTCTGTCAAATAAATAAATAAATAAAATCTTAAAAAATAAAAAGAAATGTTTCCTGTCTTATTGAAAATAGTCCAGTTTCTTGGTGGTTAAGACTAAGTTCTGGGGGCGCCTGGGCGGCTCAGTGGGTTAAAGCCTCTGCCTTTGGCTCAGGTCATGATCTCGGGGTCCTGGGATCGAGCCCTGCATCAGGCTCTCCCCTCAGCGGGGAGCCTGCTTCCCCCTCTCTCTCTACCTGGCTCTCTGCCTACTGGTGATCTCTCTCTCTATCAAATAAATAAATAAAATCTTTAAACAAAAAAAAAAGACTAAATTCTGGTCAGATGTCCCTACCTCATGCTCAGTGCTACCGGATTATGAGCTGTTTCATGGCTGGGTGAATATTATATTTAATTTTTTTTTTTTAAAGATTTTTTATTTATTTGACAGAGAGAAACACAGCTAGAGAGGGAACACAAGCAGAGGGAATGGTAGCGGGAGAAGCAGGCTCCCTGCCGAGCAGAGAGCCCGATGTGGGGCTCGATCCCAGGACCCTGGGATCATGACCTGAGCCGAAGGCAGACGCTTAACGACTGAGCCACCCAGGTGCCCCTATATTTAATTCTTGATTTTACTGTCCAGTACAGCTTTGCATAGACCTAGATATTTGCTAAGAATGCATAAAATCCAACTCTACGCTTTAATTTCAACTTGGAGAGGAAACCTATAAGGAGCAGTTACTTGTGTGTGATGTTTATCCTATACTGGGTTAGTCATATTGCTAGGCATCTTTAGTTACTCTTGCTGGTTTTTGACCCATATCTCCCGGGACACTGACCCCTGGGTCTTCAGGGTTTCAGTCATGCATCTGTGGATCCACTGCTATTCATCTGGGCTCCAAGTCTTTACCTCACTTAATGAATATTTGGATCCAAAGCTGCATCTCCATTCAGTCTCCAAAGATATCTCTGATTTATGTAGTGCTTTTAAAATCAAAATGGATTTATTAATTTCTTCCTTTAAGGACACTGTTCTTTTATTAGTAAGAGAATCCTTGCTATTTGCTCCTATATCATGCTAAGCCTCCATTCACCAAAGAACTTGAAAGGAGGAAAAACCTTAAAAATAACCCACATCTGCAAGCAACTCTTATTTTGAGACAAAGGTTTTGCGGCCTGGAGAGTTGGCAACTTGTACAGTTGCACACAGTGAGTTGGAAGTGTAGCTAAGATCTCTTTCTCCACGCATCATAGGCTTCCTCTGTTCCTTCAGCATGGCCATCTCTGTCTCAGACCTTACTACTATCTCTATTTCTCAGATGCCAAAACTCACTTGATCGCCTCAATGAAGCTGGGACAACAGGCAGAAATCAGCTCAGTTCAGGCAAACCATGATGAATGATCATCTTCTATGGATATCTCACTTGATCTTAGCCAAAAGGCCGAGAAGCGATTCTCTATGGATATCTCAAACTCAGCATGTAACATAGAAGGAATTTTGTTTCAAACCTTTGTCCTGTATTCTCTACTTTCTTTGTTAGACCACCACCATCTAATCATCCAAGCAGTAAACCTGACAGTTATCTCTGGCTCCTTTTCATCTTTTTCCCCCTTGTCTTCACCTCATTCCTCTGACTTCACCTCCTGACTATCACTTGAATGTATCTGTTGATATATTTACAATGAGTTAATCAATAAGGCTTACAAAATATTGAAAAATTGAAATTCATGTAAATGTAAGATGTTATTTTTTTTGTCAATTTAATTTTATTCAAAATCTGTATTTCAGATGCTTTGTATTAACTCCTGGTCCCCCAAGGAGCCTGGGGGTAACAATGGTCTCCTGTTGGCCTGGCGCCATCAGACCTTCATGATCAGGTGATTGTATCAACATACACCCTTTCCTCCCTGACTTGTCTAATGTCATCTAGGTAGATAAAGGTAATTGCAAACAGCTAGCTTGATATAGAGAAGAAAAGCCATCTCTCAGTGGGCTTCCTGGTATTTTGTTTGCCTGCCTCTCTTGTCTTCTCATTTAAGGCCCTCTGGCCTCATTCCCTAGACTACTCTTTACAGAATAATCTAGCTTTCCTTATGCAACAGGAACATACAATAAATACTTTTCCTCCCATATAAACTCTGTTTTTATCCTCTGTCGGGTGTTCAAGCCCCTCTGAGGCTGGTTTCTCACATCCATGCAGTTGGTATTCCAGCATTTCTCAGCACACATAGTTCGCTTCAGGCTCGCAGCCCTGCATGTTTCCTTGTGCCCGTGACATTCTTACTTCTACCCTATCAGTTTTGCACTTGCAGCCTCCTCTTCCTGCGTATCTGGATGGTTTTTCTTGACATTTAAAAATCTCATTCATTTCTCAAGCAGCAACTCAAGTAACTCTGTCTTTAGAAAGGATCCTGGAGAACTTGAAGCCAAATTAATTCCTCTTCTCTCTGAACTCCCATAAATGTTTACTCAGGCAGCTTGTTGTAGATGGAAAAAGCAAATGGCTTGTGTTAGAGATTCCTAGATTTGAATACTGACTCTGACACTTATTAGCGGTGGGCAGATTATGCTATACATCAAATCCCTCATGTGTAGAATAATATGCAACTCAGAGTCTTGGTTCTAAAATAAAAAGTCTATTCTTTAAATTACCATGTCTCCTATGAACTCTTTGAGTGCAGGAAACATTTCTGATGTTCCAGGTCTTTGGTCAGACTCAGTGAGTTCTCAGTGGTTGACTTGTTGATTGATATCCAAGCAGATACAGAATTTGCACATTAACAGCTTAAGCCACCAAAGGTGTTTCAATCGGAGTAATAGTACTTGTAACTAAATTCGATTTCTCTTTGTAAATTCTAACTGCTTATAATCCTTTGCATTAATTATGCAATACCCTATCTGCTCCCTTATCCTTTCCCCTAGCTGTATATTCCTGTTACGTTTTTCACTGTCGCAATGGTTATCTCACCCTAATTCTAACTGAGCATGACCAATCTAAATGCAAAATATTTTTGATATTTGAATCCTACCAATCATAGGATTTGTCCCTGTCATAGAAAGAGTAAGAGACGTGAATGGCTGAAATCCAATCACAGCATTGCCATATATAGCTTTTCCTAAATCAAATCACATTTCACAATTTTTAGTTAAGCTTCTGTTAAAGCAATTGCTATAGAGGAAGGAAATAACAATAATAGAATGTGTAACTGATTTGAAGTTACCTTATTTTGGTCGTATTGGAAACTCTGGGCTTTCTGAGTCAGTGTTTATGAAGATACTTTTATCTATCACTGTGGCTATTCTATATAAAATGGGTGACTCTGGGCTAGTACTTATTGCTAGGTAGCTATGGTCAGGAAAGGGAGACTGAGCGCTACCTGCTGTTGGCATGAATGAGTGTGTGTGTGTATGTGTGTGTTTTATGTGACATGAATCATTGTCTAGCAAATAAGAATCTACTGTCGAAAACAATAAAATCTTGCATCAGTGAAAGATAGGAAAAAAAGCAACTAAAATCTTATTGTTACCAAAATAATAATAACAAAACAACCATCTCAGACTCCCTGCTCTAGTTTCTGGGACTTCTCCCAGGAGAGGCAATTATTATTTGTATTGATTTTAGTTTGCAAGCCAGCTCTCTAATGTGCCAATGGATAGCCCCAAACTAGTAAATAATTACATATTATACAAAAATACTGTGTCTTTTTACTGTAAGCTTCACAGCCCCAGAGCAAATTAATCTTCTCACTGTATGCTCTGTTACCTACAGTAAATATATCACAAAATATAGCAGAAAGGGAGAATAAAACCTTCTGATTACCAGAAGAAAACTGTCAACAAGTAAGTCAGATTACTATTAAGTGGAGGCATGCCCTATGTCCCCACATCTAGAAAACATACTGTAGGAAGTAGGCATAAGTTTGCTTTTATGTACATTTTTGTTCCATGAAGAACTTTATTAGAAAATAAAGTAATTTTAATAAAGTAGTAAAAGTAACATAGAAACTGCATTATTCCTTTTGTCATTTTTTATCAGCAATAATAATTGATCAAAATGACTTCATTTTTCCTGCGGAAGATATAAAAACATAACTTCTATGTGTCCATTTTTCTTTCTTTCCTTTGATTACAAAACAAAGTTTCTCTTTTTATTCAGTGCTAGCCTCTCCCACCCTGGTCTTTCCTTTTTTTCTGTTCTCTACGCCCTCTCATGTCAAGTGTGTTTCCATACCACACCCTCTCTTTGCATCATAAGTTGCCTTCTTTTTCCCACCCACCCGAGGCTTAGTCTTCCCATCTTGGCCAGTGGCACCAACACCTACTTAGCCATCCAGTCCCAAACCCAAGAGTCGCCCTTGACTCATCACTTCCACCATCTTAGATCACTTCCACCATCCCCAGCTCTTCAGAGAACCACCTTGTCTCATCTTCCAGCTTAATGATACCTCCTTAAACTTTACCAGATACCATTTCAAAATTAGTCCTTTCATAGCCCTCCACTGTTACTCTCACTTAGGCCCCCAGCTTCATTTCCATTATGGCACTCATTAAAAATTATAATGATCTGGTTTTGCTATTTGATTTCTCATCTGTCTGGCTGTCTGTTCCCATTTGAATGTAAGCCCCTGGAGAGAAGGGACCTTGTCTTTTTTGTTCATGGTCTTCAGTATCCAGAACAGTACCTAGTACACTCAGAACTTCAAGCTCTGGTTATGAATTGCACCCCTAGAGCTTTTCAACATGGCATGTCTGAGTACATGTCTCTTTGGTTGACCTGGTATAATTTTTTGCATGTGCTCTGGATTTGTACTCAAGCTGAATCTTTTCTTTCCTTTAGTTTTACCAGCATAATGAGCTTGCCATTGTATAGACAGAGAGAGCCACAAGAGGTCTGCAGAAATAGATACCATTTTAAAATCTGAAAAGTCTACACCCTAAGAGGGAGAGTGGATTTGAAAAGAATGACTAATTCCTATGACGTTGTTAGATCTATATAGTTAGAGCCAGAGAAACAAAAAATTTGATTCAATAATATAGCAGTCTAGGTGGAAGTTTGCAAAGTTCTATAAAAAAATAGCAGAATCAGGTAAGGATGTGACTCAAGCATAGGAAAATGAGTTATATTACCACCCTCCTTCCTTAATTTAAGGACTCTAAGATAAAGTGCCTAAAAGCAAAAGTCAGCCTGAAAGTTGGGATTGTGGAAAAAAATTATTTTAGATATTTTTAGCTCCAGACCTCATATTCCTGGCCTTATATGACTCTAAGCCTTGGAGAATACACATAGGGTAATGTAATCGTTTCCTTAACATCCATAACCATAGGAAGATTTAGGATTAAACATATATTTTTTTAATAGAATCATACATATAGTATTAATATTTTTGGGCTAAGAAAGATTTTTGTCCAAATTTATATTTTGGCTGGTTGTAGTATTAAAGAAAATTTGGCTTTTTCAAGTAAGTAATTAACCTTGTGATTCTAATTTAAAATATGCCATTGAATAATTGCCTTGTAATTTACTAAAATTATGTATTATATGTATTGGGAAACAAAATAATTTAAGATCACCATATTTATAGTTTTAATTTTGCTGGTTTTACGGAAAGCATTAAGGGAAATTTTATAAGTTAGCCAAAGTACTTAAACAGGAAATTAAATATATTAAATTTATGAATGCAATTTAAAATATTGATGGTGTGAAGTTTGTGAGACCATTGTTAAAACTTGCTGGAAATATAAGTAGAATAAAAATATTTGTATGTTGGTGGCAGCCAATGAGAAGGCAGTTCTTGCGGACTTTTTTAACGATTTTGAAGATCTGTTTGATGATGAAGATATCCAGTGAGATGCCGTCCGGCGGTGCATGTGGTCGTGTGTGTTACGAGGTGGTGTGGCGCAGCTCCTCTGAGGACTGTTTCAGATGGTCCTAACTCGCGGACGTTACTTGAAATTAGGAGACGGTTACCTAGGAAGGGGAAGGATGGTGTTAACTACCTGCATGAGGCCTGCTAGTCTCTGAATGTGACCAACTTCTGTCCTTCAATTAAAAAGCAATGCCATCAAAAAAAAAAAAAATTTGTATGTTGGATCTAAGGCATAAGGGCAAAACAGGGCTTTGACTATTGGATCAAACCACTAAATACTATTTTTTAGACTCTAAAAATTACCTTGGAGACATCAAGTCTACTGAAATTTATGGCAAAAAGACATTTGCACTGATCAGAGAGTTTCTTGAATTAGAAAGGCTAGCTAGCCAAAATAAGTCACGTGTTTAGGTTGGGAAGTGTATCAGATAGTGAGAAGTAGGTATAATAAGAGATTCTCAATTTGAGTCTTAGCTGAAAGACACCCGCCACAGGACAGGGCCAACTGGCAGCTATAAGGGGGAACCCATGGTAAATTTCCTGCTGATTGCTAACCGCTTATTTGCCTTTCTGTAACTGCCTTGCTGCAATGCACCCCACTCCCCTTCGGTCGACCAAGGTCGACCAACCGTCGCCTAGGTAACAGAGAAAGATAGTCAACCCCAACCTTGGGGAGAACAAAGGAACAGGCCACTTCCCCAATCCAAGGATCTGTGCGGCCTGGCACGTATCTCTCACTAGCCCAAATTAGGACATGTACCTCTCCCTAAAATGATTGGTGGAAATATGCGACTCAGTGTAAAATGTTTGGCTGCCTATGTGCAGACCCCAATGTGGTGTCTTAAAACTATTGGCTACTAATGCACGGGTTTTGCTGTAACAGATAGTAACATTCTATATAAGGTCCCCCGAGGGGGGGCTTGGGGCTCTCAGCTGCAGACTGGTTTAAGGTCCCGCTGTGAGCCCAAGCCGGCTTGAATAAACACCCTTTGCATCTTGCAGAGAACGTCTCTTGGTGTCCTCCGTTCGTTCGCCGCAGGCTTCTTAACCCTTTCATTAGCCTTTGAATTTTGTTCACTGTGGTAGTGTTGTCTGCTCTCAAGTAGCCTATAGACAAGTAGAAAGTTTCTAAGTTTATAACATCTCTCATGAACAACTGAATGTCACAAGTACTCTGTCCGTCTTTCATCCTTCCAAAAAACTTACAATATTGGTACTCTTATTCCCATTTTTAAATAAGTTAAAATAAATAAATGGTTTATCTTGTCATTCAAGATTACATGTCAATTCATGTAAAAACAAGATTCGAACCAAAGACTTTATCTCTGAAGCTCTTGCTCTTTTTACTTAACCCAGTTTACTAATGTGTTAATGTGTTATTAGGCAGGGTCGCTCCAAATATGATCAGCCTTTATTGTATGACAATGCCTTGACCTTGTAGTATCAACTACTAGACACCCAGGCAGGTAAATCGGTGAACTTTTCTAGGGTGAAAGAATGAGAAAAAGAGAAATGGCTTTTATCTTTCCTCAAATTGTACCAAGTGGGCAGATGCTTAAGCAACTTATTTGCTGGATTTGCATTGCGTTTTGTTGTTGTTTTTGTAATTTTTTTAAAAACCAGGGTCACAACCACTGTACTCTGACAATGATGTGTAAAATTATGATGGCAATTAATTTAGATCTTTAGAAACTTCTGTAAATCCTGTGATATTGTGGGAGATAATTTCAGTCCTTTTTATTATATTACAGATAAACCAGTTAAGGTGTGTGCACGCGTGCGTGTGTGTGTGTGTGTGAGTGTGTGTGTACATGCGTATGTGTTTTCCAGTCTTTTGTGAAATCTGTATTAGCAAGAAAATGTGAGGTTGGCATTCAGTCCATTGTGGTCAGCCATCCATGTAGATTGGGATTTTGGCCTTTGTTTGGAACAGGGCAAAGAGTAACTGGCATTTCCAAGGTTTTCCTGGTTGGGTCCTGACCTGTTGAAGAGAGTCAGCTGTATGCCTCTTATTTTTCTGGAACTGCAGGAGGAGACTGATTAGATTCTCAGCCTTCTCTTTATTCAATTTAAATCATGAGTAATGAATAATAAGGTGTTTTTATTAATGCAATGACAAAACTCAAAGCCCAGATCATTTGTGTTGGACACACTGTTGCCCTCAACCAGGACTAAGTTGGGAAGACACTTATGTGGGTCAGCTTATGTGGGTCACAGACACTTAGGTGGGTAAGCTTGCCAGAGTTTTCTGGCCACAGCACCTCAAGTATAGTGAAGCTCATGTTCAGATCAACATAGAGGCTGGTCCTGTTGAGTAGTCATATACTGAGTCTGTGTGGTAACATCCCCTACATGTATTATTTCTTCAGGAGAGAAAGGAGTCATTTTTTACTTTACTCTGGCTTCTGGTTGATGTAAAATGCAACTCTGACTTTAGTGATAGTGGCATTGTATAAAGCTGGGAGACATGAAAAATGACAGAGGTGACAGAAACTTTAAGGAGTGGGACTGGATTTTACCCACCAATGTTCCAATAGTCCACACCTGGTAAATAGTGTAAGGCAGTGGATAAATGCAGATTCTATCAGCACATTACCTGGATTCAAATCTTAGTCCAACTGTGCCTGGGTAGCTCAGTGGGTTAAAGCCTCTGCCTTCGCTCAGGCCTGTGGTCCCAGGGTCCTGGGATCGAGCCCCACATCGGTCTCTCTGCTCAGCAGGGAACCTGCTTCCCCCTCTTTCTCTCTACCTGCCTCTCTGCCTACTTGTGATATCTCTCTCTGTGTCAAATTAATAAATAAAAAATCTTAAAAAAAATCTTAGTCCAGCCACTTATTAGCTGTATGACCTTTAAATATACACACACACACATCTATATTTTACATTTTTATATTATAGAAATATATACCATATAAATGTACCATATATTATTTAATATATACACCATATTTTGCATGTATTATGCATTATTATATTAATATATTATATATTATTATATATATTTTATATACATGGTATTGTCTTCACCTGGAAGAAACTACCTAAAATTTGTGTGAGTTCTGGGAAAGGATTGCTAGCTTAGGATGCACTCAGGTAAGTGTTGCTGCAGATTTTGTAAACAACTGAAGACATACTGAGGAGAAAGGCGTGACTCAGCTAGCTGGGAGTTATCTCTTTACAATAAATTTACTACCAAACATGATTCCTAATTTGCTTTATTTATGTATTAGTTTGGTTTTGAATTCACCACCTTGATAAAGATTATTGCAATTAGGGGAAGAGAAAAAATATATATATAAGTAGGAAAATATTGAACAACCAAGTTTTCTAAATCATCTAATATATGGGTATATGTTAGGTGATTTAGAGAAATTGGTTGTTTACTATTTTCATGCTTTAATATAGAATTATAAATAATAGAATAGGAAAGCATATACTTTAGTCTCTCAGTTCTCTCTTAAGCATGTGTAGCATAAGGCTTATTCTTGGTCCAAATAAGTAGTGCCCTAAGCAGCAATGTCATTGTCACCTAGGGATTTATGCAAAATCTTAGGTCACAACTCCAGAACTACTGCATCAGAAGTACTGAGGGTAGAGCTAGACTATCTGTGTTTTGACAAGTTCTGAGGGTAATTCTGATACCTGCTGAAGCCACTGACCTAAATTTTCTTAGTTAACCAGCATTCTGGCTATTGTTGACTTTTTATCCTTTTATCCAACTTTTATCCACTAAGAACAGTCATCCTCTGAAGCAGTAATGTCCAAAATGAGGTATATGTAAGATAATCCAATGGAGTATGGGAAAAAATACTGAAATTGCAACTTACATACTTATTTTGCCCTATTTTATTTTATATTTTGTGTATATATTATAATGTCCAAAATACAAACAAAAACATAAATATATAACATTTTATATATATATGTGTGTGTGTGTGTGTGTGTGCTTAAATAATTAACTACACTTTCTGTTGGAAGGATTATTAATTTTCTTTTAACAGGATGTGGATTTAAACAGTTAGGACACCATTGTTCTGAAGAATACATGCAGTTATGAGTCATATTCTGAGCATCACAGAGATCAAAGTGGAAAAGGAAACCAAATTACAGTAATATTATTCAGCTCATATTTTCAGGTTACAGTTAAATTCTAGTTAGATCTCTATGCACTTATAGGCATTCTTACACTGCAGATAGTCAGTTCTTATCACAATTAAAACTGATTAGTTTATTACAGAATGAGTAATGATTATTGCCCGGGCTTTCCCCTCAAATGAAATGAATGACCTATATTTTGTTAAATTCTATTGATTAAAGAAATTCAACAAGATATGTTTGAGTAGAAAATTACAAACGCCTTTTGCTAGAATTAAAAAGCATCAAATTAAATATAAAAGCAGAATTGGCATTTTTTTAAATTAATTTTTATTAACATATAATGTATTATTTGCCCCAGGGTACATGTCTGTGAATCGTCGGGCTCACACATTTCACAGCACTTAACAGCACATACCCTCCCCAATGTCCACAACCCAGCCACCCCATCCCTACCCACCTACACCGCCCCCCCAACCCCCCGGCCACCCTTAGTTCGTTTCTTGAGTCTAGGAGTCTCTTATGGTTTGTCTCCCTCCCCATCCCTTCCTGTTTCATTTCTCTCCCCCACCCCCCCAAACTCCCGCCTTGCCTCTCAAGTTCTTCATATCAGAGAGATCATGTGATACTTGTCTTTTTTGAAGAGAAACAAGCATTCGCTATGGTTTGCCTTATTCTGGGAATGCTGGGCAAAACCTGTGCTTCTGGGGCACCTCAGTGGCTCAGTCAGTTAAGCATCTGCCTTCGGCTCAGGTCCTGATCCTAGGGTCCTGGGATCCAACCCTCAGTCAAGTCAGGCTCCCTGCTCAACAGGGAGCTTACTTCTCCTTCTCTCCACCCCCTGCTTGTGCTCCTCTCTTTCAAATAAATAAAATCTTCTAAAAAGAACAAAAGACAAAACAAAACGAAAACCCAAAAAACAAACAAATAAACAAAAACAAACCTGTGCTTCTATTACTTCTTGCAGTTAAATGACTTATTATTTTGTTTATTATATATATTATATATATATATTATATATATACTTCCAGACAAGGATAGGGGAAGAAATATATGAATTTCATGTTAATAAATTAGACTCTGCGCTATTATCCTAGTAATAGATATGGAATAGGCTTGAAGGTATGGGATACATTAGAAATATCTGCCTTTCGTTCCACCCAGTAACATTTATGGTTGACTGTAGACTATGTAAATGATACTTGTCCTTTGACTCCCTGAAATTTGTACTCCATATAATATTTCTTGAATTATTTTTATAGTTTCTCAAGACATTCTTCTGGATAAAATAGAAATATATGGAATGATACATGCCCCCATAAATGGCTTTAGGACTTCGTTAAATAACTTAAGGGTTATTGGACAGAAACTGGCCTTGATGAATTATTTCTTGAAATAAAATCCAGAGACGGTGTAAAACATTACTGAGAGAAATCCAAGACTTAAATAAATTCATGTATTCACATTCCTGAATTCTTATTCAATATTATTAAGAATTATTTTCTCTCAACTTATAAATTCTGAGAAAAGTTGCTAGAATGTTAGGGAAAGACTTTCTTCTTTAGCCGTGATTACAAGTGGCCCCCAGAACTGTTTTATACTAGTTCAGTGGATCAGTGAGGAGGAGATGGACACACAGGGATGAACGCCACATGATGAGGGAGAGAGATTGGAGGTTTGTCGCTGCCAGCCAGAGAATGCCCAGGACTGCTGGTGGCCGCCTCTAGAAGCTAGGAAGAGGCAAGGAAGGATTTTACCAAGTCACAGAGGGAGCATGGATTTATGGACCCCTTGATTTTAAACTTTTAGCTTTGAGATCTGTCACAGAATAAATTCCTATTGCTTTAACCATCCCAGTTAGTGGTTTTTTTTTTTTTTTTTTTTTACAGGAGGCCTACTAACTAATACACTTGGGTTTTAATATTGGACAAACTTAGGAGATTAGAAAAATACAGTTTCCTTTTTTTTATTTTTTAAATAAATGTGCCATTGTATTTTTATTTCAGATATTGAGCAGCAGTCTCTTTTGACATTTCAATGCAATCACATTCAAAATCCCAGCAGACTTTTTAGTAAAAATTGACAAGCTGACTTTAAATTTTATATGGAAATACAAAGAACCTAGAATAGCCACATAGTTATGGAAAAGGAAAACAAAATTGGAGGATCAGTTGTTAAAAAGCTACACTATTCAGATGTGGTATAAGAATAAACATTTTTTAAATAGATAAAGGAAGGGGCACCTGAGTGGCTCAGTGGGTTAAAGCCTCTGCTTTGGCTCAGGACATGATCTCAGGGTCCTGGGATCAAGCCCTGCATCGGGCTCTCCGCTTGATGAGGAGCCTGCTTCCCTCTCTCTTTGCCTACTTGTGATCTCTCTCTCTCTCTCTGTCAAATAAATTAATAAAATCTTTAGAAAAAATAAAAAATAAATAGATAAAGCGAATACAACAAAGGGTACAGAAATAGACCCACAGTTACATGGTCAGTTGATTTGGGGCAAAGATGCCAAGGCAGTAAATGTGAAAAAATAATCTAGCAGTAACATTGCTAAGTATTTACCCAAAAGAAATGAAAACATTCATCCACAAAAAGATACATGACTTTTGCAGCACCTTTATTCGTAATAACCAAAGACTGAGGAGGTGAGAATGTCCCTAATTAAGTAAATGGATAAACAAAATGGGCTGTTTTCCTATACTGAAATAATATTCCACAAACAAAATGAATCGACTGCTGCTATTCATGGATACATCTTATAGAAATCATGTTGAATGGAAGAAGTTAGATACAATGTTGTTCATACTCTGTGGTTCCATTTGTATAAAGATCTAAGGCAGTGAAACCTAATTTATGATGATTGAATTAGATCAGTGGTTGCTTAGTACCGAGGTGAGTCAGTATTGATTGCAAAGAGGTGACAGATGTTCTCTGTCTTGGTTGGAATGGTGGTTATTCAACACATACATTTGTCAGAACTTATTTATTAATCAGTACACTTAGAATTCTCTTTTAATGAGTGTACATTATAGCTCAGAAAAGTTAAAAATGTCTCGAGAGAGGTCACTTCTATTTTTCCCCAATTAGATGTGATATAATTAATTTAGTTGAGCTCAATCAGAATTTTTTAAATAGCTTAGGTGACACTAAACTAGAAAACACCAGAAAGCACCACACATAGTAAGTCTATTTTATGTAACCCTTGTTTTATGTTTGTGTGTGTGTCTCTATATGCTTTCTTGGTCACACAGTAAAATATTTCTTACTGTAAATCATAGAACAATTTTTTGAAATACTCTGCTTTAGGGCAGTATAATAAATCCAATCCTATTCAATATTTATCATCGATCTGGATGAAACTACATAACCTTTATCATATTTACTATAGGCACAAAGCTGTCAGGCATAGAATGCATTGGTGGTCAACAATTTAATTTTTTTAGGTATGGATACCCAGTTTGAGTGAAAGTGTAAGAAATTGCACATACACACTCTGCTGATGGAAATGTGATTTGATATAGCCATCTTGGAGGGCAGTTTGGAAATATGTATTAAGATCCGTTTGGGAAGTTTGATTCAACTGACCTACCTTCAAGCTCATTGTTTCTTTCCTCAGCTCTGTCCAGTCTACTGATGAGCCCATCAAAATAATTCTTCATTTCTACGAAGTATTGTTAGTTTCCTTTTGATTCATAGAGTTTCAATCTCTGCTTACATTACCTATCTTTTCTTGCATGTTTTCCACTTTTTTGGTCAGAGCTCTTGCATATTAAGCATGGTTATTTTAAATTCCTGGTCTAATAAATTTCAAAGCCTCTGCCGTATCTGAATTTTTTTGTTGTTTCTCTGTCCCTTCAAATAGTGTTTTTTCTGGACTTTTAGAATAGCTTCTAGTGTTTTCTTAAAAGCCATGCATGATATATTGAATAATATTAACTGATTAATTAAATTCATTAAATAGGCCTTTAGTGGGAGGGTTTATGTTAATCTAGCTGGGATTTTGTCTGTCTTTAATGTCCGTTTTAATGGTAAATATGGAAAGCTGCGATTTCCTGCTTTCTGGTTTTGTTTTAGATTTATTTTTGAGAGAGGAAGCATGAGCAGGAGGGGCAGAGGGAGAAAGAGAGAGAATCTCAAGCATCAAAGAATCTCAAGACTCTAACTAAATACTGAGAGTAACAGGGGGGTGGGGCTCAATCCCACAACCCTGATATCACCACCTGAGCCAAAACCAGGAGTTGGATGCTTAACCCACTGTGCCACCCAAGTGCCCTGATTTTTTTTTTTTCCCTCCCTTGCTGTCCTTAGGTTTCCCTAGAGACTTTTTTAAAAAACTAGAACCCACACCTTCTAGTTATTTTGGCTGGAATCCTCTATTATACAGAAGCTTTGGTGAGGTATAGGGGGAAGGGATGCAGTCTATAATCTTACGATTAGGTCTTTTTTTTTCCCCCCCAGATATGTTTATTTTATTTTTTCAGTGTACCAAGATTCATTGTTCGTGTACCACACCCAGGGCTCCAAGCAATACGTGCCCTCCTCAATCCCCATCACCAGGCTCCGCCAAGCCCCCATCCCCTCCCCTCCAAATCCCTCAGTTTGTTGCTCAGAGTCCACATAATTAGGTCTTAATCCTTCAGTGAGTATCTCATTGTATCTCACACTTCCTTTAGTTCTTCCCGATCAGTGACAACCACCGCAGAGATAAGGCAAGAAGACTTCTCTGAAAGGTGATTTGGGATCAATACTTCCACTAGATTTGTCAAACCTTCATGGAAGTGCTTTGCTCTGAGACTCTTCCACTCACCCTCCTGTCCTTCCCTCTCTCCTTTAGAAGAGCAAGAGGATCACGTTATCTGACAGCTCTCCTGGCCTCTCTCAGGTCCCTTCCCATGTCCCTTCACAGGTATGTCTTTTAAAATAATCTCTTGGGTTTTTAGTCATGCTTTGGCATCTGCTTCTCAGAGGACTTGAACTAATATATCTATTCATGTTAAAATATACAGATGAATTACAGTGCTAATACAGATGAATTAGAGTACTAATGGGTTTTTAAAACCAAACATCAAAATTCAAAGTCAGTTTGTACTTTTGGTTAGGTATTTGACATTTTAATTGAAGATCCTCAGAATTAAAAATTTATTTTTTCTTCTGCTAAAGGTACATTTTCAGGAAAAGTTTTTTAACAGACTGTGCTGTTCTAACCAACAGGTTCTCCTCAAATGCTCATGAAGTAATATAGTACTTCTTATAAGTAAACTATGTAATATCTAAATTACCTCTCTTCTACTTATTAATGTTCTCTCTGTATCTTGTGCAAGCATTCTGATGGACTCAATGAAGCTTAAATGGAGCTAATGTTAAATGACAGTCTCTGAGGTTCTGGCTACAGTTCTTGTTATCAATAAGCAAACAATCATTTAGCATGTGCTCTGCTGGGAATCATTTTGATCAACTTAAAAGATTAGATTAACTTAATGAGAGACTAATTTCTCAGGCTAATGAGATGAGTTTCAAATACTAGGGTATCACTATTTAACTTCTTTAACATTGAATGATATTTTTCCTACAATCTAATAAGTAAAAGAGCCCCAAGCTGTGTAACTTACCAACTTTACCAATTTAACCCTGAGGAGTAGCATCTCCTTCCAGAATTCAGAGGTATTTTATCTCTATCTTGATCTTATTTCCCCTTCTGCCATTAGCTATGGCCATTGGGGCATTTCTCTTCTCTTGTCATAGGTAAGTGAGGATGAATATCAGTAAACTCCAAAGGTGATCACATACTTTGTGCAATTAACATACATTTCTTTGATTTGCCAACCCTTTATAAGCAAAACATTAAATTTAAAACTTTATGATGAATTTAGATTACTCATATTTTTGCTTCTTTTTAATCTTTCCTAGGCATAACCAGGTGGTAGACAATTAAATCTTTATGTAGATTCCTCATAGGTTCTTTTTTTTTTTTTTTAAGATTTTATTTATTTATGTCAGAGAGAGAGAGAGCAAGTGTGAGTGAGCGCACAAGCAAGAGGGAGCAGCAGGCAGAGAAAGCAAAGGGAGAAGCAGGCTCTGTGCTGAGGAATGAGTCCCACATTGGGCTCCCAGGATCATGACTTGAGCCAAAGGCAGCCGCTTAACTGACTGAGCCACCCAGGAGTCCCTCATCATAAGTTCTTTTTTTTTTTTTTTTAAGATTTTATTTATTTATTTAACATTGAGATAGAGAGTACAAGTAGGCAGAGCAGCAGGCAGAGGGAGAGAGGGAAGCAGACTTTCAGCTGAGCAGAGAGCTATCCCAGGACCCTGAGATCGTGACCTGAGCCAAAGGCAGACGCTTACCCGACTGAGCCACCCAGGCGCCCCTCATCATAAGTTCTTAGTAAGAACTGAACATGCTGACTTTTAGACATAAACAATCATATATATCTATCAGATATGAAAAACAAAAAATGTGCACTAGTGTGTATTAGAACTAGTGTACATTTTGAACAGTTGTAATTTTAAGGTAGTCAAGAGAAATTTTTAGAGTCTATCTATTCACTAAAATGTCTACATCATATCAATTAATCATATAAATGTTTTCTTCGAATATGTTGTAGATTTGATCATTCCTTCCAACCAGAAAATTATGAATTTCAATTATTATTACCAGATATAGTTTTCTGGAAAGTCAGATGTTGTCAACCAAAAGGGAGTGCGAAAGAAAAAAATCTATTTTAAAAGTAGAACTGGAGCCATCAGAGCAGCTTCGAAGTATGTGAAAAATCATAGCAAATTACTGAAGCTTTAGAGAATTGCTACAATCTTGGAAAAATGATGGCTAGGGCAGGGAGGATGCTTATACAGCCACAGACTGGAGTTATTTTATATGTGCATATCTGGTATTTACATTTTTAACTTTTAAAGAAATATAGTGCGGTTTTCAATATTTTAATACCATCCCTGTATTTTTATCAATATTTTCAGAAATTTTATGTATCTATTTATCTTAAAAGATTACTGTGTTCTTGAGTAATTTTAAAACCACTTTTAGATTGTAAACATTTGCCAAGAACTGCACGTCCAATTTTGTAATGAAAATTGTTAAGTAAATGTAATTAGCTTTTTAGATATTTACCATAAGTTTTACTTCCTGGAATTTTTTTTTTCACTAGACTGTATTGTCATAAGGTATTGAAATTACGAAACTAACGCTTGCCTCTTTGTCACTATTAGAGGAGGGTGAGGATTAGTTTAAAATGAGTCTGGAGAGGCCCTGCAAGGAAGAAAAAGGCTTTCTTTCATCTTAAACAGTAAAAGAACACAGTTATTTTATAGGATCTGGAATATAAGAACTATGTGATTCCTCATTTTATATTGCCGCACAGATTAGGGTTTATGGTGACAGTCATATCAAGCATCCAAGATATTGGACACTGTGGAAAGCCAATATGAGTGCTGTGTTTGCTCCCCCAGTAAAAGGAACCGATGCTTTATTCTTTAATGAAGAGAATACCTATAGAACTGTCATGTGGTCTGGTTGAAATTTTGCATGAAAATCATTTTGCTGAGGAGTAGCAAAGTCATTCTGAGTGTTAATAGGGGAAAGTAGTATTGAGATTAAGAAGATTTAACTATGTTGCATTTTATTTCAGTAATTACTTTCTTAACCATTTTTAGCTAAACCTTCCAGCTTAGTATCTGTAATTATTGCATGTATTAAAACCAGCCAAGCTGTTAAGCACACACTTAGATGTGTAGCTGCTGCTCTAATATATCACTCAATCATTTTCCATTATACCATGCAACATTAGTCACCATTATTGCAGTGTGCGGCCTTGATAAACACTTCTTGCTAAAGGAGAAAATGTCGGGAATATTGCCTAATGTTTTTTTATCTCGGAATCTACATTATGTTTCTCATGTGGTTCTCCTTGCTTCATCTGGTTCCTTTTGTTAAATTTGCACAAATTCTTAACATGAAAGTATCCCCAAATGTCTTTGTTGTAATTAGGTTGTAATTCTGAGCAGAGGTTCTAGTGACATTTAAGATCAAACTGAGGAGCCTATGGGATACCACCAACTCTGGGGAGTTTAGAAAGGGAAGAGCAGAACTAATTTATATAAGTCTGGGAGCTGATTATTTTATGCACAGCTATTTACAAAACAGAAATTTCCTCAGTTCTCCCCTTCTATTCTCTAGGTTCTATTTTTACATCACGACTGTTCAATAGCTGCTGCTTTCCTTGGCCATGGTTAAAATAAACATCTTAATGACAGTTTGCTGTGTTCAGAATATCGATGTCCACCTCTAGAAGAGCATTGCATTCGTGCTTCTAGATTTTAACCTCAACGTCTCTCTCTAAAAGATCCCACAAGTTTTAACCATTGGCAAACAGAACTCTTTTTATATCAAATTCAGCTGATGTATTTGATGAATTGACATGAGCCAATTTATGCCGGAGGGTTAAAAAAAACACACATACAAAACCATTTATTTGTCATACAAAAGGAATGTGGAACACAAACTACCCGACTTAGAAAGGCAGTAGGTGCTTGGGGTGTGCGCAGAGAGGTTCCAGCCCAGCTCCAACTGAAGAGGGCACAGGAACTCCAGCCCCGCCCAGAAGCTAGCCCGCACTCCCTGTGCCTGAGGCACCTGCTGCTCTGCGCCTTTTGTTATTCCACCGTGAACTGGAAGCTTCTGCCCCTCCTTGCGTGGAGCCTAGAAGTGTCCTTCCCTTCGTCCTCACCTGTGGCATCCTATTCGGGGGTGGAGCCTCCCTGCGGACCTCTTGACCTTTCAGAGGGGCGCCTTATGTTGGCATCTCTGCCCTCTGGCCTTAGGATCATGGCACTCCAAGTCTGCTACCCCTTTCGTGGGGGCGGCACCTGGACATCATTGAGAGCAGGTGTTCTGGCTCTTTATCGGGACGCTGCGTCGCCGCCGCAGGCTGTGCTTCCGCTCGCCCCGGAGAGTGTTTCAGTGGCTTCCTGTCTTTGCTTTGGGGTGTCCAGTCCACGGCGGAGCGGAGGTTAGTGCCTTCTCATACGGAGTGTTTTGCTTCCCTCCTGCACCTTCAGCAGAGCTGACGCCAGCCACGGCTTCCTAGTCAGTAGTGTTGGCAGAGGCTCCTTCTGTCTCAAAATTAGAAGGGAAATTAGGTTTTCACTAGCTGGCGTTGCTGCAGCCATCTCTGCGGTTCCCCGGCACATCAGACTGCCTGGGCAGGGCAAGGAAAGGGTCTCAAAAGAACCACTCTTCCCAGTGCCTTTCCGACTCTCGGACTCCACTCTCCGATCCTGCCGGCCATGTGGGAAATAGAATCAGGAGTTTTATTTTCTATTCTTAGTCTACAGATGAGGATCTGGAGAAAAGGGGATTTCCAGAAGGCATTTAGGCTGTGTTCTGCAGGAGCGGTTGAATGTAGAAGTTTCTCTTGAAATGTATCACTGGCCTGTGAATCTCTGAGTTTAGGTCCGTTCTGTGTTTTTAGTGCTTTTATTTTCTTGAATTCCACATGCTTTTCCCCTTGTCATCTGCTGATGCCCAACCCTATCTAACCTTTAGTCCTCCTTTCTTCATTAGGTTTTTATCAGTTAGGTTAGTTCACTTTAACTGTTTTTCTTTTGAGGCTTTGAATAGCCTTCCGTGTGAGGACTATACAACCTAAATGTAAAAGAATCCTCTTTAAAACACCTATGCTGACCTAGTACGACTGCATTTCTGCATTCCTGACCATCACCCAAGTGAGGGCAATGCTTCTGGTACCTGGACAATTCAGTAGGATGCACGTGGTCTGCACTCACTGATTCCCAAGTACTTTGGAGAAGAGCTCTGTGGGCATCAGCTGGAGCCACTTGCAAAATAATAGTTGTAGAGAATTTTGTTTACATCCAATCAAACAGAATCTCCTGGTTAGGTTCCCAGTATCTGTTTCTTCACAAACACTCCAGGTTGTTCTAAGTCTCAGCCACTGAGTTTAGTTTAGCATCCATATTGTGACAGGAAACTGAGTTCCACCGATGTCAGGAGAGAAGCACAAAGAAGCAGGCAACTTGTATAATATTAGGAGTTAACAGGGCGCCTGGGTGACTCAGTCGGTTAAGCGTCTGCCTTTGGCTCAGATCATGATGTCAGGGTCCTGGGATTGAGCCCCACATTGGGCTCCCTGCTCAGTGGAGAGTCTGCTTCTCCCTCTCCCTCTGCTCCTCCTGTTTTTTCCCTCTCTCTTTCAAATAAAATCTTTAAAGAAGAATATTAGGAGTTAACAGATTTGGAATGACTCCCCTCTCCCTTTTCGACACTTAGTGGTATGAACTGAAGCTCAAGTCTTAATCTCTCTAGACATTTTTCTTGGTAAAATAGAAAGAGCATTACCTACCTCACAAGATTTGTATTAGGGTTGTAGGGGATAATAAATGTAAGATGTCCAGGCCATCGCAGGTACTGACTTGATTGTGATTGGGACATTATTTTCTTTTTATGTATATTAATTGTTTTCTAAACTAGATTACAAATCACTTGAGGGTGGGGATTTGAGGGATTGTTCTCCTTTTTGATGTAACCTGTTGCTAGCTCAGGGCTGAGAACAGAGCAAATGATCTGTAGAGGTTTATTGATGTAGCTCAAAATGTCCTCTTGACCTTTCAGTATTTGGTCTCCCAACTCAAATTAGTTGGTGTCGGGTAATTCTCTTGGACCCTGACGCAAAGGCCCCTGAACTTAACATTAATGTCCTGAGCAGCTCAGGACTCTACTGAGGTCCATAGTAAACTGGCCTAAACCTGGAGTCAACTTGAAGGACAATTTGAGATTCAGATCTAGTTCATTTAAGGTTTCAGACTCATAATTTAGTCCTGCTTCAAACTGAATTTCTACAACAACCCACCTATAACTAACCTGACCAGTCTGAATTACTCTGCAGTAGAGGTGAGCTGATACTGATAAAATAAGTGCCTCATCACATTACCAAGGTCCTTATTTGTTTACATGCTCTGCACCACTAGCCTGGAAATACCCTGAGGGTGGAGTGTGTCTTTTACCCTTAGATCCTCAGTAGTATCATAGTATAAGGTACATAATAGTTTCACATGGTAACGCTAGACTTTAACCTCTTCTGGGTTGGAATGAGAAAATGTAAACTGGCCTGATTTTCCTTTGCCTCATTTGCCTTTGATTTTCACTATAATCCCGTGCATGTGTCCTTGAAGAAGTATTTCTGAGCCACATCATTGTAAGTAACTTTAAGAGTGGTAGGCACTCCTTGATTTATTTGTCATGTACTGTGCAAAATTTTTGACAAATACCTTGATTAAATACAGTTATCTTGTGAGAAACATTATCTCCCTCTTTATAGAAGAGAATGCTAAGGCCCAGGAGTTTTCAAAATCAAGGATTTAAACCTGGGTCTGCCTGAGTCTAAAGCTGTGATCTTGATCATTCTAATCTACAGCTGCCATACCCTCCTATTTTAAAATTTGATTTGAGAAGTAGATCTTTTAGTATTATATTTAATGGAGACATGAATAATTTTTATCATAAATTGTTAACAACTACATTTAAGGCAATATATAATGATTCCTAACCACTAGACATCAGAGTGAATTTTCAGGAGTGGAGTTTATACAGACCTTGACATCAAGGGGAGTACGATCTTAATGTTTTCTCCACGGCCTATTAGCTAAGTAGACATGGGCAAGTTTCATAACTTTATTTCAGTATTTGCATCTATAGAATGAGGATGATACTGATTGCAGTATAGTGCTAAGATAAGTAGATACGTGGGGTGGGGTAGGCCTTCCATATAGGGCGCACTCTCCATTCTTCTGCTCTCTACCTGGACATCCTGTAAGTTCTTTGAGTTCAGAATTTCCCAACCAATGGTATCGTTTTTTTTGTTTTTTTTTTTTTCCAGATTTCTGCTTTAACTTTTTCCTGCTAATTTGATGACAGGCATGTGGCAAATTTTATTTCAAGCTTCTTCAAAGGGAACACCTGGGTGGGTTAGTCAATTAAGCATCTGTCTTTGGCTTAGGTCATGATTTCAGGATTTTGGGATAGAGCCCCACATAGGGCTCCCTGCTCAGCGGCCGAGTCTACTTATCCCTCTCCCTCTGCTCCTCCCCCTGCTCACACTATCTCTGTCTTTCAAATAAAATCTTAAAAACAAAACAAAAAACACAAAATTTCTCTAAGGAAGGAAACCTAAGAAGATTAATTCAGAATCCCCTTAGTTGGGACATCTTACTAAAGGAAAAAAGAATGACCAGATGATGGCAATTAGTCTAGATATAAGAAACAGAGAATACATGGTTCAGTACCATCACTCTGGACTGACCATTAGCTAGATGAATAGGTAACAAGTTTCCCAGGAAGGATCTCAACCCATTAGATTTTAACAGAAAATTACTTAAGCATTTTACAAGGTATGCTAACTTTTCTTCAGGAGGAGATTGGGCACGTCATCCTGAGAAAGGTTCAGTCTTCTAAGAGGAGGGGGGCCATGCTTAGCTCCTTCACCATTAAAGACATCCTGCTTTTCTGGCTCAGGATATCTCCTCCCAGACTGTGGTCTTTTAATTAACTGTCATACCTTTAGTTTCTTGTTTAGGTTAATTTTCTGTAATCAAATTATCTTTCTACTCATCACAGCACTCATCAGGTTAAAAGCTCTCCCTTGCCTGGTCATTGATCTCAAAAGTCCTTAACTTACTCCTTCACTACTTGTTTTCATTTTTGTGCCCAGATTCCTCTTAGTTACCTTTATAATGAAGATTTTCTTCAATTTGTAGGAGCATACTAACCCGTTACTAAATCTCCTAAGGACTCGACGTACCCATGTGTCATTATTTGTTTTCTCCTTCTTTTCCTTTTTGGAAAACTGGATTCATCCTTAAGGACTTCTGTTAAGTAATACCAGTTCTCTAAAGTACTCTTCTTGATCTCCCACTGGGACCAGCTTTTCTCTCAGCCCCGGAACCATCAGTTACCTCTCCATTATTTTATTCAGCAACCATTTATATAGCTTCTAGTATGTGCAAAACATTAGAGTAAGCAGTTTGTAAATACTAACTCATTTATATTTAATATAAAACACCATACAGTAGGCACCAATTTTATCCTTATTTTCCAGGTTTAAAACCTGAGTCACAAAGAGATTAAGTTACCTGCTCAAAGTCACACAGGTAATAAGAACTAGAGCTGGGATTCAAACCCAGGCAATGTAGTTCTGAGTGAGTCCTTTCAGAGTCCATGTTTTTCATCACAATGGGAAAATGGTTCTTACAGACAATTAAACGTTGCATTACAGATCTATTTCAGTGCTTATTATGTTACAGGGTTTTCATTTTTCATGCCAGCCTCCCCTACTAAACCTCTTGAGGAAAGGAACAAATTCTGTTTCCTTAATTCCTCGCTCAGCACCTGTCATGAAATGGGTGCCTAATAAATATATACTGAGTTGAATTAAGAGTAAAAATACTTTCTCCTTCCTTTGCTGGTAAGCTGACTTGCATGCCAGTAGCTGTCCTTGAGATTTATTTGTACTCAGTGGGAAGAAAGGTAAGAAGATAAAAGCAAGTCAGTTTAGCAAAAAAGGCAATAGTAGCAAATGCTCAGAAAAATAACACTAAATAATATTATAGAAGTTCTTTTCAGAAATGGATAATAACTTTAGCCATGTAGTAAGGGAGACAGAATATTATACAGTAATAGGGCAACCAGCAAGGCTTGCTTGAGTAGCACATATTGTCTGACCAGATGTTGATGAAGTCCCATACACAGTTGACACATATCATTGAAACAATTGTATACACTTGGAATATTCCTAAATGAGATTGACCTGTGTTTTTTGGAAAGGGAAATACTAGTTCCAGTAGAAATCCTGATGCTCCACAAATAGGAAAAGCTGGACTTGAATTGAATCTTCAGAGGGAAAAAAACATCACAAATCCCTTTAGAAGGGAAGTAATACAATAAAAGGAGATTAAAAAAATAATCACTTAGGCTTTGTCACAGATAGTAATATTCTCATGAAAGCATTTGGTAAGTATGCAAATGAGATCTAATGCAGACTATAGGATTACAAAGCTGTTGCCAGCGCAATTGATAATATATATGATACCACTGAAATCATGATACCACTGAAATCAATCTATTGTAAAATGGATATTGGACTGGAATGGATACCAGTGGCAATAATGATGGGAGGCATCATTTAAGGAATGCTAACACTGTCTTTTTTCTTATGTAACTTAGTATTTGGGTAACTATATATCCTGTTATAAGCCATTTTTGTCTAATTTTTCTATTCAGTATAAATTTAATCATATAAAACTACTGGAACTTGATATCTAGTAAAGCTCCAGAATCACAATTAGAATTGTTGAGATGATAGCAACTTTAGAGTATGAGTTCAAAGTGCCAACAATATAGAGTTTTTAAATTTTTACAATATTCTTAATAAACTGACAATCCTTTCCATTTTAACACAGCTTCAGTTGTTAGAATACCCATTGAATAGAATAGTATTGAAGTCTTCTCTAAAGTTCAGTGCTAAAAATGGAAAAAAAAAAATGAAGTTTGTTACTCTAAGGAGATTTGCTACAGGCATCTGTCATTTAAAAAAATAAGTGTATCATTACTGACAGTTTTATATAAATCAGACAATTTTGTATTATACCTTTGGTTAGTCTTAATGAAAACTATAACAACAATATACTGAAAACTATAACAACAATAGAGCAATAGGGTTCATGTGTTTCAGAATAGGATGTCTTGACATGCATTAGTTCAGTTGTACTGTCTAAAACTGTACTGACAAAGTATGCATGGGCTTTGTCCTATTTTATTTGAAAATACCTAGGTTTTGTAGTTCTGAAATTACTGGAGTGAAGATGTTCTAAACACTATCTCAAAAAATGCTCAGAGCCATGAATTTTCTATTTAGTTGGCACTTTGAGTAGGTATCCAGAAGGAAATGTTCCTTTTGTTATCTGGTTGATTTTTTTTTTCTACCAGTTGTTTTTCTACCAATTGTTTTCAAAGCAATTGATTTGAAAAATCAAATGTTATTTGATTTTTTCCATTGCATGCCCTACTATTAAGTTTTGAACACTTTTTAAATTGTTGACATCATAAAGCCTTTACATGGGAACGGCTGAAATAAAATGTCCTTCCACTTCTTTTGCATCATTAACTTAAAAACTTTTATTTGGTGTCTACTCTATGTCAGACCTTCAATGCAATGGAAGTTAAGAGCTTATCAGTGTTGGAGGCAAAGCCAAGAAAAAACTACATAATCTCTGTATGAAGCACTTTAGATGAATAAAACAGCTAATTTAAAATTAAATGGATTTCCTGTTTCAAGTCCATGGCTAGAATTTATTAAATGCTTGCTAAATGGCAGCCACTGTACTGTTTTATAGATACTCATTTGTTCCTCACAGCAATCCTATAGAATAGATACTAATGTTTTGTCCATTTCACAGACGAGAAATGGGACACTCCTGATCTTTTCAAGGCAATACAACATCCAAGTGGCAGTGTGAGGACCCCATAGCTGTGTATGAAGTGTCACAAAACACGCCCCCAATTTACTGCTAGAATATTTGTAATTATCTGTGGCGGGTTCTTTCATCCTGTTTCATTAAGGCACAGACTGTAACCATAGAGAGCAAGAAAACCATCTCATAGGGAAGGTGAGGTAAACAAAACCAGATAATTCAAAATTGCCACCAAATTTGCTGATTGGAGGGGGAAAATAAAAAGTCTTCTACTGAGATTTTAGTGAGAACATGAGAGTATCTACAGAGGAAAATGATTCTGTAACATCTCTTTAAGAAACAAAATAACCGGTCGCCTGGGTGGCTCAGTTGGTTGAGCAAATGCCTTTGGCTCAGGTCAGGATCCTGGAGTTCTGGGATCGAGTCCCGCATCGGGCTCCCAGCTCCATGGGGAGTCTGCTTCTCCCTCTGACCTTCTCCCCTCTCATGCTCTCTCTCGCTCTCTCTCGCTCAAATAAATAAATCTTAAAAAAAATAAAATAAAATAACTTAAATTCCATAATTAGAAGAAAAGTGTAAATTTCTGTGTGACGGAGTAGTTGAAGTCTTGCCCCAGTCTTAGAAAAATAAATTACACAAAGCAAGGACCCTCGATGGCATTTCAGTCAGAACAGCTTCTTACAAGATGGTTTGTATAGTTCAGTTCACAAATGGCTGCTCTCAGAAGCTGCGTCAATTATCCTCTGGGTTTCTCTGTCCACAGAGAATAACACAGAAATACAAGGACTGAAGACCTGTTGGGTTCAAGTTAGTTGAGGAAACTCCTCTCAGGTGAAGAGATCTATTTTTTGTGTGTAACTGTCAGACTTTGCACCCCACAGTTGAATGCATTTGCACCTAAGCAAACTGAGGCTGTTGTTTTAAGGTGATATAATACATTGTGGAATCCATTTGAAACCCAGACAGATTTCTTGTGGATCATTAGTGACATCCATGTTTCTCCAAAAGCTTTCACTCCGTTGCTCAAGGCTTTCTTTATTCCATCTCTGTTGGGAGTTAATCTCTCTTTAAGCACCTTTTTCTCTAGTTAAAGGAACCCAGGACTGGACTCAGCCTTCTAGGAAGGTTTTAGTCCAGGATACATTATGGGATAATAGGACTCCCTTATTATCCCTTCCTCCCTTCCTACCTCCCTCCCCACCCCCTCAGAATAGTCAATGGCTTTCGGTTGTCTTTCTAGACATGATTAAAAAACAATTCAAATTTGTCATTTTATGAATAAAGTAATGTTCATAGTAAGAAGGCATTAAGAAATGTTGAGAATAAGGGGGCCATTAGGTATATCAAAAACTATCCCTATAGTTATAAATTTAATAGTAAGGGGATAGGAGGTGGGGGCACCTGGGTGGCTCGGTCATTAAGCATCTGCCTTCCGCTCGGGTCATGATCCCAGGGTCCTGGGATCCAGCCCTGCATCGGGCTCCCTGCTCAGTGGGAAGCCTGCTTCTCCCTCTCCCATTCCCTCTGCTTGTGTTCCCTCTCTCACTGTGCTTCTCTCTGTCAAATAAATAAAAAAATCTTAAAAAATAAGGGGATAGGAGGTGACAAATGACACCAAGGGAACAACTGAGAGTCCCGAACATATTCATTTGACTGACTTAGCATGGGGATAACCTGAGAAGTGATAGCAGACCACTTAGAAGGCTGTGGAACTATGGACCAACTCAATAAATTGTACAGACACCAGCTCTTAGTATGGCTTTGAGCCATGTTCCCTACAGAACTGTGGGCATTTTGTTTGACAAGGATGGCCTCTGATTTCGGTGGAAGCACCAAATGGATCACTCCGGGTAGAGCCATGATGATGAGAATCTTAGCGAGAAGGGCAGTTCAAGCAAATGTTGTATCATCCATGTACTGTAACAACAAAATGTGGCCAAGGACCTGAGATTCGTATAGAGCACATGAGTTCCTGCTCTTCCACTTACTATTCAGGAGAGATCTTTGAGTCTCAGTCTCCTCATCTGTAGACTGAAAATAAAGAATACCTACTTCATAGAGTCAATGGGAAGATTGTTTTGCTAGGTATAAAATGGTAATTGACAAGAGGCATTATTGTGATTAGGAACATGAGTTGAACATCTATGGGTGCTTGTCCTGCTTTGCACTAGGCTCTGAGTTAGAGCATGATGGTTTAGCCATACGTCTTTAGAAGATTACTGTCTGGGGAGGAATGGAAAAAAACAAAACAAAACCCACCACAAATAGAAGGCAATAGGCAAGGGCTAAAATGTTGGTGCTGTTTGGCACAATAGAACTTTGGATATTTTGGCACAAATATTGTGCTGTTTGGCACAATAGAACTTTGGATATTTTTAATGTACACTGATCACTTATTAGCTAATTTTCCTGGTTTCCTTTTTACTGCGGGCACACACACACACAACCTTGCACAATGAGGTGATTATTTGTAACTTATATATATTTTTTAACATATGCATATACCATTGTAAGATAAGGGTGCAGTATTTCTACCACTAGAAAAATAATTTATTCACCTTCTCAGTTAGCCTCTGTCCAAGAGTATTCTAAGGATATACTGTGTTGAGTTCTGTCACAATAGACCACTTTTATCTGTTTTTGATCCCCATATAAATGGAATCATGCAATATGTCCTCTTTAAAATCTGGCGGCTTTCACTCCATTTGTCTATTAGATGTACCCATATTCATGCTACATCCATCCCTGATTGTTTTCATTGCAGTGTAGTATGTCATTCTATGCATAAAATACACATTATTTGCCCATCCTGCTATTGATGAACACTTGAGCTGTTTTCAGTTTTGTGCTCTTACAAATAGAGGTACTATAAGTGTTCTTATACATGCTTTTGGTGGCCATAACCGCTCATTTCCATTAGGTATATTTGCAGGAGTAGAATTGTTGGGTCATAGGGTATATATATACTATGAAACATTTTTTCCAAAATGGTTTTATTAATTTCTATTCCCACCAGCAATATAAGAGGTTTCCAGTTCTGTCTTGGAGAATACTTGGTATTTTCAGCCTTCTATTTAATCATCTCGATAGCTTCTGTGTATGTGGACTATGGTATTTTACCAGCTCTTCAGGGAAGAAAATCACATATTCACAGAAATTTACAACATATTCACAGTTCTTCTTGCCTTGAATTTTTAGCCTGCTTTTTCTAAGTTCCATAGACTCTCCAAAAGGTTTTTTGTTCTGTGACCTGTACAAACATGAAAACATCTGCTGCTTATCTGCTTACCAAGGGCCCCAAGAGCAGATAAGAAAGGGTCCCTTTCCTGAAATATATAGCAGAACACTTTGCATTTCTAACTTCTACCTGCCTTTTGCATAGTAGACATGTACTAAATATTTGTTGAAATTAGTTGACTTTCTTTTTTTGCTTGACAGGATTTAACTTGGGCTTAGACTACTATAATCATTGCCTTTTCCAGGAAAATTGCTTATAACTTGCACATTTACCTGAAAAGTCTTAATTTGTTGTCTTCAATGCTTTTAGTCTTAAATGATATGATTGGAGTGAGCAATATTCTAAGCGTCCCAAAACATAAATCTGTACATAATAGTGTTCAAAACCAAGGTATTAACTATTTTTAAGGAAGATCTAGAATAGCAATATAGGTAGCTTGAAAACTATTTTGGTGGTATTTGCCTCAGACTCTTAAAAGAATCAGGTGAATATTGGGGACAGTATGTTTATTTATTTATCCCCGCCCCCAGGTTTTGCCTTTTTATTTTTAATTTTTTATTAACATATAGTGTATTATTTGCCCTAGGGTACATGTCTGTGAATCGTCAGGCTTACACATTTCACAGCACTTCCCATAGCACATACCCTCCCCAATGTCCACAACCCAGACACCCCATCCCTACCCTCCTGCCTCCCAGCCACCCTTAGTTCGTTTCGTGAGTCTTGGAGTCTCTTATGGTATGTCTCCCTCCCCATCCCTTCCTGTTTCATTTCTCTCCCCCACCCCCCCCACAAACCCCCACCTTGCCTCTCAAATTCTTCCTATCAGAGAGATCATGTGATAAATGTCTTTCTCTGACTGACTTATTTCGCTTAGCATAATACCCTCCAGTTCCATCCAAGTCATTGCAAATGGCAAGATTTCGTTTCTCTTGATGGCT
>CM053610.1:94323105-94353043 GCA_028646535.1 Procyon lotor | reverse complement strand
AAAAAAAAAAAGTCTGCATTTTCACTCCTCTTTTTCCATTCTTGTTAAACTTTCATTTCTGATTTCTAAGAGTTAAAAATGTTTCTAACATTTTTTCCTGTTTTTCTCTGCCTGCCCCTTTTTAATGAATCATAAATTGGACATGAGCTGTTATCCTATCACATCGCAGTAAATGGGATCATATAAAGTTGATTACATAATGTTGTTTTCATGTGGTGTAGAAAACATGACCATTCCACTCCCCTTGTATTCACATTGTCACTAAATCCAAAGTAAATTATATAAGATTATTAATCAAAAGTTAGGAAAAAGATTCATCTCTTTGGAATTTTGTCCACTACTTTTTTTTTTCTGGTTCTATAGTTGAAATCTAGAATATTTTGGTCCCCAAATAGACTTTACATTATTTAAATTCCCATTTTAAGAATAGTCTGTATTTGTAATGAGCATTTCTTATTATTCAAATATTATTCTAATTATTGAAATATTTGGGACGCCTGGGTGGCTCAGTTTGTTAAGCATCTGCCCTCAGCCCAGGTCATGATCTCAGGACCCCTGGGATCCAGTTCCACATTTGGCTCTTTGCTCAGCAGGAAGTCTGCTTCTCCATCTGTCTGCTCTGTCTGCTGTTTCCCCTCCTTGTGCTCTCTGTCGCTGACAAATGAATAAAAATCTTTAAAAAAGTAAAAGTTGAAATATTTGTAGAGACTACTCTTCTTGAGCATGATCTTTATTAAATGGAAAGAAGCCTGCCTATTTTCATTATTATCTCCTATAAATACTGTATTTCATAATTAATCCACTATATAAATGTTAAGTAGTTACACATAAAAATGGTCTTAACTTTGTCTTCTTTGAAGACATAAAGTAACATGAAGATTTCCTTGTTAGCATAGACACATTACATACTCAGTTTAAAATTTAAAAGGAAATCTTATGTTCTCATTGTACAGGGTATGGAAATGAAAGTGATGTTACTTGTTGGGATATACATCATGCCTAGAATGGGGACTTAGGCCAAAGAGCTTTCAAATTAGTAGGATAAAATAACAAGTGCATAAAAGGCAAAACAAAATATCCAGACAAAAAAGAGGACCAAAAAAAAAAAAAAAAGTTTATAGGTGATACATTCAGATTCAGGTCATTAGGAAAAGATTCCTCAATGAAGGCAGCATTTACGTTGGGCCTTCAACAAGGGGGTGGGGAGGGAAATTGAAGCAAGTCGATAGGTATTTAAAGGCAAAGCAAATGAGAAGAATGGCCTCACATTAGAAGTGAGAACAGAAATGTAGCTTGATAGAGGAATCGACAGTAAAATTTGTACAGAGTATGGAATGAGCTAATTTGAAAGAGGATGGGAGAGAGAAAGGAAAAAGGGGATTGCATTACAACTCTGAGCCTTGATAATGAGACAATGTTGGTGTCTTTGACAATAAACACAACACAAACATAAAATAACAAAAACTAAGCAAGCAAACAAGCAAAGCAAATGAATTTAGATTGAAAGTTGTCTTGGTCTGTAAGAAAGTGAGTTCAGATTTGTACTGTATTTTTATCAACACTTATTAACAGTTTGCCTATCTATGGTCAACCCTGTCTTCAGATTCAAATAGTTGATTATATGAACTGAATATTAAAATATTATGTTATTGCTAACTAGATGAGCATAGGCTTTGGAATTCAAGACTCTCTAAGTCCCGAGTCTGCTTCTCTTCATTCAACAGAACTCCCCACCTTTCTCCCTATCTCTCTTTCTCTGTCTGGGATATTTCATGGCTCACAAACTACAGACCCAATGTCTCCAGGGTGCCGTCATCCCACAATGCCAAGGACTCCTCGTGCCTTGGAATGGGTCACCTTGGATGTAAACAGATATCTGAAATTCCATTCTGCGTTTTTTTCCCTTGAGTCTGTGCACCTGAGCTGAGCTGCTCAGGAGACAGCAAGCAGCATAAGCCAATAACAAGTAACCCAGCAAAGACCCCTGGTTGGTGCCAAGACTGAATTCCGCTACTCAGTCACACATGGGAAGAAGGAATGACAGCCAATGACAACACCATAAAATGTGCCTATAAATCTTAGATAGACAAATGGACCGTGCAGTAAGGAAGCAATGGACCCACCTCGTGGGTGTTTCTCAGCCCGAGAGAAGTAGAGTAAGACAATTTCAAATAAACTATGTGTTACTAAAAGGGAAGACAAGGTAAAAGGAAAATATCCTTTGTGACCTCTGGTGGGGTGTTGTACAAAGCCTAAATGTGCAGGGAACTGAGTTCTGTGTAGGCTGCCTGCTCATATTATATTGGCTGATTGCTATCGGAATAAGTTTTTTGAGATACCAACATCTGCGGTAAAGGGGTTTTACATTTCTCTTTGTTAACATTACTTTGATATTTATTGTAAATGGTTTCCACAATATTTTATTTCATTAAATCTTTAGGAAATAACTTTATTCACCCAGTGCTACCATCTCTTAGAGCTAAAAATAGTATCGTCAATAGTAGTAGAACAAATTCTGCCTTTGCTTTTAGAAGTGGGTCCTACAAAAGAAAATATACCAATCATCTAATTTTACATTTCTTGTAATTGATTTTTAAGTGGAACAAGGTCGGTTTACTCAGAGTTAAACAACCGATTTGCTGAAAACAGATTAACAAGAGTTTGAGAAATATATACTATTGTGATATTTAAAGAGAGTTTGTTTGGCTATTATAGAAAACCAAACTTTAAAACGCTAAACATGTTTAATTAAAATAAAGTAATTTTTGCAGAGCTATATTTGAACAGGCAGTATAGTACCAACAATTATCTGTAATTATGCAGGTCCAATCACAGAATAATAGAAGTTTCAATGTCACTAAGTACAATAAGGATAATTACTCTTCCATTATTCTGATGGGCATGTAATTAGCAACTTAAAAAAAATTTCACAGGGCTGTAATAGCCACAGTTTCAATAAAGACTTACAATGTAAGCAGCTGGATTAATTGTATTGTATTTAAAACTGATCTTTTTCATTGTAGTTTTAAATCTTATACAACCATTTTTTCAAGCAAAGCCTGTGTTTCCTTTTCAAGCACTGGCAAAAGTTCCCATTACTAAAACATAGACAGTATGCTTAAGGACGTTATGGTTTGCCTTAGAGACCTTGTCTTGATACACAGCATGACATCTACTTCCCTGCGATTAAAAATTTCATCTTTGTTTAATATATGAAAGATAAACTGGAAAAAAATAAACTGAAGCTTATTGAAATTTAGAAGCTAGGGGCATGGTTTTCATAGTGAAAACCCAGCGGCAGAACAATCAAAGTATTTGACTGGCTACAGCTGAATCAGTTGCATTATTTAGAAACACGAAAGGGCTGTTTGTGATTGTTGGTTCTTCTTAATCCAAGGCATTTATGAGAATGGACTCTGGTATATGTTTCCACTGACTTATACAGCCTACGACATCATGAGAGGATCCTTGTTTATTTATTTATTTTTTTTTACAAATACTAAATAATATAACAAGTTTCTGGAAAGCTTGATCTTAAAGAAAAATGTCCATAATCTTAATACCTGAATATTATTAATAAGTTTTTGTTCCCACCAAAAGCATATATTTGAAGATATTTATAATTAGAAGAAATAGGTTTAGTGAGCTTCTCCATTATTATCCAATGCTATTACACTGTACATGTGGGTAAAGTCTGAATACTATTTTTCCAAACAGAAATACTATAATTTATTTAACTATTCCCCTCAGTGTTTGGATTTTAGGTTCTAATTATCCATTTCTATAAATAATTGTATTAAATTTTGGCTTCAGAAATCAACATGCAAAATAACACTAAAGTGTATAAATGAACATGTTGCGAATGTGCCATCTTAATCATATGGTTATCAACATAAAAAAACTAAATACACAGGCATACAAATGCATTATAAACATTTTCTAACTAAAAAGGCAAAACTAGCTATAATTAAATTATCTTAATTCAATAATTAAGACTAATTTTATCCAGTTTTTTCTTCCTGAGATTTTTGAAATGTTTTCAATATTGTATTTCTTTGTAATATAAACATTTCAAATTTGAGGCTTCTCATTATTGTACAACATTTACTCAAAAAGCCATAAGGTAGCTTTATCAAATTTCCTAAATATTCTCTAACTACTGTATAACAAATTTTCTTCAGTGTTTCATGGTACAAATAATGCTCTAAGTATCTTTAAAATGAAAAACATGTATATAGATGAAGCTACACGCTGATATTAATATATGGATATTATACAGATATTACTGTAGGTAAATAAAATATGTATCTGTGTAATATCTATATCTACTTGGATTTTTATATTTAAAATATAAATATACAGGAAACACATACAAATATATTCATATCCTTTGGCCCAGTAATTCTCTTCTGGGACTATATCTCGAGTGTGTATATGTGTGTGTATTTTTTTTTTCTTTACTCTGGACAATATTTCCAACTAGTTTTCAAAAGAGTTGTACTTGTTAATATTATCTGAAAGGTATGAGATTTCCACTTTTATCCTGTCCTGGGCAAGAGTGAAAATTTAAAAATAAATTTCCACCTCAGTAGCAGAAATTCGTGAAGTCCTTAATATTCTTTGCATAGATTTTCTGAAATATTTATATAAGAAAGATAGTAACATTGACTACATAGTATACATATATAATTAATTGATTGCCTTCTAATATGGTTTGTCTTTTACACGCAGAGCTCTTACATCATGCAGTAAATCTATTAATTTTAATTTTGAAATGGTTTATAATACATCTAAACATAGAAATTCATGTTGTCTCCAAAATTTTGCTAAAAATTTAACTCCTATCCTTCTGTATAACATATTCAAATATATGTATTTTTGCTTGGAGTCTAAGCTAAAAATCCAAAATTTTTTTTCAAGTTGCTGACTTGTTTGCCCCAATACCACATGTCAAAGGAAATGAAGATTTTAAATAAACACTAGTATCCTGGTTGAATATTGCTTATGTGCAAGTAACAGAAATATTGCTTAACTTCATTAAGCAAAACCATCCAACAGTAAATGGCTGAAAGTAGTGATTTAAGGGAAAAGATGAAGAGTTAAATAGCATTTTTTGGAATTTAGGATCAGTGACTGTAGTCAGATATCACAGGGATTGGAAACAGAAATGAAAACACTGTCATGAACCAAAACAACTACCCTTTTTTCACTTCTCTTTCTTTGGGGTGACACGTTGTCTTCAACCTGTTCCTCTGATTGGTCTGCCTGATTCTTTTGCTCCAACTATAATGTGCCCAAACTTGGCTATCCCTGCCCTATCTTCAGGTTCAGTACCTGTGGTTAAATAACTCAACCCCTGTCTCCCCATTGACTTCAGGCTTGGTGGAACAGCAAGTCCTTTGAAAAGGCTCGAGTTAATGAGGCATGTATTTACTCCTGGTCTAATCAGAAATGGGTGGAACCAAAGCAGTACATGGGTGTAGCTCTTACGGCGGGGGACACCTGACAGAGAGGAATGGAGGAGTGAGGTAGGCGCTGCACAGTACCTCTGCTACAACCACTGAGGAGGTGATTAAAGGTATGATAAAAAGGCTGCTTGAAAAACCATGGTTTACACTGTTTCTAGGACAGTACATAACAAATAATGTTTATTATGTATTAGGTGAACTAGTAATAAATCTACCACATAAAGCATATATATTTGTGTTTGTTCATTATTATATCTCAGTTTATTATACAGATATCTTTTTTTGACATGAATGCTAACTTTTTTTTTTTTTTAAAGATTTTATTTATTTGACAGAGAGAAACACAGCAAGAGAGGGAACACAAGCAGAGGGAATGGTAGCGGGAGAAGCAGGCTTCCCGCAGAGCAGGAAGCCCGATGCGGGCTCGATCCCAGGACCCTGGGATCATGACCTGAGCTGAAGGCAGACGCTTAACGACTGAGCCACCCAGGCGCCCCTGAATGCTAACTTCTATCATTTATAATTTATATATCTAATTTTTATACATTAAAACCACTTAAATAAAACCACATGAATATTTAACAAGTGATTTCTAAAACATCTTTTGCTAAAATATTTTTTATTTTAGATCTATACTTTGTCATCTTGCTACATGTTAAATTACTTCATCTTAAGTAAACAAACCAAGATAACATATTTTTTCTTTATTGGTGATAAACCAAATATGTCCTATTAACTTTCATTAAAGTATTAAATTTAGTGTCTGCTATATTTTTCTTTCTTCTTTTTTGAGTGATTAGGAAAAAACTTTTGTTTCTGTATGGGACACAGACCAAAAGTGACATTTCCAAGTGGGTTTCTGAAAACAAGTATATTGCTTTGTCAATGAATGCCTAAAGAATTGCCTGTGATTAATTCTAAGACATATATATCAAATTTCCAAAGAATTCCATTAGAAAGATATAGAAGGACAATTAATTGGTATTTATAGGATTGAAGCATTTTGTTGAAATAAAAATATTTTAGTTTGTAACCTCTTGGTGCTTATTCCACAGTTACTATCTAATGTGACATATAGGATTTATAACTTTTCCTTTTGTCTTTAAAAGTTTTTGCTGTGGAGTATTCTGCCCTTCAAACATGCAGTTATTTCTAGAATAAGTAGGCACATTTTATCATACTGTACTAAAACCAGATTTGAGAAATGTTATTTCTATAAACATACAATATATCAGTGACTATAAAAAGAAAATGCTTCAAAATGCAGGTCTGGCCCCTTTGTTTACTGGCAAACTGTGTTCCTGAAACACATTTCTATAACATGTCATCATATGCAAATGGAAAGAAACATCGGCCACCAACAGTGAACCCTTTCTGTGGGGTATCAATATGCATTAAAACCCATACAAAATACAAAACAGTGTGTGTTGGGGATGCTGGCATTATAGAATTTTTTGCCAGATTAATCTAATCTTGTCAATATATTTATGTCAATATATTACTTCTGGCCCATAAGCAAGAGAGTTTTGAATTACTTATTCTGTTTAATTTTTTTAAAACATTCAATATTTTCAAATTCCTCCCCCATTTTTGGGGGGGAACTTGTGTCTGGCTGAAACTAAATAGTTGGTAAATGCAGGGAATTAGAACCAGTATCTTCAGCTTTGTTTTTATTGGGCCC
Source organism: Procyon lotor (assembly GCA_028646535.1). Lineage (NCBI taxonomy): Eukaryota > Metazoa > Chordata > Mammalia > Carnivora > Procyonidae > Procyon > Procyon lotor. The sequence goes on along the minus strand of CM053610.1, from coordinate 94,345,894 downwards.
ATACAAAATGAGTTGACTTGGAGTGCCTGGGTAGTACAATCTGTTAAGCATCCAAATCTTGGTTTTGGCTCAGGTTGTGATCTCAGGGTTTTGAGACTAAGCCCTGCGTTGGGCTCCCTCCTCAGTGTGGAGTCTCCTTAAGGCTTTCCCCCCTCCCTCTCTGCCCCTCCTGCCCCACTCTTTCTCTTTCTCTCTCAAATAAATCTTAAAGTTAAAAAAAATAAAAAACAAAATGAGTTAACTCATCCATATTGGTATTTGAGCAAAGAATGTACAATAATCCAGGAGCAAGAAACAGATTCTAGAGCCAAATACAATTAGTTGTTAAATGTAACAATGGCAGCACCTAGAATTGGCTGAGGGTGGTCCTTTAAGTCAGACTCTCTCTCATAGCATTAAGAGCAGAATTTAAGAATTGTAACTAATTACCCCTGTGTAAGCCAGAAATCTGTACAAAGCTACCAGGAAACTCAAAGAGAATATTTGCACATCAGGAAATACTGAACAAACTCCAGCCAGGAATGCACAGGACACAAGTGCAGGAGATGAATGAGGCGCCAAAACCAGCATGTGCAAGTGGTCAGAAGCGCTGAAATCCTAACCATAAGGCAAATACAAACACAGAGTCTAAGAATCTGTGGCAGAACTAATAAGGAGTCATTGAAAATCTGATAAATTCGACTACATAAAGGCCAACTTTTGAAGTCAAAATTGCCCAATAAATAAAATTGAGAATCAGAGACAAGCCAAATAAATTACTTGCAACATATCTGTCAAAGTATCATTATTCTTAGTATACAATTTGCTGTTCAAATCAATAAGAAAAAGAAGAACACCAAAGTAGTAAAATAGTTAGACATAAAAATTCATCCAAAAATGGAGACAAATAAATTTACATGGCAAATCAATACATGAAAATCTTCAATCTCAGTACTCAAAGTAATACAGTTCTTAAAACAATGAGTTTCAATGCTTTACTTCTCAAGTTTTAGAAATATTTAAAATGTGTTAACACCAGTATTGATGGTCTGCAGGGAAACACTAATATACTACTGTTAAGACTGTTACTTTTTAAAAAGCTATTTGGTAATGTATTTATCAAAATCCTTAGTATAATTTACCATTTAAATTATAGGAATTTACTGGGAAAATTTCCATTGAAAAGTACAAAGACTTCACTGCAAACTTGTTATTCTACCCATTACTGATAATGGTAAAAAATTAGATACATCCTAAATATTCAACAATAAATTACAGTATATACATACAATGAAAAACAGTATTAAAAATGATGCCCTAGAATAATTAAGATGGAATGATGTTTCCAAAGAACATATTATCATGTTGTGGAGTTCAGTTTTAAGTTCCTCCAAGACAGGCCTAAGGGTAGGGGAGTGCCAGAAAAAGATAGGCCTAAGGGTATGGGCATGAAACTATTCCTGGAATTTATCTTCCCTGTGTGATGCCTAGCCCCTGAGTTGTTCAAATGCACCAATGAAATGCATAGATTTAGGTAATTGCCATATAAAGAATAAGGAACTCACCTTCGTGTGTAGTGACATAAGCGCTTGTTTACTCGAATGCATAAAGATGCTTCAAAGGAGAGAGGCGGGGTTTCTCGCCTTAGCACTGCACTGCATCGTGGGTGCCGGTGGGAGCCCCAACAAGCTGGAAATAAACCCTCTTGCTCTTGCATCCAGTCTGCCTTTTGTGGGTTCTTTTGGGAAGGTCTCGATCTGGATATAACAATGTGTACATTGGTGGCCATAATTCCTTTTTGTAATAGCCTATGAGCACAAAATTCTGGTGCAATCAGCACTTCTGAAAGTTCAAGCAAGTACAAGACAAGTATATATGTATATAAGTATATATGTCTATGACTGAATAAAGAACGGAAGTGACACTCAAAATGTCCATAATTTCCATTCAATCTAAAACTTTCTTTAAATACAGAAAAAAGATAATGGTGTTTTAAGAAATACAACCAACCATACATCCCTCTCATATCCTTTCTTACTTATTTTACTTCCCTGTGTGTGCTAACTACTTATGATGAAAATAATACAGAAGCACAGGAAAAGACGGGGTAACCCACAGTCCCTTTTACCTTTCAGTTCTTCCTTAGTAACGAGTAAGCCAAAGGTAGAAAGTGTGGTTGGAATATATGCAAACCAAGAAGTGGAACAGACGTGATGAGGGAGCAGACCGCTAGCTGAGGACAAAGCACAAGTGGACACTCAGCAACTTACCCAACCCCCACCCCCATTCCTGGGTGGGGTATGCATGACATTCCTCCAGGAAGCTCCCAACTATCTTAATGTTAAGGCTTTACTAGAAGGAAAAACAACCTTACCTGGACAATGGCAAGGCCTCCGGTATCTTCTAGGTCCTCTTTAGCATATGAAAGTTCTTTTGAAAACCTCGTGTTTTCCTTACCTCCCCACTCAAACCCCACAGTATATATTCACCCACCCCTCACAACCTCAGTGTAGCACTTCTTTCTGCCCACAGATCCTGTCCCTATGCTTTAATAAAACCACCTTTTTGCACCAAAGGCATTTCAAGAATTCCTTCTTGGCCTTCGGCTCCGGACCCCACCCCATCAAACTTCACCTGTATTCCAAAACCACATCAGAAGCAGAAGAGTTTGGTTTATACAAAGTTTCCACTACCCCGGTAAGAATGAAATACATACGCGTGTGATAAAGGAAGAGAAGGCAAGCTGAGGACAAAACAGAAGTTGACAGCCCACCCCCCACTTGCCCAGATGGGATATATGTGACATTTCTCCTGTACTCCTGGCTGCCCTAAAGCTAAGTAAAGGAAAAACAAATAGTTAACTTATAGAGATCACAATCCTGTGAGACATGATTCTCCCTCAGTTTACAAATGTCTTAGCAATCTATAAGAATAAAGCATTTCTATCAGTAACCTAGCTTCAAGAAGGAAATGTAGATACAATTAAATGTCCTTATAACCTGCAGCCCATTGATAGATACTTAAAGCAGGCAGAGTGTATTCCTCCAGGAAGCTCCCAACTACCTTAATGTTAATACCTTGCTAGAGGAAAAAACAACCTTAACCTGATAATGGCATGGCCTTTATCCTGTGAGTCTTCTTTAACATATGAAAATCCTTTTGAAATCTCCCATTTCCTTAGCTCCCTTAACCCCATAGTACATAATCAGCCACCCTTCACAACCCTGGGGCAGCAGCTCTTCCTGCCCACAGGTCCTGTTCCCATGCTTTAATAAAACCACCATCTTGCACCAAAGACATCTCAAGAATTCTTTCTTGGTCATTGGCTTTGGACTCCACCCCACCACATCTCACCTATATTCCAAAACCACATCACATGTACTAGCTATAAAATAGGAACTGTATAATTTCAATGACTAGGCATAAGAGTTAAATGCTCTTCTATTTCACTTAAAACTAGTCTTGCATAATATAAAGATGAGTGATAAAATTCATGCTAATAATTTTAAATTTTAACTTTTCTTTACTCACAATGGCATTCAATGACAATAAAAACACCATGACAGATCTAAAGACCTGAAAATAGGAAAATGCCTCATATTTTAATTTTTTATTTAAAGATTTTATTTATTTGACAGAGAGGGATCACAAGTAGGCAGAAAGGCAGGCAGAGAGAAAGGGGGAAAGTAGGCTTCCAGCTGAGCAGAGAGACCTATGCAGGGCTCTATCCCAGGACACTGAGATCATGACCTGAGCAGAAGGTAGAGGCTTTAACCCACTGAGGCACTCAGGTTCCCCTATTTTAAGATTTTTGATGGCCCTTTTACCTGCTTTATCCCTTTCTGAAGGGATCCCACATTTTAAAATTTCATTTGGCTCCACTATATATATGTAACAGTCCTGACTAGAAGAAGTTTCTGTTTTTGTTTATATATATTTTTTGTTTTACAATTTTAGCTCAGTTGGAATATGCTGCCAGGAAGTTTAAGACAACCCATCAATGTTACTGGCTTTCTTTCACTACAAGACATTAAAAAGGAGATCTTACACTATTACAGTTAAAGAACCACCCATCTTACCCCTTTATTTTATAGATAAGAAGTCTAGAGTAATTAAATGTCTTCCAAACAGCAACCCAGTATCTGAACAGAACTGAATACATAGGAGGTAGGAGGATCCCAGCCCTTTGGAAGTAAATGTGTATGTTAAAAAATGTGTATGTTAAAAATAAATAAATAAATAAAAGATAAGAAAGAAAAAAGAAAGATCTAAAATCAATAAATAAGTTTCCAGCTTAGGAAATTAGGAAAAAAAAAAAGAGAGAGAATATTAAATCCAAAGTAGAAAAAAAAAAAAAAAGGAAATAAAAATTAGAGCAGAAATCTATGAAACTGAAAACTGGAAATCAATAGAGAAAATTAACAAACCCAAAATCTAGTTCTCTAAAAAGATCAATATTAAAAACTGACAAGCCATTAGCCAGGCTAACTAAAAAAAGAGAGAAGATATTACTAATATCAGAAATGAAAGAGGAGAAATTACTACAAATCCCATGGACATTAAAAGGATAATAAAGAATTTCTAGGAGTAACTCTATACCACATATTCGATAACCTACATTAAATGACCAATTCTTTGTAAAACACAATCTGCCAAACCTCACATGTGAAGAAACAGGTGATCCGAACATACTAAATCCATTAAAGACGTTGAATCAAAAATTAATAATCTTCAAAAAAGGAAACACGAAGTCCAGATGGGTTCACAGGTAAATTCTATCAGACATTTAAGTTAGAAATTATACAAATTCTTTCTCATCTCCTCCAGAAGATAGAAGCACAGAAGATAGAAGCACTTAACTCATTCTGCAAGGCCAGGATTACCTTAATACCAAAATGAGACAGACATTACAAGAAAATTACAGGCCGTTATCTCTCATAAACATAAATGTAAAAATTCTCAACAAAATATTAGGAAATCAAATCTAACAACATATAAAAAGAATTCTACACCATGACCAAACGTTATTTTTACTAGGTATGCAAGATGGTGGAATGATTGAAATTCAATTAACACATTCCATCATTTCAACAGGCTCAAAAGAAAAACAAGATGGTCATCATTATCAATGGATTCCAGAAAAGCATTTTACAAAATATAAAAACTATTCAAGACAAAGCCTCTCAGCATACTAGGAATAGGGGGAAACTTCCTTAACTTGATAAAGACTCCAGAAACACCCTATAGCTACATCATTCTTAATGGCAAGAAACTTGAAGTTTTCTTACTAAGATCATTAACAAGGGAAGGACATCCCCTGTCACCACTGATTTTCAACATCATGCTGGAAGTCCTAGCTAATGCAATTAGACAGAAAATTAAAAATAAGTAAGAAAGAAAGAAAGAGAGAGAGAGAAAGAGAGAGAGAGAGAAAGAAAGAAAAAGAAAGAAAGAAAGAAACAAAGAAAGAAAGAGAGAAAGAAAGAGAGAGAGAGAAAGAAAGAAAACGTATTCAGTTTGCAAAGGAAGACATAAAACTGTCTTTGTCTGAAGATGACATGATAGTCTTTGTAGAAAATCCAAAAGAAAAAACAAAACAAGAAGACCTCCTGAAACTAATAAGTGATTATAGTAAGTCTGTAGGATACAAGGTTAATACATAAAAGTGAAATCACTTTCCCAAGCATCAACAATGAACAAATGGAATTTGAAATTAAAAACACATTATCAAAAAAAAAAAAAAAAACACATTATCACTTGTATTAGCACCCAAAAATGGAGTATTTTGTATAGACACAATACAAAAACCATATGAGGTAAAATCCAAAACTCTGGTGAACAAAATCACTGTGAAACTAAATAAATGGAGATACATTTCATGTTAAATTCAATTCTTCCGAACTTGATTTATAGATTCCAAACAATCCCAGTAAAAATCCCAGCAGACTATTTTGTGGATATTGATAAACTGATTCTAAAGTTGACAGGCAAAAGACCCAGAATAACTAGCACAGTATTAAAGGAAAAGAACAAAGTTGGAGGATTGACACTACTTCAAGACTTACCAAAAGGTTACAGTCTATAATCAAAACAGTGTGGTACAGTGAAAGAACAGACAAATAGATCAATGCATCAGGGTAGAGAGCTCAGAAAAAGACCCACACAAACCTAGTCAAATAACCTTTGACTAAAGAGAAAATATAATGGAACAGTGATAGTCTTTTCAATAAATTGGAATAAATGGACATTCACGTGCAAAAAAATTTAGACACTAACTTCACTCTCTTCACAAACTAAAGCTAAATATAATTAAAATTAAATTTCTTTTTGCTCCATAAGACACTGTCAATAGAATGAAAAGATAAGAAAGCAAAGAATGCAAAATATATATCTGATAAAGGTTGTTATCCAAAATATACAAAGAACTCTTAAAACACAACAATGAGGGGCACCTGGGTATCTCAGGTGATTAAGCCTCCTACTCTTAGTTTCAGCTCAGGTCATGACATCAGGGTCTTGGGTCATGTCAGGCTCCCTGCTCAGCAGGGAGTCTGCTTCTCCCCTCTCTCTCTCCCTCTGCACCCTCCCCCTCATGCGCACTCTCTCTCTCAATTAAATAAATCTTTAAAAAACTCAACAATAAGAAAACAAACAACTCAATTTAAAAAAATGGGCCAAGGACCTTAACAGACATCTCACCAAGAGAGATACGCAGATGGCAAATGAGCACACAAAAAGCAGCTTCCCATTATAGGTCATTAGGAAAATGCAAATTAAAGCAGCAATGAGATACCACTAGACACCACCCATTAGAATGGCCAAAATCCAGAACACTGATGACGTAGAACAAGAGGAACTCTTACTCATTCTGGTGGGAATGTAAAAAGTACAACTACTTTGGAAGACAAACTGACAGTTTCCCATAAAACTAAACATATCTTACCACATGATCCAGCAATTAATTATGTTCCTTGGTTTTTACTCAAATGAGTTGATAACTTCTCTCTACACAAAAACCTGTACAAGGGTATTTATAGCTTCTTTGTTTACAAGTAACACAAATTGGGAGCAACCAAAATGTCCTTCCAGGTGAATAAGTAAACAGGTACATCTAGATAATGGAATATTATTCAGTACTAAAAAGAAATGAGCCAGCAGGCCATGAAAATACATGGAGGAAATTCAAATGCATATTACTAAGTGAAAGATGCCAGTTTAATTATAAGGTAAGTCTATATACTGTATAAATCTATAGCCAAGGAAAAGTATCTTTTCCTTCTACTCTTCTAAATTATTGGCTGGGGTCCCTGTAACAAAAGAAATATTAACAAGAGAAACGCAGGGGTGCCTGGGTGGCTCAGTGGGTTAAAGCCTCTGCCTTCAGCTCAGGTCATGACCTCAGGGTCCTGGGATCAACCCCCGCATCAGGCTCTCTGCTCAGCAGGGAGCCTGCTTCCCCCTCTCTCTGCCTGCCTCTCTGCTTACCTGTGATCTCTGTCTCTGTCAAATAAATAAATAAAAATCTTTAAAAAAAATTAAAAAAAAAACAAGAGAAACGCATGTAAATTTATTTAATATAAATATTATGTGACATGGGAACTTTCATAAGGAAATAAAGACCTGAAGCAGTAAACCTGAGCGTTTTTATGCTAGGTTTGATGAAAAGTAGAAAGTTGTGAGAAATGTTAAAAGACAAAGGATATAAGCTAATTGTAGTAAACTCAAAGAAAGTAAGGCCCTTTCAGATTCCTCTCTGTATTCTTCGGAGAGAAGAATTTTCCTTTCTTCTGGGTATAAAGAGGCCACTTCTCCCATGAGGGTCTTATAACCTGCTTCAGGGGTTATAAAAAAGTACTTCTTGCACCTGCCGTTTCTCAAATGCGTCTAGCTTGAAATATTCAATGAACCGAGGTGCCATATTTTGAAGTAGTATATCCTGTATCTTATCAATTCCTGCTATAGGACATTCTAGAAAAGGCAAAACTATAAAGACAGTAAAATGGGGGTGCTTAGGTGGCTCAGTTGGTTAAGCAATAACCAACTGATTTAGGCTCAAGTCATGATCTCAGGGTTATGAGATGGAGCTCTGTGTCAGGCTCCACACTGGGCATGGAATCTGCTTAAGATTCTTTCTCTTCCTCTATCCCTACTTCCCCCTTCTCCCTCTCTTAAAAAAAAAATAGGAAATGATTAGTAGTTGCTAGACAGTAGTGGGGAGAGAGGCATGAATAGGCAGAATGCTAAAGACTTTCAGGATAATGAAAATATACTGTATGATATTACAATGGTGGATTCATCTTTTAAAATCCGCAGAATGTACAACACTAAGAGTGAACTCTAAGAGAAACCAGGTACTTTGGGTGATGTGTTAATGTAGGCTCATCAAGCGTAACAAATGTACCACTCTGGTACAGGAGGCTGAGAGTTGTGGAAACCCTGCCTGCAAGGGGACGGTAGCTATATAGGAACTCCGCTGCTTGGTTTTGCTGGGAACCTAAAACTCCTGTTAGAAATAAAGTCTAGAATTAAAAAAAAGAAAAGAAAAAGACATTACACTTAAAGGAGTTTAAACAGAATACTTAAGCAATGACTATGCTCAAGAATTAGAACAAATGTGCAAAAGCAAACTGGAAGCTAAGAAGTCAGAAATGTTTCATCAAGACTCACCTTGACCTTGGCTCTTGTAGGTGAGGACTGAATGACTAAAGCCACTGACTGTGAAGTGAAACAGCTAAATCTTATCTCAACTTCAAGTCAAAACGAAACAAAACAAAAAAAGAGTTCAATTTTTACTTTTCTTTCTATTTTAACAATCTCTGTAGCAGTCAAAATGCATATTGCTTTGTACAGCTAGGTCACATATGCAGCAATGCAGAGGGGCTAGGGAGAAGCAAAATGGCTCAAGTCCACCCCAGATTCAGCACTGGTCACCTCTGGTCTGAACTCTGTCACCCTCCTGGTTTATCTGCCTCCACTGTCCTGGAGCCCTCCACACCAAACCACCTTTGTTCTTCTGCCAGAAATATCTTCTAATCCCACATGACTGTCCTCTGCTACTTGTAGCAGACTGAGCTAGCCTTGAGTGAGAAGCTTCTGGATTGGGAGTAAATTGGGCAGCTGCCTGGGAGAAGCTAAGAATCTGTCCACAAATCCAGGACTTGGAAGGAATCTCTCATAATTCAGGAGGGACTTCTGCCTCAGTATGGTGTACAATCTAACTCAAAAGAGCCAACAATGAGGAACTTCAACTCATGTACATTTATACTAACAGCACTATAAGCATTTTCATTCACCATCATTTGCTCACAGGACAATCTGCAATCGCTCGCCTCCCAACAGTTAGAACTAGATGCTAACACAGTGACAATGCTTTTCTTTATGACAGGTCACTCATAGCCCCTCCTCCCTTCTCCTTGCCTGTCTGTGACTTTCTGTGCTTATGCCCCAGGATTTAGTAACACCTATATCCTCATCTTCCTGACTCTCTGCCAATCCACTAATTCCTCTTACACATTTTTGCCATTGCCCTCTTCTTCAGAGATGGCATAAAATTCTAAGTTGACTTTTCCTCTTATTCCACATTCCCACAGGTTTCACTGCAGAAATTCACTATCTTTCTAGTGATTAACCTCTAGAGATTAACCTCTCTATTCTATTCCCACTCCTCTTTTTCCTTCTTTTTCACTATTTTCTTAAAGAGAAGATTTTTTAACACCAGATAGGAATTTCTTACAGATGCTCAAAGAATATACCACTGTAAGTTCATGAATTCCTGAATCCTATGAGAAACTGTAGCCACGGAGGGAGCACATTGGCTTTAAGTTAGATGTCATTCCTTCCAGACATAAAAGAACATCAAATGGAGGGAGAGGCAAGGCAGTAGAAGCAGAGAAAGATCAGGGGTCAAGTTCCATTTGAGGAAATACAGGAATTTCAGCGGTAACATAAGAAGCATGAAATTACCTGGAACCCTTGGGCTCAGGACAGATACCGAAGCCTTGCACACAAAGCAAAGAATCTGGGGTTTACCTATTTGGTGATAAGAAACCACCGATAATTTGTAAGAACGCAAACTGTTAAGAGTGGCTTTTTAAAGAGATTTTATTTATTTATTTAGGTATGTATGTATGTATGTATTTGAGAGCAAGAGAGAGCAGGAAACATAAGCGATGGGGAGGTGAAGAGGGAGAAGTAGGTTCCTTGCTGAGCAGGGAGCCAGACTCGGAGTTCAATCCCCAGACCCTGAGATCATTACCTGAGCCAAAGGCAGATGCTTAACCAACGGAGCCACTCCGGTGCCCCTGTTAAGAATATTTATTTGCTCCTAATCTTTGAACCTCTATCCTTATTTCTCATCAAAGATTTACAGTTCCTCAATTGTAAATTTTTGCTTTTGGGTGTTTTTAGTAACATTATCACCATGTTAAGGGAAGGAATACGAAGGGAATATTTTGATCTAGTCTCAACTTCCAAAAATGCTTGATGAATAATTAGAGTCATATTAAAACCTTGTTTGTATTCTGATTTGAACAAACCACTGTAAATAGAATAAAGATTTGTTTTTAAAGCAATCTGGGAAATGTGAATGTAGCTTGTATATTGATGATAATGAGGAATTTTTATTGTTGTGATGTGTGGATAATGGCAAAACTGTTATTTTAAAAATCTCTATTAGTTAGACATCATAATAAGGCTTATATATATATATACGTGTGTGTGTGTATATATATATATCTATATATATTTGCATTATATAAAAAGCATATATAATGCTTTAAGTCTCCGTAACCTCTCCAAAGCTAAAAGAGGAATATATGAGGTTGAAAAAAAATTAATTATCAATCATTTCTGAGAATGATTGGTAGGGTGCCTATTCTCTGCTTTTATATACTACATAATTTCCAAATATAAAGTGAAAAAATAAAACCAAATTCATCTAAAGTAGTCAAGGAACTAAATATACAACAAAAATAAATTTTGGAAGCCAGGTGAACAAGAAAAACTAGAAATTAAACTAATTTTTAAATGCTTTCTTAAGAGTTAAATATAAACAGATGTTCCAAAATCATTTAAAATGAAACAAACAAACAAAAAAACCCAGAAAAATAAAAGACAATCATAAAAGTTTCAAAAAATTTATTCAGAATTAAGACCTTAGGCAAACATCAAAATAAACAAAATGTGTAAGAGGTAGTTTCCAGAATAGTCATTGCTCTTCCCTCATACACTTTCCAAGTTCAGTCACATTTGATAAGAACCTTGATATACTCATTTGCATAGAACCACTAAATATCAGACCAGGAGAGAAACTTAGAAATCATTCTTATCTCACCTATGTTCTACAGTGTATTATTTTGAGCTACCATTACAAATTGTCAAACCCTCAAATTTCAAGGTGAGTTGATTAACAATATACTCTAATTACAAATTATGCAAGGGACTGATACTTGTTTTAGAAACCATGCCCCTCTCTGCAAAAATAAAAACCGCTAATAGTAACCAACAGCATATACTGAACGCTTCCATCTAAGGGGTTGAAGTAATTACGAACTTTATTTTGGCCTCCAACATTTCCAAACCACACAAATCTTAGAAACTGTATCACAACTTTACTACCAATCATTCCTATTATTCTACAAATTAATTACGAGTGTGAATATGCTACCTTAAGACAAAATGCTTTTGACATATAATTTCCTTCCTAGCAAAGGCCAACATTCAACTATGCTGAATATATCTAGTGTCTAACGTGGAGCTCTTAAGGAGCTGGCAAACTGCTGCCTGCTGGCCCAATCTGACCGACCATCTGTTTCTATAGAGAAAGTTTTACTGGAATACAGCCACACATATTCACTTATCTGTTATCTCTGGCTGCTTTTACACTACAACGACAGAACTGAGTAGTTAATAGAGACAACAAGACCACAAGCTCAGTAGGTATCATTTAGCTTTCTATAGACACAATTTTCTAAACTCTGGTTGCAAGCATGACTCTCAAATGCCAATGTCAGAGTCAATTCCCCAAAAATCTACACTAATAACGGAAATACAGAGAAATCCTTGTTGAGTTGCATAAATATGAGGATAATAACAATACTGATGTATGTTCATAATGATGACTCTATTAGTGAATTTTGCAGGAGGTTTCTAGTTTTTCTCTTACTAAGTAGAATAGTAGCCCCAGCAAGTTAGCAACAATGATTATTCCTACAAAAATATTCTAATTTTCCCATGATTTCCAGATTTCCACCACAATATTAGTGATAAGTCTAGAAAGACAAAAATAAGTAAGAACCATAAATCCCTGAATTCTCAATCTGAAGCCTACTACTGCCATAACTATTGTTTATGAGTCAAAGAGAAAGAGAAGATGGGAATATTTCTCGAGGATATTGTTTATATTCAGATGGGCAAAAGAACTTGATTTCTGAGATAAAAGCAGAAGGATCAATCTCTTTAACCCTTTTCTCCTGGCCTTATCATCATTCTTCAGGAACAATCTTGAACATTATGCTTTGCTCACTGTAGTCCTCTTTAAACTTCATATAGGGGTAATCAGGAGGTTTAAATACAACTGAAGATATATTTTTCATGGATTTGCTTGCTCAAATGGATGAAATCCAATGATCACAGAATTTATGATAGACAATTTTCAAATTTCAACGTTAAACTGTCTATAGAGTATAGGATTCCAACAACATCATGGTGGTCATAACAAATGTGGACAGGTCATCATGACATCGAGATCCATGAAGAGTATGATTTTATCACAGCAGAAACTTGAGTCTATTTGGGTTTTGGTATTTTTTTGAGAATTGGCTCTATGTTATAGGGCAAAACAAGACTTCCTCTAGAGATAAAGCATCAAATAGAGTAAGATTCATGAAAGAAATATGAATAAGCTCCTTACAAAAAAGGTAGTTCCCCCCCTAAAACTTTCAAGATAAGCCATGATATCTTACAACATGTTAACAGAAATCTTCAAAGCTCATTTCATATAGGACTTATTTAATGAATGAGCCAATTAATATAAAGGCTACAGCCAGTCATCAATGTTTCTGTGGTAAATCAAAGAATCACAGAGTTCTTATCAAGAGGCCTTTGGTACTAACTAGGAAAGGGACTGATGCATTAAATCTCATTCTAAATTTATTCATAATTTTAAATTTATTTAGAGCCTAAGTGCAACAATCATAATGATGGTATACGTCCTAAATCTTTTTTGAAAGAGATGTTTCAAAAATTATGTTTTCCTGTACTTGTGGCAACTTCCTTATTATACTACCAGTTCTTTTTACTACTGCAGTGATCAAACTTTCTGAAAAGATACAAGTTGGATTTTGCCACTTCAATGCTCTTTACAAAGAAAAACTGGTAGAGAGTCAACTTTTTTTTTTAAACAGAAGTAATGTGGATTTCCCAGATGCACAGAAGCCTACTTTTATTTTTGAAATGTGTTATAAAAATCAGGTTTTTTGCAAACAAGACAGGAATGTTATTGATACATTTAAAAAAAAGGCTTATCTATTGCCTACTTTATAGGACAGATATATTCTAAATTTGCATAGCATATCTAAGCAAGGAACTGGTGACTGTGGGACTAGCCAGAGGCACATTATTTACTTTTACATAGAAAACCTTAATTTGGAGAACTGTATCGAATTTTTTTTATTCATTTCATTCTTTGAAAACATGTTTTTTTGTTGAGAAAATATGCATTTTTAATATATTGGAGCTGTGGCAATACATATTTGCTGGGTTTATTTTGTTTTAATCTATATTTTATTTGTGATATTGATATTACTGATTGTAATTAATCTATATTATATTACTGATAGATATATAAATAATACTACTGATATGTTTATTACTGATAGTGATTGATGAAAGACTCTCTTAACAGATGAAAGATGAGACAGTAGCCAAGAAAAAAAGAGTTCGAGACAATCAAGTCTTAGAACTTATACTCAACTAGCACAGTTTCAACAAGTGACATAAAGAGTGCTAGAGAGCCTTCTGTACTTAAAGATGTACTAGTGACAGTGCTAATGGACTGTCAGCTGGCTAGAAATGCAGAGTCAAATCCTGGCAGCAGAAATATGAAGGAGAAGTGAGAGACACAGAGTTAAACCCATCAAGCCTATCTCGATAAGGTCTCATTTACTGTTGCACATTTAAAAAAATGTTCAGAAAAAATTTGGATTTGAGTTATAGCTTGCTGAAGGCTACTTATTTTTTAATAATTCTTTAAAGATTTTATTTACCTATTTGAGTGGGAGAGTGATTTTGTGAGAGAGAAATAGCACAAGTGGGGGGAGGGGCAGAGGGAGAAGCACACTCCCTGCCGAGCAAAGAGCTAGATGCAAGAGTCAATCCCAGGACCCTGGGATCATGATCTGAGGGGAAGGCAGACACTTAAAATGACTGAGCCACTCAGGTGCCCCAGAAGGCTATTTTTAAAAAACAATTATCCTCAGGGCACCTGGTGGCTCAGTCAGTTAGGCAGCAGACCCCTGATTTTGACTCAGGTCATTATCTCATGGTTCTAGAATCAAGCCCTACGCACAGCTCCATGCTCAGCAGGAGAGTCCACTTCAGGGTTCTCTCTCTCCTTCTCTCCCTCCCCTCACTTGCTCACTCACATTCTCTCTAAAATAAAGAAATCTTTCAAAATAATTATCCTCATTTAATAAAACCTGCAGTAGCAGCTTAGTGGGCAAGTAGACATGTTAAAAATATAAAGTTCGCTTGTGTAATATTGTGAAATGAAAATAAAACTTTTTCTCTTCCATTCTGTAATTATGTTTCTGTTACTACAGAAACATTGATGATTGGCGGTAGCCTAAATATTAATTGACTCACTGATTAAACAATGTGAATTATACAAAGATTTAGGCCAGTAGTTTTTGAAAACTGCAATATCCCATACAATTGAAAACCATTATCTCAGAAACGAAACAACCTAAAACTGGAGTTGAATTTCATAAAGCCTTCTTGCATGGCAGAGGTATGTGCCTATATTCTGTAAGGAGAGAGGAGAAATTTTATCTGAAGTATGTTAGTGACTACAGTTTTGCATGTATTTAATTTTTGTGACTTTTGACTATCAGCATATCACTATTTTGCCATTTTTCACAATCAACAAAACATTCAAATGGCCACGACCTTCTAGTAACTAGCTGGATAGTTAGAAATCACAGAAAGCATCAACTAATTTTACCACGAAGCAAAATAGCAAATTTGCTGGATTCTCAGAAACAAAAATATAAATATTTCATGATGATAGCTGTCTACAAGATATTACTCAACCAATGCTAGAGTGTGTCACATGAATAAACCTCAGTGATGCTGACAAGTTGGTATGTATCTGCTTGTCAGGCACCTGAGAATACAAGACAATAGAGTGCTGTAGGTAGACATAAAGTTCCTCAATACTCTGAAATTTTCATTTTAACCACTTGCGTAGAACTTTTCCTTTACCAAAGTAGTTACCATCACTGCTAGGGAGTTATGAAATTGATTGGATTAACATCTCCCTTTCCTGCCTTTTTGGTAACTGTGTTAATGGACTGTCAGATGGCTGGAAATGAAGTCAAATCCTGGCAGAAATATAAAGGAGAAGTTATGAGCACGGAGTTAAGCCTATTATCTGTGTTTTTTTTTTTAATTAATTGAGAAGCAAATGTAATGAGCTTTTGCTTAATTTGGGACATCCTCAATTTTTATCACCTGGATTGTACACCTCATATATCTGGCACCAAAAAAAAAAAAAAAAAAAAATCAGTGCAAATTGATTGGCATTTTAACTGTCTAAATATAACCCATTAATCTTAGTATTTACCTGAAAAGGATATGTTACAGGAAAAAGCCATTGATTAGCCCTAGAAATCTTCATTAAAGGACTGTCAACATATTCTCAGTTCTTGTGTCAAAAGTAGAACTTCTTTAAGCTCTAACTACATTCTTTGGCAAAGCTTAGTAGGCAGATGCCAAGTCTACATTTGATTCCTATAACTGGAAAAACAACATGGAAAAACAGTGCTTCCATTTATCTCGATCTAGTATCACTCATTTTTGACGAAATAAAGTAAAATCTTATCAAAAAGAAGAATTAAAGGACATTTACAGACCTGTTAGAAATTGGAATTTTAAATAGAAATAGCTTCAACAACAGGGCACACTAATAATAAGGAGTATTTAGGACAATACTCTAAATAACTATCACTGAGGATGTATGGAACTAATTTGACCACATCAAGTAACCTCTGCTAGTGCAGGCTAATGAACTCACCAAATACTGTGTTTGGGATTGCTGAAAGCTGAGTGGCAGAGGCTCCAAAGTATAGGATATATAAGAAATGAAGATGGGTTAGCCTATAGAATTTAAGAATGGAATCAATTTAATAATAAGAATTCTGTCTGAGTGCAGGGTGACCATGTGATTATTAACAAAATAAAGTGATTCGGTTTTTTCTGGGCAAATGCTTTTCCAGAATTGCTCTGGACCCTGCAATGACTGAACACTTTAGGTCTTACTGTTTCCACATCTGATATTTCTTTCTTTCTTTCTTTTTTTTTTTTTTTTAAGATTTTATTTATTTGACAGAGAGAAACACAGCAAGAGAGGGAACACAAGCAGAGGGAATGGTAGCGGGAGAAGCAGGCTCCCTGCTGAGCAAGGAGCCCAATGCGGGGCTCGATTCCAGGACTCTGGGATCATGACCTGAGCCGAAGGCAGACCCTTAACGACTGAGCCACCCAGGCGCCCCCACGTCTGATATTTCTTTTGGGGGTTATTTTTTATCATAACCTTTTCATTCATTCTTCACCTAACTGACAAATTATTGGTAACCTCCCACTCCCCCACATAATTGAATCTTTGGTGATCTTCTTCTCTGGTGCAAGTAGCTGCCACTTGTCCACTATTATCTGCTGCATGACTGTTTCTATAATTCCACCATGCTGTCCTTCCCCTCTTCCTAGTATGAGTATTTACGATCAATGGCTGTACATCACTCTAGCCAACTTTACATAGTTTATTGTATTCTATCTTCATCTCAAAGTTTGGTTGTCAATAGCCATTGCTTCTTAAAATTTAGTGTAGTAAATATTTTCCTGTCCTATTCTGTCTTCTTGCTCATGTCAATTTACTGCATTGTCGCCAAAGTCCTCTGAATTTGGTGTCACATGGGAAGATGAACATTAGAGATGTCACAAGGTTCTCGGTGACTAAACTCTATCTCAGTTCAGTGGGGTTCACGGTAGAAAAAAAGAAATAGATGAATGGCAGCTTCAGTCCAGCAAGGGCAGGTATAAGAGAAATAAGCAACTCAGAATGAGCCTTGGCCATTATTTGGGACTGGACAGAGTTAGAAAGGGCCATGGTCATTATCACCTTAAATAGCCAAGACACAATGAATCATACCTACATATCTGTGTTAAGCAAAATTTAGCTCCTTGACAAATTAGGACCATCAAGCTTCAGATCGAGAAGAAGACTCAAAAAACGATGTTAGTATCACCATGGATACATCCAATACAGTTGCACTAAAAATGTTCTTGCCTAGTTGGAGAAAGTCTTACTCTCCCATCATTTCTAAAGATGTATACATATATTATATGTGTATATATATACATATATGGATATACGTATACAAATTATATATTATAAATATATATACATATACATATATTTATATATTATAAATATGTATATATGTATGCAAATTGTATATATTATAAATATGTATTTATATGTATATTTATATATTATAAATATGTATATAAATATGTATATAAAAGATAAATTTCATTTGGGATTTATTTGATGTTTGGGGGCTCCACTGTCCCATGGGTATGCTGGGTCATAAATTATCTATACCATCCTGATAAAACAAAAGTATTCCTCAAATTACAAAGGACTCCATTCTCAATGATCTAGTCAGATTCTGAGTTGAGAGTAGAGGGATTTACTGGTACTCTTCCCCATGCCTTTTTTTTTTTTTTTTTTTTTAGAGTACTCAAGCAAGTTTTTAATTATAATCTCATTCTCACAAACATGACAACATCAGGAAAAATAATGCACGGCTTATTTAGTAATCTTGATTGGCTGAAGACATAGATGTTTGATTTTTTTTTTTTTTTTTTTTTTTTACATTTGGTACAACCACATTTACAAAAAGAAAATGTGTTCATCTGGGACTAATGGTAGAACCAAAAATTTACTGGGACTCAGACTTCAACGTGAATACAGTAACATTTGTTTCTATACAGAGCTATTCTTGTTTTATCCACCTGTCTTTGTTTAGAGCAATTGGTTTTGAATTAGTTTCAAAAAAATTTTCTGGGGATCTTTCTGGCATTGTGACCCAGCAATTTTATGGGCAGAATCATAGGATTTCTAACAGAATATTCAGGTATTTTTTCCTATTCAGAGCCCTACTCTGGAGATTCTCGAAAGTAGCAGTAACTTCAATATTACTGTCAAAAATTCTCCAAGCTTTCTCAAATCAACAAGGAGGGATCAGAGTATTCCACGTATCATGAATAATTTAAAAACAGCAAGTTTGGGTATAGTTAATGTTAAGATCAATCATTAACTACTGTCTGGGGAGTAAAGAGAGATTACCGATTAGACATGCCTACCCATTAACTTCAACACTGTATTTTACCCATTAACTTCAACACAGTATTTTCTTATTTTATTGACACTACTCCATAGCTAGAAGTAAAGTGTTAATGTATTACACCTCATTGAGTATAAAGAGCATCCTCATGATATTTCAAAGTCTGTTTAAAAAGTATACACTCTTACCTCTATCAAGCAATGTTGTAACCAAATATTAGGAGAGCAGCCTGTGGATTGGACATTTTCCTTCTGTTCAGATTTACCTTTTTAAAGGTTAACAGCTTAGTTAAATTTACCATCCCAAGAAAGTCCGTACTAAGTATGAAGAATGGCTTGGCACACAGAATGCTTAGGTATAAGAATAAAAATCTCTGCTGAACAGAAATTGAATGGAGAGAGTTTCCTCCCAACATCAGACTTTCAGAAAAACTTAATGATTGAAAATGAGGGTTTTATATGGAAATCATTAGGATAGTTTGAAATCAGTATTATGAAGCTTATAGAGATTTGTTCTTGTAAATACCTAGCACAATCTATTATGATATATGAACTTAAGGGGAAAAATTTTACCAATTTCATAGACTCTTAAAGTTTAAAACTCACAGATAACCAAAGCAAATTTTTCTCTTGATTCAAAAATTCCTCCTGCCTTTCTGAAAGAGAAACATTTTTCCTCTTCTTAGCCAGACCTAATGTTTTCTATTTTGGAACATTGTAAGTAATTTAAAGTTGTTCCTGACGTTGCTCCAAAACTCATCATTTCTACTCCTGTCCACAGGAGTAATAATACAGCAATACAGTAATAATACAGCACTGGTGTTATCTCTCTTCCATATGTCAACTTAAATATTTAAGGCAAGCCAATTATTGTTCAGAATGTCATTCTGCACATCTCATAAAGTATGATCACTGTGCTGGGGACACAAGCTAGTTGGTCAGTGTCTTCCTTTATATGTTCCACATCATATTATTTGCCCAAAATAATCTTATGATTAACAAAACCACCATCAGTTTTTCATTTGTACTGTTACCATGGCAAGCTTTCATTACTTTTCATTTGAGAAGTTACTCAAATGTGAACATTTATATCTGTTAAATTTAATTATCATTGCCTACCTTATCCATGGTCTCTGCTGAGCTGACTCTGGGTCACGTGATTCCAATTCTTGACCAGAATCAGTTGGGGCAGTTCCACACCCACCTACTCGAGAATGTCTTTTATTGAGTATTCAAGGACAGGTCTCTTTGGTGACCTATATCAAAAAGATATGAAGAGCTGATTAGTCATCTCTGGAATTAAAACAAAGACAGTGTATCTTAGAGTATGATATGAATATCAATGGCAGCATACAAAATTAGTTTAGGTGGTATATATAATATGATTTAAACAAGGAATGTTAAGCATGTTTGCTTATGTATGTATTAGTAAAAATAAGCACATCAAACCCTTTATCTTATAGACAGTGATTGCTTGGACAAAGTTAAGAAACAAAAAGGAATCAATTTAAAGCTGGTTAAAAGGAAAAAAAATACTAATAAAAGAGCCATAATAAAAACAAATGAATGGAATATATTTTGAAGCCAATTCCCTTGAGATCAGTTTTACTACAAAATATATCTAACACAACCTATATCTAGCACAACCTTTCCAACAATATACATATTCAAATGTTATAATCATGTGTTCCATATCTCATTTAAGTCACTGATTTATAGCAAGAAAAAAAAAAGGAAACCAACAATTATTGGTGCATATTTTCTTTAGATGAAGTACCACTCCTTACAGATTAGCTCTAGCAAAGCCTCCCCAATCTACCATCTGTTAGACTTCCTAATTCGATGTCTGTGTTACCATGGCTGTTTCTTTTTTCAATTCCTCTTTTTGGAATTTTAGAATCATGTCTATTTTGTTGACTCTCCAGGAACCTGAATATATGTCCATCGTTTCTGCAGTAGAATGCATTTTTTTTTTTTAAAGATTTTATGGGGGGGAAAGAGGGGGGAGGAGAGAGAGAGAGAGAGAATGAGCAAGTGCAAGTGCCAGAGCATGAGAGGGGAGTAAGTCAGAGGGAGAAGCAGATTCCCCGCAGAGCCAGGAGCCCGATGTGAGACTTGATCCTGGGACTCCGGGATCACAAACTCAGCCAAAGGCAGTCATGCAACCAACTTAACAACCCAGGCGCTGGAGTGCTATAATTTCTTGATCAAACAAAAGATTACAGTTGAAATTCTATTATCACTATACAACTGATTTCTTCATACAAAGGAGATAGCTAAAGGTGAACATAGAAATATCAAAAGACCTAGAAAGGTGAATCCTTGGTGAATCACTGACATCAGGAAAGACATTAAAAAACCAGTCATGGCCCTTTTATTTTTTTTTATTTTTAATTTAATTTATTTATATATTTGACAGAGAAATCACAAGTAGGCAGAGAGGCAGGCAGAGAGAGAGAGGAAAGCAGGCTCCCCACTGAGCAGAGAGCCCGATGCGGGGCTCGATCCCAGGATCCTGAGATCATGACCTGAGCCGAAGGCAGAGGCTTTAACCCACTGAGCCACCCAGGTGCCCCAGTCATGGCCCTTTTAAAAAATCAAACTCCATCCCCTTTCTGTGATGAAGAAAAGTGGAAGCTTAGGATGAGGCAGATGTGGAGTTCAAGTCCAGCTCATCCAGTTACTACCTAAATGAACTGAAGTATATCATCTGTCATTCTTGTCTATAACACAGGAACATGCATGTCAGGTGCCTGGGATAAAGTAACTCCATCTGGTAACTACTATGGCAACACTGTATTATTGGGCATTCAGAAAATGCCCAATATGCCCAAATATGCAGTTAATTCAGAAAAAGGCTGACGTCAGATTTTGTGAATAAACTTTCATGACTCATAGAAAGCATTAATTTTTAGTAGCATTCCTTCTTAATAATCAAAAAGACAAAAACTGTATCAGTGGAGTTCACTTTATGAAAAAGTTTACGAATGCTCCAAAAGTTAGAGAATTCTACAGTCTTCTATTTGTTTCCATATACAAGTAACTATACTTTGCATTCTTTTTTTATATAAATATTTTATTTATTTATTTGACAGAGAGAGAGATCACAAGTAGACAGAGAGGCAGGCAGAGAGGGGGGGGGGAAGCAGGCTCCCTGCTGACCAGAGAGCCTGATGCGGGGCTCGATCTCAACACCCTGAGATCATGACCTGAGCCGAAGGCAGAGGCTTTAATCCACTGAGCCACCCAGGCACCTTTACATTCTTATTAGTTTATTAATACTAGAGTTCTTATTTCTGTCTGAAAAAAAACATTTTTTTAATCTGAAAAAGACCACTCTTTTTAAAAATCATTATCGCAGTAAAAACTTACTTAGATTAAAATGAGATTAATTAAACCTGTTGTAATTCTGATCAATAGGAATTCATAATTACAAATTATAAGGTATAGATACATAAGGTAATCCATCTGAGTATAATATAAAATTGGACTACTTTTATTTCTCCCCAATTAAATCCAAATCTTTTTAGGGCATTTAGTCTGAGATATCTGGATGAAATTTGCCTTTTCATTTTAATACTTTTCACCATTAAGTCTCTACTTATATACAATTTTAGAGTTAATGTCAATGAAATAATTTATACTCAAAGGCACTTAGAAAGGGAAATATGCAACAATAAAATTCTAATTTATGTTCCTTATAGACTAATATACAAGGAAAATTTGATAAAGAGAATGACGGGGAGTAAAATATGATATTGCTTTAAATACAGAAACACCTTTTTTTTTTTTTTTTTTTAAGATTGCTTTCTAATTAGATATTGTCACTACAGTAGACAAGTTAAGTTTAGAGTGTGTCCCTCTGCAGAGTAGGAGTGTGAAATGGATCCACAATTTCAGGGGAGTGCAATATAATTAGAAAATCCTTGCTGAATCGTTGACATCAGGAAAGACATTAAAAACCCAGTCATGGCCCTTTTAAAAAATCAAACTCCATTAAATGGAAACCCTGAGAAAAATCAGTGAACTCAGTCACACAGGTAAAATAAGGAGATTGAAGTGGTCAATACTTCACAGCCCTGTGTGCTCAGCTATCTATGATTTGTTTTAGGAACAATGACCCTGGTGGCAGGAAATTGAAAGCGGGATACTGCTGCATATACAGTTCTTTTTCTTTTTCTTTTT
>CM053610.1:94298226-94322605 GCA_028646535.1 Procyon lotor | reverse complement strand
AAAAAAAAACGTATAGCCAATTTACAAAACAAACCACTTTCGATCATGTTTAGTTGTATTTTTAAACAACTGATATGTTAATTCTCAGTCTGTTTAAATATATTGATTAAAACAAAACCTCTAACCAGCAAGCGTTTTCCTAGTACGGTTTACATCAACTGTACTAGAAAATTAACACAGTATTTCAAATGAAATACCCTACCAGTTGAACAAAATTCACTGGTTTATTCTATTCATCCCCTGAATTAGGCTTTACGTGTTTACTTGAAATTATTGGAGCTTTGTGACTCCACTGCTCGAAGTCTTCCAAAAGTTACAGGAAATTATTATCTTTGCAAATATTTCTTTTACTTTCGGTCTTCTTCTCTCTTTTCTTGGATTCCAATATATAACAAAACTTATTCAGTCCTTTGAATAAGGATAAAACTCAATCCCCGTCTTGAGTTTTCTACATTTTGTTTCTTCAGCTTCATTCTGAATGGTTTCTTTTGACATATTTTCTGATTCCTGAATGCTTTCTTCTTCTGTGTCTTGTAGGTCTTTAAACAAACTTCTTGAGTTCTTCATTTTGGTTCCTGTATTTTTCAGTTTTAGAATTCCCAGTCAATTCTTCTCTTTAAAATTATGTTATGGGGCGCCTGCGTGGCTCAGTCAGTTAAGTAGTCAACTCTTGATTCCCATACAGGTCATGACCTCAAGGTCTTGGGATCTGGCTGCATCGCACTCCACAGTCAGCGGGGAGGCAGCCTGGGGATTCTCTCTCCCTCTCCCTTTGCCATCCCCCCTGCACTCTCTCTCTCAAATAAATTTAAAAAATAAAAAATAAAAAAATAAAATTATAACATCATGTTACATAGTTTCCAAATCCTTGACAATGTTTTTAGGTTCACCTTTATTTCCATGAGCACAGGGAATATAATTTTCCTGATCTGAGCATAGCATCTCTACTATGTGCCATTTCTATGGGTCTTTGTCATCCGTCTTTTGTAGTGGTTCTCTCTCATGTTGTCTCTTCCTCTGTCCCTTGTTATCTTTGTGTGCCAGGCATTGCATTTGAAAATTTGCTAGAAGTAATGTGAGGCCTAAAATATTATCTCCCAGAGAGAATTTTCATTTGCTTTCAGTCGCCCAGAAGCACCAGCTTTCTTGGATCACCTGAGTCCAATTCTTTGGGGCCACCTCCATGACTTGACACAGGGCAGGCAGCAGTCTGTTCCAAGATGGTTTAATTCTGGCTCACTCCACCTCCCTGACTGGTTCTCCAATTTAAGCCAGGGACTTTCATCCAGGGACCTCACCTTTAGGGATCCCTGGATTCTAACTTTTGTCCCTGAAGTCCTGAAACTCTGTCCAGGACTACTCAGCTCCTCCTCTGGGTTAACAAATGCTTCTAGGCCAAAGGAATTTCAAATCCCAGGCCCACCTCTCCCAATTCTTTCTTCTCAAGTTGGTTCAGTTATTCCTCACTACCTTGTTAACTATCTGATGAGCCAAAACAACTTTCTAAGCATCTCTATTTTCACATTATAATTAGCAAGAGGGATGGTTCAAATTATTCCATCCAACAAAATCACCAACAGAAGGGGTTTTTTTCATTAGTCTTAACCAGGCAGTTTTTAGAACTTACCAAATGACGGTACTGATATGTATACACAACCACATTATTATTACTTCCACTGGGGATGAAGATGGGGTGGATCCACCAGAAATTTCCCCATCAAACTCAAGTCGGTCCCATCTATCCTGACAGGTAAATGACCTAACAGCTCCGTGCAATGACTTCCCTATATTTCAAAAAGGACAGAATGTTTTATCTTCTTCAGGAGAGAGAATGAATAAAATTAACTAAAACTGCAAATCTGTGCTTCAGGAACATGAGAGCACCACAGAGAGAAATGTGATTACTTTCTAAGTGGGAGAAATAGCTTATGTGAAATAAGAAGATAAAATGTTGTTCATCCACTTTTTGGAGTGCAATTTTCTGGCATTCTCTCCTTTTCTCAAATTCTGGTGATGACCTTGTCTCACATCTCATGGAGAACACAGATGGAATCAGGTATGAAGGCCTCCATGTCTCCTCTGTCCTAAGCCCCACCTTCCCCCATCTGTACCCACACATCCCCCATTATCGTCTGCTATTAAGATGGATGAAGCGTCACTGGTCCTTTCAAAAATCAACACATCCATTTGTGGACTACATTCCCATCTCCTCTCCCTAAGAAGAACTTCTCTCCTAGAATCATCACCCTCCTTTAATCATTGGTTCCTTTCTCTCTATTAGATCATTTCCACCAATGTCTTAAAATGCATAACAGAAGTAATGTTACATATAATTCATGAACTTTTGACTTTCCCCTTTCTTAGTACATGAAGTTCTTCCTACTTGATCTGAGGAATCCTTTCAGTCTGGAGAATAAATGAGGAACTGGATTTCTTCACCTGTTTTTGTACACTCAGAGCACAGAGAATTAAAATTTAAATAAAGGACACCAAGACAAAAAGAGAGGGGATGTGTACGAAAGTTTGCCTCTTTTTGGCTCCAGAGAGAGGGAGGATGTCATAAGTGAGTATCTGAATAGCCCTCTGTCTGGCTTTGGTGCAAAGTAGAACACGTTTGACATTGAGTAAGTCAGGATACTACCTGCCAATAGTGGGAGCTTTGTATTTGTAACTCAGGAAAGAGATTAATTCTCTAAGTGGCTCTCAGAACTCAACCAAGGCCTAATTTTACTAGTTAGGGAGTACAATGTTGCCAGGCAAAAGGTGACCTCAAGGTTTAAATATCCGAATGTGTCCTCAGTGTGTGGGTGCATAGATGCTGTGTAGGTTCCATGGGGCCTGCTTTGTCCCATAAAATGACTTTGTAGCACTGAACCAGAGGGCAGGATACAGAACAGAAGGTCTCTGGTAGACAGTGGAAGCTGAGAGAGCCAGGGAGAATCCTTGGGCTTTCCATAAGGCAGAGAACCCACAAGAATGAGCAAGTTATGAGTTAGAGCAGTTACAGACTTTAGCATGAACTATATGGAATAAAACATCAATCAGGAAAGAAGGGACCTCATAGGATCTGAGTCTTTGCCTTCACCATGGGGATGTGAAAGCAATGCCCCTGTCCCACCCCCAGGAGAGAAAAGCCTTGTCAGAGAGAAGCTGTAGGAGGCAACTTGAAACCCTGACTACTTTTTCCCTAGAAATTCTTTCTAGAATAATTTAAAGAATCAGATAATTTAAATAATAATCTTTAACCTGAAAGAATATTTAGCTTTTTTTTTTCCCCTCCAGCCAGCAAATGGTGGCTAATGAGAAGGCAGGAGCAGCAACAGACAAAATTACTTATTTTCTACACATCAAAATTAGAGTGAGTTACATTGTAAGATTCTTTCTTCACCTAGCTTTAAAAAAATGAGCTCCCTTAGCCTCCTTAGAACTCCACTTACCTCATCAGCTACAACCCCCATTCCTTTCCAAATTTGTTGAATTTTATTCCTGTTGACACCATTTTCGTCTGCCTCCACTCTCTCTCTCTCTTCACCTCCCCTCTGACTGCTCATCTCTCCTCATCACACCCCAATTCTTATCAACATCACCAACAAGCTACAAGTTGTCAAGTAAGACCAATGGGCATTTCTCTGCCCTTGTTTTACCAACCTCTCAGATCCCTTTGCCACAGGTGACATTTCCTCTATCATTCTGGGGTTCACCATTCACTCATTTCTTCTACCTTGCTGGAGGCTACTTTTCAATCCCTGTTGCTCAGTATTGAACCCAGTCATTTCACATTTTTCCTGTGTTACTCTCCCTAAGTCCACCATCTATACGCTGAAATTCTCATCTATTCCCAGGAGTTCCAGTGCCACAGCTGACCTAACATCTTTGCTGCAACGTTTATGAAGGAATCTGAAATTCTTGAAACCTACTCCCCAAATCCTCTCCCTCTATTATCTCAGGAAACACTACAATTTGAACAAATGTGTTAAAAACCTGCAATAGGGGCACCTTGGTGCCTCAGTTGGCTAAGTGTCTTCCTTTGGCTCAGGTCATGATTCCAGAGTCCCAGGATTGAGCCCCACATGGGGCTCCCTGCCAGCAGGGAGTTTGCTTCTCCTTCTGTCCCTTACCCTGCTCTCGTGCTCACTCTCTTACACACATGCTCTCAAATAAATACATAAATAAAAATCTTTATTAAAAAAATCTAGAATAGGGGCGCCTGGGTGGCTCAGTCATTAAGCGTCTGCCTTTGGCTCAGGTCATGATCCCAGGGTCCTAGGATCAAGTCCCGTATCGGGCTCCCTGCTCAGTGGGAAGCCTGCTTCTCCCTCCCCCATTCTCTTTGCTTGTGTTCCCTCTCTCACTGTGTTTCTCTCTGTCAAATAAGTAAAATCTTAAAAAAAAAAATCTAGAATAGACATTATGCTTGACTGTGTTTTTCCCCTCACACCTTACATCCAATCCACTAGCAAATTCTTTGGCTGTTTTTCCCAAATCTGTCCACTTACTACCGTCTCCAACAACACTTGTTCCCACCCAGACTGACCCATTAAGCACTGAACTGGTCTTTCTTCATACTCACTCTGTCCTATACACAGGATAGCCACAGTAACTTGATGACATTTTCTTTTTCAAGTTATTTATTTAGAAGGAAGTAATATAGCCACAGGAGCTTTTGTTTGGGGTTGAACAAATACAACATCTATTACAGAAGGCAGTTTGATTATCTTGCCCTCAGAGAAGAGGCCTCCTGTGCAGTAACAATATGAAATTTAACCAGTATGTGAGGACTGCATTTCGCCACAAACGAATGCCTATGTAGAAAATCAGGCTCACATATGGATTATTTCTTAGATTACAAGAAACTGAGAATAACTTTAAGCAAAAGGTATCCTCTGGAAATGGTGTACAAATTTATAGGAGACACATAGCAGAAGGAGAAAAAAAAGCAAATGATAAAGTATACCATAAGCACAGTGAATGTTCAACAACTATGTGCTGTTATTTATGATGAAAAGGCTTTCCAATGGGATCAATGCAATGCCTGGTACTGGCATTTTTCTCATTTTTCCAGAGTTGACAGAAATAAAGGAGACATTGAAAGAAAAGTTTGCATGGATTCTGTGGAGCTGAAGAGGGTAGATGGACATCTCTTTAAAAAAATGACAACAGCCCAGGTCATCCATCTCACAAATGTGTATCATTAATCCAAAGGAGACAGTGAGAAAAAGCATGAATCAAACCAAATCTGAGGTAAAGTAGAAACAGTGCTGGGCTGGGAGTTACAGAATCTGAGTACTCAAGACAAATTTCTTATAAATAGGAAGTGTGACCTTGAGCAAGTCTTTGAGCCTCTAGATGTTTGTAAGGTAACTGGACTAGGTCAACTTCAAGGTTCTTCTAGTTTGTATCTTCTAGAATTTATATATCTAATCTAATGTTTGAAAGCAAACAGAGGCTGTACTGACTGTGGTAGATTAGTGGAATGATCTTCGCAAACAAATAAGGCACAATGCATTTAGATATGCAGGCGAGCTACCCAGTGGAGTTGTTTCCTCACAGAATATGTTGAATCACTGATTGTACCTTTAAAATTCCCAATTAGGAGGCACCTGGGTGGTTCAGTCAGTTAAGCACCTGACTCCTGATTTTGGTTCGGGTCATAATCCCACAGGGTTTGGGATCCAGCCCCATGGCGGGCTCCTTGCTTAGTGGAGTTTACGTGAAAGACTGTCTCCCTCTATCATTCCCCCGATGCACTCTCTCTCTCTTTCTCTCTCAAAATAAAGAAATAAATCTTTTTTTAAAATTCCCATTTAGTTACATGATTGTATGTTTTGGAACTTATCAGGGGACTTCTGCTTGAGGACAAAGAGAGGCCAATTCTTCACTGTAGAGCAGTCTGGAATAAGATGTTGAAAAGGTTATTATGAGACATAAAATGTCTTAGGTATGTGAATTAAATGTGAAATCTTAGAGTATAAAATTATCAAATTGTATTTTTTTCAAAGTACGTATCAGAATAAATATAAATTGGCAATTTAAGAAGTATATGAGGTTATGAGATAGATTTGATATGGTTTAAAATAGATTTTTAAAAATCCAAGAGATTCACTACATCCAGAAAAACAAATAACTTGGGCAATGCATTTGGCCCACAATTTTGATAACAGGTTAAAAGGAGGCATACAGCTCTGCCAGAAGGCGGAGTTCCCTAACCAACCGAAATGTGGCTCTGGGAGAGTACAGTCTTTCACGGAACACTTTGGAAGAAAGTACTATGACTAAAGAGGTATCCCAGTTAAAGAAACATTGAAGTGACAGGCACATCATTAAAAAAGTAGAGTCGTCTGGAGGAAGAAACTACACTTTACCAAAGGGTATCTCTTGAATAATGTAATACATTATTATTAATAATACAAAAATTATTATTGACTTAGTGACTTCTACACTTCCTATTTCATCTTCATAGCATATCTAGAAGTTAAAAGCATAACTCCCATTTTGTAGTCGAGAAACCTAAAGCTCAGAACGACGGGGTCATTTTCGACAGTGACACAGGTGATAGGAAGCAGAACAAACCACAAAACTCAAGTCCATCCAAATCCAAAGCTAATGCTGTTTCAGTCACTTTCAGCAATGTAACTGCCTGAAAGATCATTATTCTGAGAAGAAACTGTATAGTGAGAATCAAATGAAGAATAGCTATGTCACAAAGCACAAGTATTCATAAAGAAACACTTGAGGCAAAGTAATTTAGGATGACTTAAGAATGGAAACTCATTGCTTCTGTGGTATTGGAGTACCAGATTTCAACCTTTTTATCTGAATGAAAGAAAGCACTCATGTATAAACTCCAAATTACCAAGTAATCAAAGGAAATGGTTTGGGGTACATTTTTGTATTTAATAAAAGCTTGGATATATTTGATTTGAAATCAAATATTATCCATTTTATGAACTATCCATTTTATGAAAATACAGCTTCATACATTCCATAAAAATGCCAAGTACTACTTTAAGCAGACTTTAATTTTTTTTCTAAACGAGAAATTTGTTGAATTTATAATAGTTTGGGTGGTGCACATATACTTTTTCTGTGGAAAAGGAAGACTTTAGTCATTTAATGAGAATTGATAAAATGACTTACCTATTAATAGGGGGAAATGGATTTATCACAGTAAAGGAGATAACTATCTTAACAGAATTTTAGTAGCATTTTACAACAGGGACAGAAAAATGAGGGTATTTATGAGGTTTAGGGGGGCTGGTTTAGGGCAATGTATTTGATTATGCTTGAGTACGGTTCATGATCTAATAGTTTAAAATGGACAGACACAGCAAGCTAGGGTTTTAAGGAGAGTTTCAAAGAGTCTTTAGAAGCAGTCTTCTCGTGCTATTTGAACAGTCTAATGTTCACTTAAATGGACTTCTGGGAAGTTCCTAAAATGAATAATGTTGTCGCTTTTCTCTTCCTGAGCAAGAATTTACTGGAGTTGTACCATCATGCTAATGCAGAAAGTTGTGTGTCTGTCGATGGTATCAGATCCAGAATCATGAAAATTGAAAATAATCTTAGCTGGGTATTTAATTTGGCCTAAGGAAATGAATTCTGTGTTATATTTGGTTTGTTATCAATCTTTGCATAGTTTTGGGAAAACTTTGAAGAATATTTTTTCATGAAGTATGACTGAGAAACTCTTTTCATTAAATTCTGTTCAGTAATATTAATGATTGTTCTTACTGACATTTTATGATATATAAATACACAGAATTCTCACTTCACTGTTCTCTTATGAAAACATGGTCTCACAACACAGAAACAGGTCCTACTATGAGAAAATACTTAATTCACCATTTTCTTATCATATCCATAAGACTAATAAAATAATTTATTCTGTAAAAAAAAGATGGTGAACTGATAAAAGAAGAAAAGGCATAATTTAATAAATCGCATCAGATGGATTGGATAGACTTGCTTTCCTCACTTAGTTTCCAACTTCAACTGAAAAATTCGGTTAAAAAGTTAATGTGTAAGAACTACAAAAGACAGATATTCAAATACAGCAGAGGTAAAGAAAAAAAAAAAAAGGAACTATTCGTTCTTACAACCATTGGTTTACAAACTGGGCCTTGTAGGAGAGGGAAAGGAGAGACCAGAAAGAAGGGCAGACTGCTCCAGACCAGTGGGTAGCAGGTTAAATAACCAAGGGAAAGCCCATACAAGGGTTGGTACGGGTGCTACCAGGTGAGTAGATATCCACACCAACCCACCCACCAGAATCTTCAAAGTTTATCTAGAAGCCTTGTAGGGGGTTAGTCACGTACACCACGAAAACTCCTCTACAGCACATTGATCTTTCAGGGCCTTGAAAATGGCTCCCAGTGTGGAAACATACATTCCAAGGACAGGTGAGGTGGGGAGAAGCCTCTAATTGCTTAGATCCAGCTTGAGAGCCAACCTGAGGTTATGTCTATTGGATGACCTTTCTCAAACAATTACTGATTCCAGTTAAGTGTCAACAAGGAAGTAGTATTTGAGCAAGTCTTGAACGAGGTGAAAGGCATTCCTAAATGAGGGAACCTAAAGGCCCACTGGCTAAAGGATATAGGCTAAGTTTCAGGCACAGTGAAAAGTTGAATGGAATGGGACTCTCAGCCTGACAAGAAATTGCTCTTGTCTCTCTCTTCTTGAACTTAGTTCTTTTCTTGATTGGGACAAGGGAATTTTTAAAAGAGCAATTCATTCCATTCTGTTAAGTTGTTATAACAGCAATAGAAAATCCAAGCAAAATCTTAAGTGTCTTTTCCTGAGAACATTAAATACAATTATTATTAAACAATTATGTGTGAGGGATGCCTGTCTTCTCAGATGTGGATCACATCTCCAGGGCCTAGTACAGTGCCAGGCTCACGGTATGAGTAAAATATTCAGTGGCTACATGAACATATAAGTAGTTAGGTTTGGCCGGCAATGGAGGCTTATATATGTCCTAAGAAAAATACCACTTTAGGTGGCGCCTGGGTGGCTCAGTGGGTAAAAGCCTCTGCCTTCAGCTCAGGTCATGATCACAGGGTCCTGGGAATGCACTGGGCTCTCTGCTCAGCAGGGAGCCTGCTTTCCCCTCTCTCTCTGCCTGCTTGTGATCTCTATCAAATAAATAAATAAAATCTTAAAAAAAAAAAAAACCACTTTAGAAGATGGCCAGTTTGTTATGTTTATATCAAGTTTATAAGCACACACACACGTATCTGAAATTTATTTACACACATACACCTGAAGTTTATACATATATATGCATGTAAATGTGCACATACATATATGCATACTTGCACACACACATACACACATGCACACACGTGTGTACATACATGTATGAATATACCCGTAAGTGTGTGCATGTATCCATATCTGATTTGGAATCCCAAGTCACTTTTCCAAAGCTAACACAACTCCTGGTTAAACCAACCAATAAAGGCACATCTGGGCCTTGTGAAACCACATATTTTTAGTACATTTGTGTTAGCATAACATACACTTAGAGTGGCTTTTCTAATTTTACTTCCTAGCCCTTTGCCTTTGTTGTTACTCTTGTGAAATTTTTGTTTGTTTTGTGTTTTGCTATTCTTTTTCCTCTGAGGCTAAGTGGTTCATACAATGATGGAAACTGGCCTTTGCTTCAAAAGCACCAGCTCTCCACGGAAAACATACTTATTCCACAACAGACAAAGAAATAATTTAGGAGGAACAGAAGATTTTCATAGTAAATGCTAAGTGTTCACCCTTCTTTAGTCTGGATGTCCTCTTGTCGACCCTACCTGCCAATTACCCATCTGTGACCTTTCTACAGGTAAGAACAGTTACCTAGAAATCTGATAGATCTTCAAATCCTGTATCCCCAGTCATCTTTGATTCTGTTACTTCATTTCTGACTCCTCATTAGTCTGGCAGGAATCACTTCTATGATACTACAATACAAGATAAACAGGCTACCACTCCTTCCACCCATATCCTTGGTAGTGCTCACCAGTGTATTTCAATGTTCTTCACCTTTCGCTCAGACAGATAGAGATTCAGAAACTTCAACACTACATAGAAGCTTCCAGTGGCATTGGCTTTTCAAAAGAAATCTCTAGGCCACCCTAATATTTTCTTTAGTGTTACTATCCTTTCTTGAATGCGAAGGAAAGTTTGGGTTATGAGGACATCAATAAATGATAGGGCTCTGATGGGATGAAGACCTCACCTCTGAGACCCATATAAGAGGCCACAGACCAGCAGGGCTTGGTTCAGAGGCCCTTCCATGACTTGGTCCAGGGCATTGGTCATCCCTCTCATTTACTCCTTTCAAGATAATAAACTGACCGCAGTCTGGGCCCCATCTTTCAAAGAAAAATCATGGCTGGATACAAAATAGGAAAAGTTATAATAAGCTAAGCAGATTCAAAATATACACAAAGTCACACTGTCATGCATTTGTCTGCTCAATCAAGAGAGTAACAAAAATGCATTTGGAAGTCTGTAGTGTTCTGCCTTTTATAATAACATTACTGGAAAGTAGCAATTTTGCATTTGGGAAAATGTCTTATCCTTCACTTTTATGTAGCTCATTCATTAAGACTAAAGGTAAGCATTAAAGGAATGCCCCCATAAGTCTACCCATTGAATAATGTGTTTCTTTTACTTTAAGAAGTTAATAAGCACTGGAAATCTAGCCGGACTATTGGGCTAGCTGTGTCTGAAGCACATGATCAGAAGCTTATGGCCAGTCATAGTTTAAAAATCAGTCACGTGTAAGCATGTTGCTTCAGAAAGAGCCTTTGTTTAGAGACAGAAAATGGCAATTTGTTGCAGTTCAAATTCAAGGAAGAGACAATAAAAAGAACTCCTGCTGCTTCAGGAAAGTTCTCTTTTTCAAGTGTTCGGCTGGTGAATATGTAGTTTCGCACAGACTGCCCATGAATAAGGGGAATGGAGTAGACAGATCAGCTCAGAGGAAGGGGCTCTCACTGCTTTCTGTCAGTGATGCACAATATGAGTTCATGTACCAAGGCCCCTGTCCTCCTTCAACAAGAGGCAGCCTTAATAAGCCCTTATATTCCTAACTTGGGCCTTAAGTGTCTTAAGCGTCAGTGTGTCAGTGTGTCAGTGTCCTATATGCAAAATGGCTTAAGTGTTAATGACATATATGCAGAATAGCATAAAAGATTAACTGGAAATGTGTCAGTTAGCTCTCTTACAATTAAAGTTTTTTTTGTTTGTTTAACATTTTACTTATTTATTTGAGAGAGAAAGAACATGAGTGGGGGGAGGAACAGCGAGAAAGAGACAAGCAGACTCCATGCTGAATGTGGAGCCTGATGTGGGTCTCAAAACCACGACCCTGAGATCATGACCTGAGCTGAAATCAAGTCAGATGCTTAACTGACTGAGCCACCCAGGCACCCCTACAATGAGAGTTAACATTTAAGGGAAAAAAACCAAAAGTAACATCACTGAATACAACTTAATTATACAGGACATCAAGAGAAGATAGGATTTCATTCCAGATTGAATTCTTCAGCCAATTCCAACTATGTTATTTACAGTCAGGCTTCATGTGATTAAATTAAGTTTTAAGGATCTTTATTTGAATAATATGGTCAAAGCTTGCTGACTTGAATTAAATTGTATTCATTTTTTGACAGTTAAATTAATATAAAATTTAATTCTAATGATCTGCTAAAGCTACTGTTTCTTTTAACTTCCTAATTGCGATGGAGTTATTTAGCAAAGCAAGACTACTGTCATCTTCTCTGTTACCCTTAAATGACAACAACAAAAGTATTTGGTTTCAATTTATTCATACCAGAAACTAGAATACTAATTATCATTCACTCTACTGAAAAAAATCTTATTAGGTGGTTCACATGAAAGAAGAAAAAAAAAAGCCTGCTAACCATTTATTTTCTAGAGGTTCACCCCCTTGCTAATAAGTGATCTTAACCAAAGGAATGCTTCTTTATAGAAGTGTCATAACTTGCCATAGTATCTCCTTGCCTGGCTTACAGATGTCCCTTTCAGTTTTAGCAACTCAACTTTCTTCTGGTATGAGCCTTATAATGCTGAATAGGGGCAATGTTTTCATATTGATTTTAGGATGGAATAAAATTCGGGGTGGGATCTTTTAAGCTCTTCTGGCCCATAGAAAATTCAAAGCAAATCTGTTTTTTTGAGGTCAGTCCACTCCTGAATACTCTGCCCCAGCTAATTTGTATTTTCAGAGCTTTTCTTATTTCTAGGGTCTGTCCTTGCAGAAATGAGCTGCCTTTCAAAATTGGTGTGTGGAGCATGAGGGATATACTAGTCATACTATCTTTGTAGCTTTTCTGTAAATCTGAAATAATTCTAAAGTAAAGAGATCCTTTTTAAAAAAGACACTTCAACCTATCAACCAAAATATTTTGAAATTATTTTGATCCCAGTGCAAATAGATAATAAAAATAACAATTAACAGCAACTGGGGAAATATGAACATTAGCTGAAAATTTGATGATACGAATTAACAATTAATATTACTAAATGTTAATAATTTAGATGTCACAATTTTACCAGGGTAATGTTATTGAAGTATTTCTTTGACATTAAAGATACATATTGAAATAATTCAAGAAGCAATGATGTAATATAGTATCTGGTAATTGCTTCAAGAAATCTAGTTGAGGATGTGGTGAAACAAAAAAAAAATTGGCCACATATCAATTATTGTTGAAACAAGTGTTATATGCAGGAATTGTTAGGAATTTTACACATATGTCATTCAACTTCCAAATTCTTCTAACATATAGACATTCTAAAGCTGAAAAAACTGTCAGAGTCATTATCTTTCTATGAAACAAAACCACTAAGTAGTGGAATCAAGATTAGACTCCAGGTCTGCGGGTGTCCGAATCTGCTGCTTCTTGAGAAAATAATTTCTAGAAAGAGTACTGTTTCAGAACCACAAGCTCCAGGCCATAGGTGAGAAAAACAAACCTTCCTGGATAGTAAGAACTCACAGGTAATGCCTCTATGCCACATCACACGCTGCCTGAGACAGGGTGTGTCGGTTTGGGTTACTTCACTGCAATAATGATGGCTGGTACTCCCCCAACCACATTATAGTATTTAGCTCCTTTTATTACCAACTTGTCGCCCTCAAAATGGTAAATAACTGAAGTTAAGGGTGCAGCATGAAGTCACTTGTTTTGTGAATTCTCTGAAACCAATGTGTGATTAGACTATGTGAAGGGACAATGACAATGATGAGAATGGCTAAAGAATCATGTTCTACTGAGCTGGCCATCCAGAAGGAAGTATGGAAAGGGACAGACTCCCTGGATTTCATCCTCTAGGCAAAGCTAGAATTTATTGGCATTTGGCACAGATACATCTCATGATTTTAAGTTGAAGCCTCAGCAAATCACCATATGGAATGATATCAAGGCGGAGGTACTATGTAGTGCTAATCCTATGGGGAGTTTTGAAATGATCTTAAATTGCTCCTTACATTATTATCTGAACATACTTGTAGCTGGCGTGGATTCAAGCATTCTGTACAACCCACTCTATTTTGACATTAAATATCAATAGTGTTAGACATTCAATGTCAATAGTGTTAAATACAATGAATGCTAAGGTACAGTGGTTACACCACTACATTTTCATATTGTTCTTAAATAATACTGATGTTAAAAGAAGAGTCAAAAACCCTTAGCTGATTCATTTCCAGACACTGTGACTCAGTGTGAGTGCCCTTATTTTAGTCTGACTACAATCCCCTGGAAATGAAATTTCTGGCCCCATTTCATAAAGGAAGACAGTGCACAGGCAAAATCATTTTTTGTGTAAGATCAAGCAGGTAAATCAGCCGAGAGCATGGCTTTTCAATGAGATTTTTCCCCCCTGCTATTAAGGAAATGCCATGGCAGCTCCTGCTACTAATTTGAAACATGATGTTTACTTGGCAGAGATAACCTCATCCCGCTCTACCATCTTAATGGCACTGAGGGCATCATCCAAACACAGTCGCACTCTCTGGGGAATGAGGTGACCATCCCAGCACTGCATTATAGGCAGATTGGTGGACCTTAAGAAAATTCACTTGGTCAAGTCTTGTTTTTCCCTGCTCTGGGATCAAAAGTCTTATTAGATGTAGTGATAGGGAGAACATTCACCAACAAGGTATCTATAGACAAGAATAATGAGAGCAGGGAGATGATCTGAGGTGCTCCTAAACAAGGCAGATATTTATGGTTGTGTCATCCATTTCGCACAGGATTCTGAAATTAGTCAAATCCCTTTTAGAGGTGGTGTGTGTGTGTGTGTGTGTGTGTGTGTATTTGTGTTGTTGCATGTGTGTGTGCATGTGTGTCAGGGTGGGGACGTGGAGATTAGCAGATTAGAAATGGCTGCAAATACTTGGTCATTCCTCCTACTCAGAGATGGCCTCTAAGTCACCTCCCCTTAAGTATGGGTAGGCTCTGTGACTGCTCTGAGCAATGTGAAATACCACAAGAGATGCTATCCTAGTTTACAGGCTAAGGTTAGTTATACTTCCTGTTTTCTGAAACATTTGTTCATGGAACACTTGCTCTCGGAGAAGCCCAACCACCACATAAGTCTGACTAGCCTGAGACTGCCATGCTGTGAGAGCCCAAGACACATGAAGAGGCTGAAGAAGATGAAAGGGGGAAAGACATAGAGGAAAAGGTGCCAGGCTTGTGAATGAAAAAGACAATCCAGCCAGGTCCTTCCAGAATTCCTAGGCCCACAATATTGTGAGCAACATAAAATGATTGTTTTTAGCCAATAGGTTTTGGGATATTAGCTTTGGAACAATGGAAAACTCAAAAATATGCTAAAAATAATCAGATAATCAGATCTGTTTCAAAAAGGTAGACTTCCTTTAATAATTAACAAAACAGACGCCTGTGTGGCTTAGTCGGTTAAGGATCTACCTTTGACTCAGGTCATAATTCCAGGATCCGGGGATCAAACCCTGGATCGGGCTCCCTGCTTGGTGGGAAGCCTGCTTCTCCCTCTCTTTCTGCCTGCCATTCTACTTGTGCTCTTTCTCTGTCAAATTATAAAATCTTTTTAAAGAATTAACAAAACAAAGACAATCAAGGAAAATTTGGTTGAAAGGAGAAGGGTGAGCAACATTTTTCAAAATGATAAGTGATACCAAAGATGAAACAATATTAGAATAGCTGGGATCCCAGAAGAAGAAGGGGGGCAGAAGGTACATTAGAGCAAATTATGGCAGAGAACATCCCTAATTTGGGGAAGGAAACTAGCACCAAAATTCAGGAGGCACAGAGAACTCCCTTTAAAAATTCAATAAAAATAGGTCAACAGCCCATCATCTAATAGTAAAACTTACAAGTCTCAGAAACAAAGAGAAAATCCTGAAAGCAGCTCGGGAAAGAAGTCTGTAACATACAATGGTTGAAATGTTAGATTGACAGGAGACCTATTCACAGAGACCTGGTAGGCCAGAAAGGACAGGCAGCATGAAATATTCAGAGCACTAAACAAGAGAAATACGCAGCCAAGAATACTATATTCAGCTAGGCTGTCACTGAAAATAGAAGGAAAAATAAAAAGCTTCCAGGACAAACAAAAACTAAAAGAATGTGCAAACACCAAACCAGTCCTACAGGAAATATTGAAAGGAGTCCTCTAAGCAAAGAGAGAGCCTAAAAGTAACAGACCAGAAAGGAACAGAGCACACCATTTTTAAAGGCAAAGCCTGATGCACTCTGGGAAATCACAGATGAAAGATAGAAAACTGCAGAACCAGGTTTGCCTCTGATTCAGAAGAAGCTCACAGAGGGCCCATAAACTAACTACAAAGAAGGGTGCCCTGCAGCTTTAACAGTAAGCCCATGAAGAATGCCTGTTCACTCAAGACTGAATCTTTTGAGACAGTTCAAAAGAAATATTTCTCAAGAGATGGAAGTCCATTTGGATAGAGACAATACTCATACAGGACACATTTACTAACATTAAAGGTCCATGACTGCTTGGATCATTAGAAGCTATGTGAAAGTATATCAACATCACAATGCATTCTTCACATCAGTTTCACCATGGTATATACTTCTTTGATCCTGAGCCTTCCCTCAGTTGCCTCATCTGTAAGATGGAGACAACAGAACACTTGTGGCTATTCTGTAAAGATTAATGTAAAACATTTAGAGTAAGTCTAATACATAGTAAGCATTTAATAAATGTTTGCCCATGTCATTATAATAATATCATCCCATTGCAAAGTCATGTAATCTACTTTGGGCATTTGTCAAACTCAGTACATTAGAAGATCAGAGTCATGTAAAGAAGGATAAACCTCTAAACCCACAAGAAACCCAGGGGTAGGATCCATAAACCTAGAAAGACTGGGTTTTACCACTGGAATCTCATTGCCTGCAATAGCATCTGATACTTCCTTGAGAGTCAGTGAGTCCATATTAAATGAAAAACTAAATTATCATCACTAATAGAGAAGCAATTCAAACCCCATGTCCAATAATTACTGTTCTACTACTACCAGCTTGCTCATAATTATTATGTATGGGGGAAATAATTTTTGACATTACTCTTTATTTTCTGCACAGATATGCCATGAGCACCCTTTCATCATACAAAATGTAATGTGTTCTATTCCAAAAAACTCTTAAAATAACTTGTATAATTTTAAAACTTAAAATTATATTAATATGCATAATATATAATAATATACATGCATATATTATATACATAATATATAAAATAGTACCTTAAGGCTAATGGGAATTTACTAGGTTTAGGTAATTTAAAAACTATGAAAATATTACATTTATATTCATATTCTCATGCAACACTTTTTAAGGAGATAGGAAAAAAGGTATCTGCTAAGAACTTAAATAAACATAAAATCTGAAAATAGAATTTGCTACTCTTCTGATCAGTGACATGTTGCAGTAGTTCATATTGTTATCAAAGAAGATGTAAGTCCACTAAATGTCCATTCTTGGAGTAGTATTATAAATAACTGGTTCTGGCTGGATACTGACCAACGTGAAAGGATGTTGGCTCTCAAATATCTGGTCTCCCCATTCTTCTATAAACTTATGTTTAATACAACCTTAAAGAAAAACTATATTTATAAAATGTGCAAGTAATACCTGCTGTTCTTTTCTTGCAACATGCAATAAGTCCAAAGCCTTTCAAAGTTTTGTGGAGAACTGCAGAATATTCACTTGTCCTTCTAGATCACCATCCCAACAAAAACATAATGGGTTTGAGTGGGTCCTTAATCTTTTGGAATACCAAAAGCATACAGTGTGAGGACTAGAACAGCATAACACATGTTGTGTAGAAATGCAATGTGTTCATTCTTTCATTGATTGTATTTCCCTCACGGAAAAAAATAAATACCTCCATAGATCTCTCTCAAGTAGATTATTAATTTCGGTTTTAAATTCTCATGTAGTTTCCACTAGTCTTGATAATGCCTGCCTTTGCTTCTGCATATTTCCCTGGGAGGAGGGATTATGTGTTCTTTTTTTCCCCATAGAGCCTCCTTGATACTAAACTTAGGGGAGGCAATTTTTCCTACCAAGTTCTTTGATGCTCCTTCCTTGTGTCTTCTTCAGTAGTGTTTACATTTTTCCTTTTCAATCGTGTGGAGCCCAGTGATATCACAGAGCTACAGGAAATCTTTCCACTGCTACCTCATTTTCAATTATTTTTAATCTCTGAGTCAGAATGTAGTTTTCTCATTGAAAAAATTCCTCATTGAACACATTTAAATGTAGGTAATGCTGAACAGGATTCCACTGCATTTTCTTTATCTCTTGCAGTAGTGATCTCTCTCAGGATTCTTTAGGTCTCCTC
The DNA here is from genome assembly GCA_028646535.1 of Procyon lotor. Classification (NCBI taxonomy): domain Eukaryota; kingdom Metazoa; phylum Chordata; class Mammalia; order Carnivora; family Procyonidae; genus Procyon; species Procyon lotor. The sequence goes on along the minus strand of CM053610.1, from coordinate 94,304,719 downwards.
TGCTTATGGTGTAATGGAACACTTTAAGCTTTTTCTGCAGGCTTCCTCCCCTTCACCCCTGCCCCTTCCCATCACCCACAGATTGGCAGAGAATAATTTAGAAGCAGGAGGCTCTGAAGGCATGGCCTCACATCATACTAGAGAGAACAGGAAACACATACCATCTCCTATGAAATGCTGTCACATGCTTCTTCTGATTTCTGGTGTGAGAAATGCCGTAAGTGTTGACCTTGACTTTCTCCCATGATCTACATGGCAGAGTTAAAAATGGTTGCGTTGTCAGGGCACAGATGTGGTAGAAAGATCAGTAGGAGGCTCCAAATGACTTGTAAGGGTCCTGAGTGCTAAAAGTGAGGCCAACTCTGTGACAAGCTCTAAGTCTAATTTGTAACCTCATTCAATTCTAAAAGGACCATTATCCATAAAGAGCAGTACAACTTAAGAAACCAGAATTTTCTGTTTTTCTGCTCTTACGATAAAATGAAATCATTCAATGAATAATTAACCTTGACTGGATTTGAAAAGAAATAGGACATAAAGATCCTTCCACTAACACCAGGTTCCTACTCCTTGTAACCAATAATTGAGGCTATTAACATCCTTTTATGTGAAGGGTGGTAGTTTTACATTTATTGAGAAATCTTAAAACTAGTAACTGAAAAATTAGGTGAAATTAGACCCCTAACCTGGGGACCATTCCAAGAATAACTGGGAAATATGAATTACTCTGGATTAGAAAATAATAAAATTATAAGCAGGGAAATATTCTGAGTAAAGCTTGGAAACGTACTTTAAGCTACAGTAGACATAATGGATAGAAACAAAGCAAAGGAAATACATCATATCCAGTCATGTTTCCAAAAGCCAAGATGGCTAATTTAGTGCTGACATTTGAGACATTTAGTAGGAATTAAGATGCCATTAGACTTAGCCTAAAAAACTGGATTTAATTGCTCGCTCTGCCATTTATCACCTCTTGGGTCTTAATTTTTCTTTCCAACAAAGCAGAAGTGGACATACCTTGTCTTTTTGTGAAGACTTAAAAAGATTTGTAAAGATTAAAAAAAAGTTTTTTTTAAGTACCCTATTAAGTACAAATAGTGAGCTGGGATTATAGTGTTTACTGATGGGATGAATGATAAACTAGCACAAACCTTGTCTATTTGTAGACATTATTTGTGGCCCGAAGACAATCACAGGTAGAAGAGCACGAAATTATGTACTACTCGTATCTGTTTCTGGTTTAATTTCATGTGTATGATTATTAATGTGATTAATAATGATGATTATACATGTGAAATTTAGAAAAAAATGCCTAAGTGTTTCAATTGTCCCCTTTCGGTATACATACCACACCATGTAACAAAGCAAGGCAGGTTAGCAGCAAGAGTGTGAACGCAAAGTCAGGCTGTCTTTAAGTTCAACTCCAGCTCTGCCACCTTGTATTTGTGGGATGTCAAGTCAAATAACTTCTCTGAAGCTGAAATTTTTTATCTCTGAAATGAGCATAACAATACCTACTGCAAAAGGTTGCTGTTAAGATCTAACTTACAACTCATGTCAAGCACTCGGATGAATATCTGGCACAGCCTTAGGCTCTTTATTATCATTTTAAAAAGGATTTTTGGATCCTTTCACCCGATGTTACACAGAGGACATTTCCAAGTGTAAATAGTTGGAGATGGAATGGATTCTACCTTCAAAGTATACTCAGGCAACCTTTCAGAGCCAACTCATTCCTTCCAAAATTGACTTTGAAGATCTGACCTTTCAAGATCTAACCCTCTTCTGCTTAGTTGTGATCAAAGAAATTATTAATCTATCATAGTCCAGACGAGCCAGAAAGAGAAATCCGTTTAAAAGCCACATCTTAACCACTGTCCATTCCTCTAAGCATAGGTTGACTTCCTCAGCTGGATTCCATCCCATTCCTTTTATCAGGTGTTGGTGATCTTCCTATCACCCAAGAACACTCTTTTTCTTCCAGTCTCTTCTTAATTGCATTTTCAGTGCTCCTTGTTACCCTTTTCCCTTCTATACCTACCAAAAAGCACATTTGCTTTTGGTTAAGGTAAATTTCTATCTATTCCCATGAAGCTTTCTTGGCGACTTGATGACTCTTCTGACTCTGAATTCTTAACAGTACTTATTTCCTATACCAATAGCTTTGCACTTCGCTCACATAATAATTTAACCATTATTATTCAGGGCAGAGTTCTAGATTTTATACATTTTATTCTCCAAGATGGTCTAAATTGTGCTGTGGGTAAGATGCTATATTTTGAGTTTTATAAATAAATCAGACACAAAAACATTTTATTGAAAACATCCCAAAGGAATGTAAGTTCAACAGTGATTATTTGGTTCTCTGCTCCAATGCTGTGATTGAATTATCCCAGAGAGAGAAATTAATTATACTTCCTTTTTCTATTATGCATTTTTCCCACTTAGCCATAAGGTGGTCTTCAGTTGCTTTCTTGGCCACTATAATGGTTATAAAAAAAATGTCAGCAAGTTCTGGCAGGAATCCATACACTGAAGAGCCCACAGGAGCACATACAGCTCCTTGCTGGCAGGAGTACAAACATTCTCACTATCCACAGTATTTATTCTGTTTTCTAAAAGGAGACAGCTCTCATTCCCAAGGCTGTAAATCTAGCCATTTTCCCCCTAAAACAAAACGCCACTAAACAAAAACAACAACAAAAGCAGTAATGATGAAGTGAAATGACAAATGTGTAAAATTTTCTGCACCATCTAGGTCAAGATGTGGACAGATTCTAGAAGTAACAGAAAGCTGAGTCAGTGCGTAATGGATAAAAAAAAAGTGTAGTCTTATACCTGGAAATCACTGTCTATGGAATCATTTTTGAAAACTATGGCTCTTCCTAAATACATAAAACTATTTTTGAAGTAGATGATTTCCCCTCGGAGGTAAAAACCCCCTGTCACCTTTGCACTGTCAGAATTCCTGGTCTTCCTTTACCTGTCCTCTAAAGGGAGAGCCAGGCATAAAGCTTCATTCCCTAGTTAGGGTAACTGGAACTACAAGAACCACATCCCGTTCTGTATGTAGAGGAGGCTCTGTAAAGGTTCTCCCAAGTGTCAGAGGCAGCATCTAGGTTGTACCACACCAGTACGGAAAAAGAGTTTCTCTAATGGCAGTCATTAAGTGTTTCTGGCCTTTCCCACAACTTCTGTTTAGTCTCCAGTTACAAAAGGAATTACTCAGCCAGGTTTCACAAAAATGGTATTGTTATTAAGAAAATAGCTACATATTTTAAAACTTTTAACTGGTAGAAAGATTCCTAAGTCATTTGACCAGCATTATTTGGCAAGGTGGGATGGATCATCCCCAAGAACTTTCCACATGATAGGACTCAAAAATTTTATCAACTCCACCTTTTACACCCTGGAGTGGAGTGGTGGATGAATGTCCTCCTGACATTTGCCCAGTACCTGAAGAGCTGTCACCCACTGCGATCTCCTAGTTGAACATTCTCCAGAAAGAGCCTTCCCACAAAAACAATTTCCTCAACCTCAAGCTACAGAGGACTTTTTAGTTTTTCAACTACAGAGAAAACTTGCAGTTTTTAGAATATTTCAGGACTTCTGACTTTAAGATTTTATTTATTTATGAGAGAGAGAGAACATAAGAGCAGTGTGAGGGGCAGAGGGAGAATCAGGCTCCCCGCTGAGCAGGGAGCCCAAAGTGGGGCTTGATCCCAAGACTCCGGGATCATGACCTGAGCCAAAGGCAGATGTTTAAGTGACTGAGCCCCCCAGGTGCCCCTTGTCTGTCAATTTTTCTAGCCAGTATAGTACTTCCCCTTCCCACAGTCCAAATCAGGAGTGATAAGCAATTATAAAGGCAACTTAATGCTGGGGGATAACAACAGGCTGTCCTCAATGCACAAAACAACATGTAATTCAAAGCTATGTATTTGAAATTTTAAAATTACAAAGTCCTTGGGATATAGAGTCAGGGAAGACCTCAATTCATGTTCATAGGCTTCATTTCAAGTAAGTCCAAAATTCTGAAAAGACAAACAGAATGTAGAATGGACATTGGTCATTTTGCTTAAAATACCAGGAATATGTTAAATTATTGATTATAAGCACCAGAAGTTTCTTGATACATATTCCCCAAGTAAGCCTGTGAGTAAGTGTTCTGAAAGCTAATTTTATTCCCCTGGGCAAAATTGGAGATGTCATTCAGCCAAAGATGTTAAGGGATTTGATGGTAATTCAGCCCACAGAGCTCCCTTTCTCTGAATACATAGTCAAAAACTGCACTTCTGAAAAGTGGGCCAGACAAGATATTCTTATCTGAGTATTTGTTATAATGATGACTATGCAGCAAAGAACGTCTGGGAAATGCTTTGATGTCTATGAGACAAGAAGATATAAAATAGATAGGAGGTAAGGGAAAAAGCAGCTCAGTAATGACTTAGAATTAAGAGGTAATGGATGGTCACATGGGAAGTTAGTGGGGCTCAGGGAGCAAGAATGTGAAAAACTTGCCCCTAGCCCTGTAGCTTGCAACTGTTAATATATGGTTGTGATTATCATCACACTGTCACTATCCTGTTACTACAACTTTTGAGGCAGGAATTTATGGCTTCTTTCCTCTAGAAACAAGGAGGTAGGAATTCTATCTGACATGTAGCTCAGGTGATAACTTTGGCCCCTGTATGTGTAGTTAGCTAGCCTGGGTGTAACATCTAAGTGTCAGAGCAGTGTTCTAGGAAACACAGGTGTCCAGAGTCCTAACAGAATTCCTATTAACTAGACAAGTGGAGCCCATTCAGATTCTGTGTTTTGATGGACATGGAAACTTTAACGTGAGAATTCCAAAGAAGTGAATATTAACCGAAGAAATGGTAGAGTAAAAAAAAAATCCATCTGCTGATGGTTCTACAAGCTTTTCTGATTCCTTATTTGGGTATTAATTAGTCCTATTATCCAAAGCCTATTTTTAGTGCCAATAGGTGTTTATAGTCAAATATGTTCTATACAGTCAAATATATAACAAACCTAGGCTAAACTTAGGGTTAAATTCAGCTGAACCTTTCTAGTCACTCTCACCATAAGTGACTATTAGTCCCATAGTTGATGGGGGCTAAGAAAATTTTTAGAGATGCACAATAAGGTGAGAGGAACTGATACTCTAGAATTTTTGAACTCCACTTGCTTACAGTCACATAGACACAATCATAAAATAATTTGTAAGATACTAAATAGCACTGACAAAAATAGAAGGAAAAATAAATGCAGATGTTTACTTTATGAAGCGAACAGTAAAAAGAAATAATGAAGATTTCTAACTAAGTAATCATCAAGAGAAAACTGCCATATCATTGAGATTTTACAAAGGACAACACGAAATGTGTTGCAGGATAATAGAAATTAAGCTGTAAGATGCAAAGATATTTTTCAGAAAGAAAGGAAAATAATGTGCTCCAATGGTCTTTAGAAACAATTCAAATAAAGCCTGTGATTTAAGAATAGAAAGAAAACAAGTAAGAGGCCTCCATTTTCTCCCAGGTTTTTTTTCCATCTGGACAATATAGTTTGCACCATGGACCATCAAAGTATCTATCTATCCCTGTAGAAATAGGGGTTCCTGGGGTGTCTGGGTGGCTCAGTCCTTAAGCATCTGCCTTCAGCTCAGGTCATGATTCCAGGGTCCTGGGATCGAGCCCCACATTGGTCTTCCTGCTCAGCGGGAAGCCTGCTTCTCCCTCTCCCACTCCCCCTGCTGTGTTCCCTCTCTCGCTGTCTCTCTGTTAAATAAGTAAAATCTTTAAAAAAAAGAAGAGAAGAGAAAAGAGAGAAGAGAGAAGAGGAGAAAAAATAGGGGTCCCTGCAATAAAAAACAAAAACAAAAAAGGAGCATTCTCATTTCTTTTCACTTGCTAAATTATTTAAAATTATATCAGTTTTGGTCAACTTTAATTTCACTTTCTCATTTTCTCAAAAATTTGATATCAAATTTATTTGTATTTTAATGATGACAAGCCCATTTGAAATATGCATAATTTAGGCAAGTAATATTTTAAGTCTCAGACTCAAATTTTATTTCTATAAAATGAAGACTTTATAAGGAGTCAGAGATGACCTATGTTGTCAGACATGTTATATGGGATAATGGTTAGTTCCCACATATTACTCATGTACGGGTATTTTTTGTGAGTTCTAAACATACTGTCCCCACGTGTGCACCCAAATGTTTATAGCAGCAGTGTCCACAATAGCCAAACTATGGAAAGAACCTAGATGTCTATCAACAGATGAATGGATAAAGGTGTGGTATATATATACAATGGAATATTATGCAGCCATCAAGAGAAACGAAATCTTGCCATTTGCAATGACTTGGATGGAACTGGAGGGTATTATGCTAAGCGAAATAAGTCAGTCAGAGAAAGACATTTATCACATGATCTCTCTGATAGGAAGAATTTGAGAGGCAAGGTGGGGGTTTGTGGGG